>CM045767.1:117408020-118008020 GCA_025200525.1 Camellia lanceoleosa
CTTTCTTACCTCGGCCCAATTTAAGCATAAATTACCCTCTCAATTGCCCCTTAATTCCATCTGCAATGCATGATTTGGAATTATTTGTTACCAGTCGAGCTAAATGCCCAAGCCCTCAACCGAGCTCATCTGTTGCCAGGCTGCCGATTTGCGCGGTCCATAAACGTCTTGTCAATTGCTCTGCACGTCATTTCGCCTCTCAAGCACGTCTGAATCGTTATCTATTCCCCTGGACACGTGGCTTGCTCCCACTGGTCAAGTACAACTGTCGCAACCGTCTTCGTACCTCAAAAATTTTGAATAGTCCTGTCCATTCTTGTGCTTTATGCAAAAACCCGCTTTTTTTTTAACCAACCACTCCACTGTTCATCTTCTCTCACTTTTGTGCTTCCGTGACCTGCCTCTACTTTTGTATCCCTTTGTGCTCCAGCTTTTAACGCAACATTTGCTCCATTGCTGGAAGTTTTACACACGCTCAGGCTGGTAAGTTTGTTTAGTACCTCCTTCTAATGTTTCCTTTTCATTTATTTCTACACTTTCAGTCCTTAAACTTCATTGTACGCATGTTTACATACACTAGAGCGTTGAATAAGTAACATAACCCAAAACTTCATGCTCAAGCTCAGAAGCACACTAACTATGTTTTTTTTAAAACATAACGTTTAATCCAAAATCGTGCTGTAACCGAACTAGATATTTGTTTAGGCAACTTTTAGGCTTGAACACGACCGAACTGAGAAACCGGCTATAACCTTGCACACAAACCTTTAACCGAGCTATAGGCCCTGAGTTGGCCCTTCTTCACGACCGAACTAAGAAATCCCCATTACCCATTTGTAGCCGAGCTAAGCTTTTACTATTCTTCTGTAAATTAACTATTTTCTTAGCTCGGTCCAACTGTCTGGGCATAACACTTCTTATTTCCCCTTTGCAGACTTGACTAGGTTGGTCAAGCACACTTTTGCACCCTGCCCATAGGCGGCTTTGCTCAACCGAGCCGACCAAAGCCTCAACCGTGCCGAGCTAGGCAATTTGTGAACTCTATTTAAAACTTTTTAAGTTAACATGGGTAAATATTGATTTCTAGTTTACTCCCCTAGGGCCATAGCCGAGTTCCGAAAGGACTACCAAATTCCAGAAGACGTCCACCTATCTTTAGCCGAACTAGATACCACGCCATGGGGAAAACCGAGCTTTGTTCCTTTTCACCGTAATATCAATAGTAGAGGCTGGTCTCCGATTCCCTGTGCAGCCGCTAATATGCGAGTTCCTCAGGCAGACAAGACTATGTCCAACCCAACTCAGCACTAATACTTATAGGATAATAAACGGCATTGTCGAGCTAAACTGCCGGCTCGGCCTCAACCTCAGATTGGTTGAGCTATTCTACCAATATTCGCTCGGCCAAAATGATGACTGTTGGGTGTATTATTTAAGAGTAAGGAGAGGCCGAGAAAAAATTATAAAAAACACCCCGGATAAAGATGTTAATGATGACGACTTCTTCTAAGTCTCTGGCAATTTCGAAGACCAGGAAGCCTAGATACCAGGCTATAATATCAACTGGAATAAAGAGACAGCCGGTATGAATACTCCAGTTTAGTTCTGTTTTGATATTCCAGGCTATAATTTTACATCGTGCTAACCGTTGCCTTTCTTATTATGCAGACTTAAACCAGCTAAAATCACAATATACTTACACCAACCAGGACGCCTTCCGAGTTGCACTCTGGTACCGTCACCATGAGTAGACCGAGTTGTTAAACTTTGAGCCAATTTACCGATACAGCGGTAAGAGGAAGACTAGAGTCACCGACTTCCTTCTGGAGCTTTCTCCCAAGCCAGATCCCACCCTTCCACAAATCAACCTGATCCCTCTAACCGAAGAACAAGAAATGACGAAGAAGAGGGCAGTGCAAGCACTTATCACCGAGCAGACTTTCGCTGAAGCGCAGGCCTTGATAGATCTGTCTCGTCAACAGCGCAAAACCGTAGTAGCTCTCCTAACCGCAAGGGCCTCAACATCTCGGCCGAGTAAGCGCTCACGTACTATTTCGACCGAACCTCAACACTTGGTTGATGAGGATGTCGTGTTTCCGGAAACACGATGCCGAGCCCTGAGCCTGTGCGCTCTGACCAGGCAAGCCCTTTGGAATGGGCACCAAAAATGACTTCCAAGAACCGTGCTATCTCGAACATAGATCGGTGGTTGCAGACAACGACCACACGCTTGCCTTCAACCTTGCCAAGAGCGTGTGTCTGCCAGCTGTAGACACCCCATTTTTGACAGTCCTCAAGACTTGGATATGCTTGCAGGTACATCCAATGACAAGTTCGATTGCTCGTCGAGTACTCGAATTTCACGGCGGAACGTCACAGGTTTAAGCTTTCCAAACCCTGTATCCTTTCTGTCCCATTTTTTGGACCATGTGTTGGTCCTTTCAACATGCTTCTTGTGGTGCATTGCCGACCACTTTTTGGTACTGCCGGCCATGTATTTAGACCTGCCGGCCATTGATAAGGCCTGCCAGCCATCAATGAGGCACTGTTGGCCACCACTAATGGCCAGCAGGACACCTTGTTTCAGCAGATATTATGTTAGATCTTTTGAGCTAGCTGTTTTTCACTAAGCCATCCTCCATGTATGGAGGGATAGAGGCCATTTCAAGTTGTCAAGCAAGCTTTGCATGGCATTTCTCTATATAAGAGGAGACTCCTCCCCCTTTCCAAGGGTTCAGCAATTTTAGGGCTAAACATACCCTTCTCTCTCTATATTTGTACTAGTTTGTGCCTTAAAGTATATTTTCTCTTCACTTTTGCACTACAACACCTAGTTAAACACCTTCACTCTTGAGCTGAGGTTCTTATAGGTTGTATTTGAGTGGTTTTAGCTTGGTTTTGTCCCAGAAACTTGCTATTATTGCTGTGCTTCAAATGTAAGTCTCATATCCTCTTTAAAGCTTTATTTTCATTGCTTATTTGGCCATCCTTGAATATTGTTTTTGGTCTTAATTTCAACTACAAAAAGCTTTGTTTTCAAGTGTTTTAGATGGTTGTTTGAGGCCTCTTTGGTATTGAGGGTGTTCTATTTTCTTGTGTGCCTTATTTGCTTAGGCTTGGAGCCATCCGTTAAGGCCTTTGAGTTCATCTTTGTTTGGCCTTTTAGCCATTGAAATTCAGTGGATTTTCAATGGTAGAAATGTGGTTTTGAGGCCCAAAATGAGAGGTGGTGGTCCCCTCTTCTCTTGTCTTGTTTGCTTGCCTTGTTGGCTTAATGATTGAGCATGTTTTTCTAGCATGTGTTGGCTTGTTCTCAGCCTATTTTCGGCCTTATTGTAGCATGGTATAACTCTGTTTTGGCTTGGTTGAGTCACCTCATGCATGCTTTTTACACCGACATGGAGCATCACAACCATTTGATCGAGTTCAAAGCCATACGTTCGGCCATTAAGTCAATTGTGCTTGTAAGTGCTCCACTCTATTTATTTTCCATTTTGCACAATCTGTTTGGTCAGTTTTAGTCATAATCACTACTTCTCCTTCTACAGGCCATGTAGAAGAGCCACATTGCTCATAAGCGCATGTTGAAGCTCTGAAAAATATCGCGGTTGGCTGTGGCAGACGCCAATGCTAAGACAGCCAAGCTCAACGAAGCCAAACAAAAATCGACCGAGCTCGAAACTAAAAACGCACGACTCGCCGAGCTGGTCAACTCGGCAAAAGCGGACAAGCAGAAGGCTTTGACAGAAAAAAAAGACCGCTATCTGCTCAAGTTGGCCAAGCTTGAAAAGAAAAAAGATGCTGAGATAGCCGTGCTAAAAAAAAGCGCGAAAGATGCTGAAGACCGCGGCTACAAGGAAGGAGAGGCCACGTATGTCTTGCAATGCGAAGCTGCAAAAGTCATCTTTTTTAAATGCGGATGGAAGGCAGCTACAACAAGGCTCGGTTATGGCAAAGAAACCGAGGTTTTTCAGAACCCTCCTCCCCACTTCATTCCAAGTTATATGGTGGACTACGCCAATGCCGTTCAACAAAAGTTGCCTTAAGAGGGAGGGGAGGATGAAGAATCCCCAGAGCCAAACAATGCCTATAGCGATCCCGATTTTCCCTCCATTGTCTATTGTATTCCGGACTCGGTCCATGGTTGAGTGTTGTTGTTGTCTATGTTATATTTCCATCATTCGATTCTTTGTATTTGAGTTTTGGGTTGTGTTGAGCAGGTTCGAAATAGGTTGGTTGTGTTTAGAAACATACAGTTGATGCCTAGATTTTGGCCTCTACGCTCGAGCGGGGCTTTTCACGCTCGAGCGGACCCTTTTGCATTTGCTCCTCCACTCAAGCGGGTAGTTTGACGCTCGAGCAGGATTATTCCACCTTCAATACTTTTCCTGCAGGTCATTAGACGCTCAAGCGTCCACTTTCACGCTCGAGCTGGACCTTCGTCTGCAGAACTTCTGGAAGTGTGCATTCGACGCTCGACCGTTGCTTTTCACGCTCAAGCGGGAGTCTGTGTCTGACGCTCGAGTGGGGCGTTCCACGCTCGAGCGAACTGTGATGTATATTAGTCCGAGAGAAGTCATTTTTGAATCACTTTTTCGACCCACTCTCTCTCTAGCTCTTCAAAACCCTAATTTGAGAGCTCTTCTCTCTAGAACACACACACTCTCTCTCTCTCTCTCTACATTTTGATCTTGGTTTAGTGAGATCCAAACCTTGTGTCTTCATTAAAGTATTAGAGCTTTTCAAGACCTCCATTTTGATCCAAAAAGTTATGAGTTTGGAGTACTTTCGAGTTTGTTCATCATCTCCTTTGGGTCTCTTCACTTGAAGTAGAGATAACTACTCATATTTATGGCCTTTGACATAAACATGTAGTCATTTTGATTTAATGTTAAAGTTAGGAAATTTTGGGTGTTAGGATTTCAAAACTTGAAATGTATAAAGAGGGGTTTTGTTCCTTTTGAATTACACGTGATCCTAAAGAGCCACTTAACGCTGATGAGTGGCTTGAGCAGATGACGAAGACGTTTGAGATGCTTGGCATCGAAGACGAAGGCTTGAGAGTGACCTTGGCGTCCTTCCAACTGAAGGGAGACGCGGGTCAGTGGTGGAAGTTTGTTCAAGGTCATATTGAAGGGACTTGGGAGGCTTTCGTTGATGCCTTCCAGGAGAAGTTTTTGCCTCCCGCTGTTAGGGAGAAGTTAAGGGATCAATTCTGTCAGCTCAAGTAGCTGAATACACCAGTGGCTGAGTTTGCGGCCACATTTACCAGTTTATCGAGGTTTGCACCTGAGCTAGTGGCGTCTGAGGAACGCCGTTGTCTTAAGTTTAAAAAGAAGTTAAAGACCGGGCTTAAGCTTAGGGTTGCGGGGTCCATGACTCGGGAGTATGTGCGCCTTGTGGAAGATGCGGCCCATCTTGAGATTATTATACAAGAGGAGGAGGATAGGATGAGGGGCTCTAAAAGGAGTCAAGATGGTCAGGAAGACGGTAGGAGGCAAAAGGGTTCTAACCCTCAGCAGTCCCAGGGTGCGTTTGCGAGATCTACTTTTCCAGTGCCAAATTCAGGCCTTGGGAGAGGCAATTAGGGAGACTTTACCTATTACAAGTGTGGTCAGCTGGGCCACAAGTCTCCAGCTTGCCCACAAAGGGGAAGAGGGCAAAGAGCAGCTTCATCTTCGGCTCGTCCGTAGAGCCAGAGTCAGGGCAGAGGCCAGCCGCTCTCTTGTTACCAGTGTGGTCAGACAGGGCACCTAAAAAGGTTTTGCCCGCAGTTGAGTGGCATATCTGGTGCATCTGGGTCGAGGTAGAGTTATCAGCCGCTCAGTCAGTTCAAGCCTCGAGGGCCAATCAGGGAGCCTCTTCGGCTCAGTCGGTGCAGCAGTCTTATGCTTCGAGAGGTGAGCAAGTAAATCAAAGACCTTCAGAGCATGTGTATGCTGTTACCGCGCAGGATCTTGTACCGGCTCCATCTGTTGTGAGAGGTACTTTTTTGTTTTGTAACTCAATTGCTAATGTGTTGATTGATACGAGTGCATCCCATTCCTTTATATCTGCTACATTTGCATCTGTTTTGGGTTTGGAGTTGGCGCAGTTAGCATCTCATTTGTGTTGTATCACCTGTTGGGGGTGAGTTGATTTTGAAACAAGGGTGTTGTGACAACCCTCACCACTGATTAGTGCTAATCTATGATTAAGCATGTTAAGTGACTGATTGACTGAAATTCTGACTGATTGATTGAGTGTATTAGTTTAAACGCATTTCTATCTGTTTGACTGTTAATTGATCTGTTCATGCTTTATGTTTTGAACTGCAAATTGAAAGCCTTATCGGCAGCCGAATCAGAAATTGATTAGTGTTTCATGCTAATGTTTAATTAAAATGTGATTTGGAACAATTAAATTGGATTAGATAATGTTAAATTACATTAGTTTGGCTTATTTACCAAATTGCCACTTAGTGGACAATCCTAGACCATTCTTTGTCTACTTCCATCATGTTTGATATGCCATTTATTTCCTCTAGAGACCAAAGCGTGAGAGAGAGCTAGAGAGTTGGAAGCAAGCTTGTGTTCATCAATATTTGCTTGAGAATTAGAAGAATTGAAGAGTAGATTGCATAATTGAGCTTCTAGACTTGGAATTGAAGACCTAAGGTAGGAGAATCATCTTCTTGAACTTGAATTCTAGTTGTTCTTGCATGATTCATGGTAAGGTTAGTGATTTAAGGCATGAATTAGCTTAATATGTTGAATTGAGTAGGAATTCATGCAGGCATGTGTACATTGTTGAGTTTTGAGTTTGATTTCATGGAAATCCTCACATACATGTCCATGTTCTTGCTTTGGTCCATGAATTCAGCATGTTTTTGGAGGGATTGACTCATTTCTTCTTGTATTAGAAGCTTTGAAGTTGATTAAATTCATGCATGTTGCATGTACATCATGTTCTTGAAGTTTTGTTTGGAAATGGGTTCAATTAAACTACCTTTGGGCTTTGATTTTGCAAATTGATCTTTGAAACATGTCATATTATGAGTTTTAAAGTATTTTCCAGAAAATTAGCCCAAAATGATCGAATTTGATGCTTTAAATGTTGAGTTTCATGCTTGGAGACAAATCTGGAAATTTCATATTTTGATCCACGCTCGAGCGGGGAACTCTACGCTTAAGCGTACACTCTGAGTTCATGCAGTCCGCTTCGGCGAAGCATGCCTTCGGCGAACGAACGCTTCGGCGTGAAATGCGTGTATCCAAGATACTTTGCATGTGTTCTGATTCACTCGGCGAGAATGCACACTCGGCGAGACTTGTGTCAGCCTTTCGGCGAAGTCGGCGCCCGTCGAGCATGAATTTTATGCATCCAGTACTTTTGCAGTCTGCTCAAGCGATGAAAGTCACGCTTGAGCGTAGCTCTTTTGTCTGCATGTCCACTCGAGCAGATAAATCCACGCTCAAGCGGGACCCCTGTTTCAGCAAAAATTTGAAAAGTGTTTTAAAGTGCATCTTTGCATCCTCATTCCATCCTAGGCATTCCTAGGCCTAGCTTAATGCATCTTAATGAGGATAATGCTATAGAACCACACCGAGTCAAGATAGGGACTAAGTTATTGTTTCCCAAACGTGCAACTTAGTGTGTGTTCATCTTGTAACTGTGTAAGGTTGGCATCCGAGGACGCTCACTGGCTTATCTGCAGCCCAGAACTTTGTGAGTAACAACAATATTGTAAAGATATATTCAATCATGAATATTTTCTGAATGACCAACTGTACTGCTTTCTAAAATGATACTTCTTACTGAATGAATGTTTGTCCCATTTACGAACTGTATTCGTGGTATCCATAGCAATTTACTGTTACTGTACTGTTATTGCTATTGTTATAGAGATCTCTGTTGGTTCCCATGTTGGAACCACTACTGTTTACTATATGATGGCCATCAACTGACTGTTCGGTCTGTTAAGACCTACTATACTATTTTGTTAAGAGATGTACCACATATGACTGCTATAACTGAATGGCTGATATACTGTTATAACTGACTGTTTTAAATACTGAAAGGACATTCATTCTTAATCTCTTTACGCATATGTTATTTACTAGGTTTAGCTCACTATTTATATATATATATATAGGTATCCAGGCACCGGATCGGAGCTAGGAGCGTTGGGTTTAACTCCCTTTTTGTCAAGCCAACCACTGTGCCTCACTGAGAGGTTCCTAGTCCTTCTAGCTAGGGCTTTTTGGGGTGTTTTAGATTCATCCTTTCTGTCTCTGTTTTTGTATAGACTGATTGTACCTGTACTGTACTGTTCTAGTAGGGATTAGGTCCCTGTCCTGGACGATTGTATATGTATGTATATATTGTTTTGGTTCTGAATGTGAATATGTATAAAAAAGTCCTTTTTTGCATACAGACTGTCATAACTCATTGGACATCTTTTATTACTGTTTTGGCTTCCGCCAGCCTTTATACTCTTTATTACTGTTATTACTGTTAAGTAGGCCTTTGGTAATCACGGATTACTGGCTGGTTACGGTGCTAAACCCATAGGGACGGGTTTGGGTCGTAACAGAGTGGTATTAGAGCGATATCAAACCACGAGTTATACCGCACACACATGTCCAAATGAGCTATAGGATGTCCTAGAAAAGTGAATAGGGCATTGCATGAGCATTGAAAAAGTGTGTGTGGCCATGACATGAATATATGTGCTAATGTGTTAATATGTTAAGTATGCAACTGTCTATGTTTATAATTGCCATAATTGTCTATAGTGAAATGGATAACACAAGGAATGCTGATGAATCTGAATCATCTGAGGCCAGAATGGCAAGGCTAGAAAGAACAGTTGAACTGCTAACTGAGGCCTTAAGACAACAACAGAACCAACAGCCCCCACCTCCTCCGGTACAGTCGGAACTGAATATGAATGATGATATAATTGCTCTAACGCAGAAGTTCAGTAAAATAAAACCACCGTCATTCCAAGAAGGCCTCGAACCGCTAAAGGCTGAAGCATGGGTCCTAGAGACCGAGAAATTGTTTGAAGTCTTTCCGTGTTCAGAAGCACACAAAGTGCTACTGGCTACCTTCACCTTACAAGAAGAGGCCAGAAGGTGGTGGATGCTTGTCCGTGACACCAATACTGCTATAACTTGGGCTTAGTTTAAGGGAGCCTTCTTTGAGAAATACTTTCCACGGTGTGTCAGAGTGAAAACCCACATTTTATTATTCTTAGAAGAAAATAAATAAATAAATAAATAAATAATAACAATAATAATTTTGTGGGTGTTTAATATTTGTTATTTATAAATTATTTTATTAAGGATTTATTTTAGAATTAGAAAGTTAACGTCCAGATAGCCTAAGGAGGTGGAATTGATAAGTTAAATCAGTTTAATTTTAAGTATTAGACCCTATAAAAGTGTAATTAAATATTCGATTCAGTTTAATAAAATTAAGATTTGATTAATTAGGTCCTAATTGGAGTTGATTAAGTCATGAGGATTGAGGATTGTGGTTATTATAAATTAAATTTAATTATGATGTGCCCAATTTGAATATGTAAATTAATTGACGAAAATTTGGAGTTCGATCAGAAATTGAAGGCCTGAATGATTTGGGAAATCAAAATTGATGATGGCAATAAGTTTGATTTATTATTTGGAGCCTTTTGGGAGTTTGATTAAAAATCTGATTTGTACCGATAAATTTAAATATAATTAATTGTACCCTAATGGAAGTCAATTCGAATAATTAAATTATATGGGATTTGAGATTAGTTACAATTAAATAATTTTATGCTAATCAAAATTTATTAAGATTAAGTGGTGTCTAATTAAATTAATTCTAGACAAAATTTAATTATGGACTAAATTAGAATTGAAGGCATAAGTGGGTGTGGGTGTACTGAGCGTTGGTGTGTGTGTGCATGTGAAGGTTGTGCTGGAGCTCTTGGAGTTGTGCATGTGTGTGTTGTGGTGTCATGAAACTAGTGTGTGTGTGTACATGTAAGGTGTGGGCAGCAAGTGTCCCACTAAATGAAAAGAATAAAATATTAATAAGTGAAATCAAGAAGAGTTGGTAACTTAAGGCAACTTAAGGCTTTTGGTCAATCGGTTCGGTTGGAACAAAGAATCTGAGAGAGAGAGAGAGAGAGAGTGAGTTTTGAAGCTCATTCCATGTTTTGGCTGGAAGGAATTGATGGAAAGCTAGGGATTAAAGATGAAGGAAGATCTTGAAGGCTAATAGGTAAGAAATCCTAACCCATTTTTTAGACAATCTCTTCAAGACCTAAACTTATGAGTAATTGAGTTTAAATACATGTAATATGAGGGAATCAAGGAAAAGAATGTTGAAGATTTGAGTTAAGTTTAATAATTAAGAAATTGATATTGTGATTTAATATTTGGATTTGATTTTCTTCAATCTTCACATATTTGAAGTTTATCATTGCATGCATGGTAGATTTTCAAGATTTTATGAGTTTGAGATTAAATTGTGATATAAATTAAGAAGACAAATTATAATTTGAGCTTGATAATGTAAAATTGGTTGGATTTGATAAGTGTTTTATACATGCATCATAGATGTTATTTGGCCCTTTAAATCTGCCAGAAAGTTGTATGAATTTTTAGACAATTTTATACTCAAAATTTGAAAATGATTTCTTCTACAAAGTTGTTGATAATGATGTCTAGCTCATCCACAAAATTTTTCAACAATTATTGAGTTTTGTACGAATTTATACAGATTTTAAACCAAATCTGGAGCTATAGACAGATTTTATTATGTGTTTGAAAACTCATTAAAAATTTTATATTAAACCAAACCTGATAATTTCTAAGAAAAAAATGAAATTTGAAAAGTCTAGTTTCATAATAAATTTTTATATCATGGAATTGATTTATAAATTTAAGTATGGAATTAATTTAAGAAAATGTGATAAATCTGTGTCATAAACACTGTTGGAAATTTTAAGAATTATTTGTAATTTATTTTTGGAAACTTCTTTATGAAAAATGACCATAACTTGTTTATTGAGTATTCTGTAGAGTTATATAAATTTTAGAGTTGTATAAGTAATTTATTTATAATTTCATTTGCAAGATATACATTCTGAAAATTTTGGCAGATTAAGAAGGAATCAAAAATAATCTCTTCAACTGTTTCTTTAGACTAAAATTTAATATGGTGCTAATCTAATCTTGTAGATTAAAAATCCATACACGTGTGTGATTATGATTTATTTCTTCTTTTTGGTATCTACATCATTATTTTATGCCATGCTTTAAATAAATTGTTTATTTAATTTTTGTACATTGTTTACTATTGTGTGACATGTGTAATATTTATGTTGGGAATTTTAATGACTTGGTAAACTATTATTTGTGATTAAAAAATTGGAAGTATTGGTGATTAATATCAAAACTAACTGAAATGATTAACAGCATACACAAAGTTAACAATTGACGATTAATGCCAGTTGTTCAGGGTGAGTATTGGTTTTAAAGGATGTATGAAATTAAGGGTTGATGGTCAATACCGGTTGTTCAGGGTGAGCCCTGGTTTTGAAAATTCTCACGTAAATTGTGTTGCGAAACTCTAAGATGGCACGGGACTTATTTGAACCATTTTCGGTATTCGGTTTTGGAATAAGGGTGAACGTGCAGGTGGCACACAGGGAGGTTACGTACCCCTGGCAGACCGTTTCCTTGGGGCAGACCACGGATGCCACTGCTTGGGTACATAACTCCGGACGTGGGCATCCCTGGTGGTTACGGTTGGTAACACTTAAATATTTGACCAAGGGAGGGTTTCAAATTAACCGTTGCCATGCTTAGTGGTTGGTAAGTTAAATCTCTTTGGTGAGATTTCGAGTGTTACCTAATTTATTAAAATTATTGAAATTAATTTAATGGTTGTAATTTATGTTTACAATTATATTGTTATCTCATGTTTATAATCTCATTATTTTTCTCTTAAAAAGAATGGTAGGTTGGTTATGTTTTCTTACTGTGTTACAAAACTCATGGCATATATTTTTGTTGCCCTGGCGTTTTATGCCAGGTTTTGGCGATGAAATAATTGAAGCTGAAATGGAGTTGACGCTAACGTAGAGTCTTGGCTAACTTGAAATCATGACTAAAGTTGAATAACTTTATCATCCTATATATTAACTATTAAGGACCTTATAATTTCATTGATGTTGTAATTGGATAATTTTAAGTTTTTTTATTTTTTTATTTTATTTGAACCTTTGGTTATGTACGAGAGTTGGAATGCCCTATTAGGATGTCAACTTTTTAGTTTATTAAGTCATTTTGTTTATTTAATTTCCCTTGATGTTCCAAAAATTTGGGGCGTCATAGTTAGAGATCGAAAAGTGACTGAATTTAAACAACTGAAACAAGGCACTATGTCCGTAACTGAGTACGAATCGAAATTCACTGAACTCGCCAGATTTGCACCACACATGGTGGATACCGATTACAAAAAGGCCAGGAAGTTTGAAGGCGGCCTTAATGTTAAAATCCTTGACAGAATCAATGTTCTAAAACTACTGAAATATGTAGATGTTCTTGACCGAGCAATAATAGCTGAGTCGAACATCGAGGCACTAAAACAAATTGAAACACCAGCGACCGAGTGGCGTAGTCAGAGACGAGGCTTCAAGTTTAAGAAAGGCCGGAACAGTTCATTGAATAAAAAGTAAAATACAAGGTCAACAACCAATTCCAGTCAAGGAAGTGGTTCCATACAGCCCTGTTCTGAATGTGGTAAGAAACATAAAGGGGTTTGCTATAAAAAAATCTGGTGCTTTTTACAGGTATGGCAAAGTGGGCCACATGGTCAAAGATTGCCCTTCTGCTCCTCAGGGCAATAGTAAAGTTGCAGCCAGCGCCGTAGCATCAACTGTTGCACCAAAACCTAATCCCAAAGCTACTGGAAAAGAGCCTATGAGGCAAGGCCGAGTGTTCGCACTTGTACCGGGAGATGTACAGAATACCGAGACCGTTGTGTCAGGTATACTCTCAATCTGTACTCAAAATGCTTATGTTCTGATTGATTCGGGGTCTACACATTCATATGTATCGCATACTTTTTCACGAAAATTAAATAGACCACTAGAACCCATGAACTATTTGTTAGTTGTATCTTCACCCGTTGGGGGATCCATGACATGTGCTTATATGTACCCTGCATGTGAAATTATTGTTGGGGATGTTCATTTGTATATTGATTTACTGCCTCTGAATATTGATCACTTTGATGTGATATTCGGAATAGACTGGTTAACAAAATATCATGCTACCATAGACTGTGTAACAAAACAAGTTATTTTCCGTCCACCTGGACTGCCTGAATTTGTGTTTAACGGAGTTAGAGTAGTACCTCCCTTGTATCTAATTTCATCCATGAAAGCTTTTAAGCTGATTAAAAAGGGGTGTAAAGGGTATCTATGTTATGTGTTGACTGTACCTACTGATGCTAAAACTGATGTGAACAGTATTCCTATAGTCAGAGAATTCCCAGATGTTTTTCTAGATGATTTTCCAGGGGATTTGATTGATAGGGAGATTGAGTTCACCATTGATGTGATTCTAGGTACACAGCCAGTATCTAAAACTCCTTACAGAATGGCACCTACCGAACTGAAAGAATTGAAAATTCAGCTGCAGGAACTGTTAGATAAGAAGTTCATCAGGCCCAATACTTCACCGTGGGGCGCTCTAATTTTGTTTGTGAAAAAGAAAGACTGCTTATTGAGACTCTGCATTGACTACCGTGAACTGAACAAGGTAACAGTGAAAAACAAATATCCATTGCCTTGAATTGATGATTTGTTTGACCAGTTACAAGGTGCCCAGGTTTTCTCTAAAATTGACCTTAGATCCGGATACCACCAGTTGAAAGTCAAACCAGAGGACATTGAAAAGACTGCCTTTCGAATGAGATATGGACATTACGAATTCCTTGTTATGCCTTTCAGAGTTACTAATGCACCTATTGCATTTATGGACCTTATGAACAGAATTTTCAAACCATACCTTGATGAATTTGTAGTTGTTTTCATAGATGACATTTTAATTTATTCCAAAAGCACGGAAGAACATGAACATCATTTGAGAAGCGCCTACGACCCTAAGAGAATGAAATCAGATGCTAAACTGACAAAATGTGAATTTTGGCATGACAATGTTATGTTTTTGGGACATGTAATCAGTAAGGATGGAATTTCAGTTGATCTACAGAAAATTGAAGCAGTAGTGAATTGGCCTAGACTGACAAATGTTACCGAAGTCTGAAGTTTTTTAGGCTTAGCCGGGTATTACAGAAGGTTTGTCAAAGATTTCTCCAAAATTGCCCTACCACTAACTCAATTGACTCAAAAGAGGATATCATTTGCCTGGACCGATCAGAGAGAATCAGTCTTTCAAGAGTTAAAGACTCGACTTGTGACTGCACCGATTCTTACCCTACTCTCAAGTACGAATGGTTTACTATATTTAGTGATACTTCTTATAAGGGTTTGGGATGTGTTTTAATGTAAAATGGTAAAGTTATTGCGTATGCTTCTCGACAACTGAGACCGCATGAAAAGAACTACCCAACCTATGATTTGGAACTTGCTACAGTAGTGTTTGCATTGAAAATCTGGTGTCACTACCTTTATGGGGCAACATGTAAGGTGTATACAGACCACAAGAGTTTGAAGTACTTCTTCACACAGAAAAAACTGAACATGAGACAGCGGAGATGGTTAGAACTGATAAAGGATTATGATTTGCAAATTTTGTACCATCCGGGAAAAACTAACACTATTGCCGATGCACTGAGTTAGAAATCAGTTGGAAATTTAGCCTGTTTACTCACCGGGCAGAAAGAATTGCTATGTGACCTTGAAAAATTTGAGGTTGAAATTGTTTTACGTGAATAAGGTGGAACCTTAGCCGCTATTTTTGCTCAACCGGCACTGATTGACGAAATTAAAGAAAAACAGCAACAGGATGACTTTTTGAAAAAGATCATTAATGAACGAGAATCTAAACCGAGGCCGGACTTTAAATTTGAGAACAATGTATTGAAATTTCAAAGAAGGTTGTGTATACCGAATGATTCTGAACTGAAAAGATGAATTCTGCAAGAGGGCCACAATTCGAAACTGTCTATTCATCCAGGAAATACGAAAATGTATCAAGACTTGAAACTGAATTTCTGGTGGCCGGGAATGAAGAAAGAGATTGCTGACTTTGTATCGAAATGTCTTCATTGCCAACAAGTTAAAGCTGAACATCAATGACCCACAGGTTTACCAATACCGGAGTGGAAATGGGAACATATCACTATGGATTTCATTGTTGGTTTAACTCACTCCAGTAAAGGTATGGACTCAATTTGGGTTATTGTTGATAGACTGACTAAATCTGCTCACTTCTTACCTGTCAAAACAATTTATAATGCGGACAAATTGGCCATAATTTATATTGATGAGATTGTTAGATTGCATAGAGTGCCTGTATCTATTGTTTCTGACAGGGACTCGGAGTTTACCTCGAGATTTTGGCAAAGTCTGCAAACTGCATTGGGTACTGAACTGAGACTGAGTAGTGCATATCATCCTCAGACAGATGGCCAGTCAGAAAGAACCATCCAAACTCTGGAAGATTTACTGCGGATGTGTGTTCTTGATTTCCAAGGAAATTAAGAAAGTCATCTACCTTTAGCTGAATTTGCCTATAACAACAGCTTTCACTCGAGTATTGGTATGGCGCCTTTCGAGGCTTTGTATGACAGAAAATGTCGATCTCCGATTTGTTGGGCAGAAGTTGGAGATGGGCCTCTGCTTGGGCCCGAAATTGTACATGAAACCACTGAAAAAGTGAAACTGATTCAATAGAGACTGAAAACCGCACAAAGCCGACAGAAAAGTTATGCAGATATCCGAAAGCGAGACAGAAAGTATGAAGTAGGTGATCATGTTTTTGTTAAAGTGACACCGATGACAAGGCAAACCCGTTTTGGGGTTAAAGGCAAGCTAGCACTGAGATATGTCGGACCATATGAAATCATTGAGAAGATTAATCCGGTGGCGTATCAAGTAGCGCTTCCTCCTGAAATGGAGCATATGCATAATGTCTTCTATATTTCAATGTTGAGTGATTATCTTCGGGATCCCTTTCATGTTATTGAGCCTACCCGTGTAGTGCTAAGTGATGACTACACTTATGAAGAATGGCCTATTCAAATTGTAAACAGACGGATCAAGAAGTTGAGGAATAAAGAGATGCCGTTAGTGAAAGTTGATTGGCAAAACCATGGTGGCGTATATGCCACTTGGGAAAGGGAAGACGATATCATTAAGAGATATCCTGAACTGTTCCCTCTGGATCTAGTGTTCTTTTAAAATGAAGGTAATTCGAGTTTGGAGGACCAAACTCTTTGTAAGGAGGGGAGACTGTGACAACCCTCACCACTGATTAGTGCTAATCTATGATTAAGCATGTTAAGTGACTGATTGACTGAAATTTTGACTGATTGATTGAGTGTATTAGTTTAAACGCATTTTTATCTGTTTAACTGTTAATTGATCTGTTCATGATTTATGTTTTGAACTGCAAATTGAAAGCCTTATTGGTGGCCGAATCAAAAATTGATTAGTGTTTCATGCTAATTAGAATTTATGTGATTTTATGGTATGTTTAATTAAAATGTGATTTGGAGCGATTAAATTGGATTAAACAATGTTAAATTACATTAGTTTGGCTTATTTACTAAATTGCCACTTAGTAGACAATCCTAGACCATTCTTTGTCTACTTCCCTCATGTTTGATATGCCATTCATTTCCTCTAGAGACCAAAACGTGAGAGAGAGCTAGAGAGTTGGAAGTAAGCTTGTGTTCATCAATATTTGCTTGAGAATTAGAAGAATTGAAGAGTAGATTGCATAATTGAGCTTCTAGACTTGAATTGAAGACCTAAGGTAGGAGAATCATCTTCTTGAACTTGAATTCTAGTTGTTCTTGCATGATTCATGGTAAGGTTAGTGATTTAAGGCATGAATTAGCTTAATATGTTGAATTGAGTAGGAATTCATGCATGCATATGTACATTGTTGAGTTTTGAGGTTGATTTCATGGAAATCCTCACATGCATGTCCATATTCTAGCTTTGGTCCATGAATTCAGCATGTTTTTGGAAGGATTGACTCATTTGTTCTTGTATTAGAAGCTTTGAATTTGATTAAATTCAAGCATGTTGCATGTACATCATGTCATTGAAGTTTTGTTTGGAAATGGGTTCAATTGAACTACCTTTGGGCTTTGATTTTGCAAATTGATCTTTGAAACATGTCATATTATGAGTTTTAAAGTGTTTTTCAGAAAATTAACCCAAAAGGATCGAATTTGATGCTTTAAATGTTGAGTTTCATGCTTTGAGACAAATCTGGAAATTCCAGATTTTGGATCCATGCTCGAGCGTACACTCTGAGTTCATGCAGTCCGCTCGAGCGGGGAAAGTAACGCTCGAGCGTGAAATGTGTATATCCAGTACTTTGCATGTGTTTACAGTCCGCTCGAGCGAGGGAATGTACGCTCGAGCGAGGACTTGTGTGTAACAACCCTCGTACTGATTATCGATAAACTACTGAATTAGCTACTGGTTACTGCTAAACTAAACTGATAATGACTGATAATTGAATTAACTGAAGTACTGAATGGACTGATTGAAATCGAAACCGAAATTGAATAAGTTTATCTATGGAATTGCATATTGCATCTGTTTGATTGATTGATTATCTGTTTGAATTCATATGTTTAAACTGCTAATTGAAGGCCTTATCAGCGGCCGAATTAGGAACCGTTTAGAGTTTTGGAATCAGTAGAATATTTGTGATTTAATAGTATATTTATTTAAAAATTGATTAGGAATGATTAAATTAGATTAAAAAGGAGTTAATTGCCAAATTTAACTTATTTACCAAATTGCCACCTAGTGTGCCTTTGTTTAATGATTTGTGGAGCCTCATTACACTTGAAGCAAACCTCTTCCTCAGCCAAATTGAGAGCTCCACCGAAATTATAGAGAGAGAAGGACTTGGGGAATTGATTTCATATCTTTGTTGCTTGTAAATTGCTTAGTAATTGGAGGAGTTGGAACATAGGTTGCAAATTTAGCTTCCACACCTTGAAATTGTACCTCTAGGTAAGAATTTATCTTCTTATTGTTGTCCTTGAGCTTCATCTTGCATGTTCTAGGCTCCATTGTAGAATCAAGCCATGATTTAGTGCATAGAGGTTGAATTATGCTTGAATTCATGCATGCATGACCATTTTGGTGCATTTTGAATTGAATTCATGTTGGAATTGTACATGCATGTCCATGTTTAAGCTATGGTCCATGTTTTTATTTTGTTTTCCCACTATTGAGCTCATTAGAGCAAGATTTGAACCTTGAATTTGGTTAAAAACTCATGCATTGCATGTTTGGTAATTGTTCTTGAAAATGGGTTTGAATGTTGGATTTAATTGACTCACCTTTGGGGCTTGAATTCATAAATTGGCTTTTGAAACTTGTTATACATTGTTTTGGGATGTATTTTCCAGAATTTGGGCCCAAGAGGTCGAGAATTGAGTTGAGAATGCTTGGTTTGAGCTTGGGAGGCAAATCTGGAAATTCCAGATTTGGCTTCTTCGCTCGAGCGACCAACGTTTCCTCTGAGCCACGCTCGAGCGAAGGATTGGTGGCTCGAGCGTAAAAATCGAGCATCCAGTACTTTTACTGTTTCATCAGACCGCTCGAGTAAAGGATTGTTTGTTCGAGCGAAGCCTTTGATTTTGCAACCTCGCTCGAGCGAAGGAAGGCTCGCTCGAACGAGACCCCTGTTTTCAGCAACTTTTGAAAAATGCCTTCCAACTGTATTTTTGCATCCTCATCCCATCCTAGGCATTCTTAGGCCTAGTTTAAGGCATCTTAATGAGGATTTAGACATAGAACCACACCGAGGAAATTTAGGGATTTAATTATCATCCTTCCCGACTGTGAAACTTAGTGTGTGTTCTATTTGTTAACTGTTTAGGGTTGGCTCTCGACGCGCTTTAGTCGCTATTAGCCCAATCTCGTAAGTAACGATTGTGTAAAGATATGTTCAAAATGGTTATCTTTTGAATCTTGAATCGAACTGTTATTGAACTAATATTGTTTCTTGAATGAATGTATGTCTGTGATTCGAATCGCATTTGTGGCATCCTTAGCACTTTCATTCTTATCAGCATAGAGCTCTGTTCGTTGTGGAACCATATTGTTTACTGATTGATGGCCATCATTACTGTTGGGTCTGTTAAGACCCGGTCCTATTGGACTTATTGTTTATAGGCTAATGGGTGTACCACATATGACTGATTGACTGAAATACTGATTGACTGAAACACTGTTAATGAACTGATTTCATTACTGTAAGGACATTCATTCATAACCTCTTTACGCATTATGTTATTCACTGGGCTTTAGCTCACTGTTTATATATATATATGTAGGTTCTCAGCAGCCAGACCGGAGCTATGAGCGTAGGTTGGTCCCCAGTTTTGTCAAGCCAGCCTATGTGCCTCACTGTGAGGTTCCGAGTTGCCATGCTATGGCTTGGGGTGTTTTTGTGTCCCCTATCGGTCTCCTTACTGTTTTGTACTATTGTATAGACTGTATATAGACTGTACTATTCTGAACTGTGTGAATACATAAAAAATGTTTTTGGCATACAGATTTTCACAGCTCAATGGACACTAGTTATTTACTGTATTGGCTTCTTGAATACATACTACTGTTTAAGCGTATTCTTTCAGAGTAGCCAGTAATCTCGGATTCTTGGCGATTCTGATGCTAAACCCATAGGGCCGGGTTTGGGTCGTGACATTGTGTCTCATGCTCGAGCGGGGGTCAAGCACCTGTCGAGCGTGAATTTCATGCATCTAGTACTTTTGGAGTCCGCTCGAGCGATGAAAGTCACGCTTGAGCGTAACTCTTTTGTCTGCATGTCCGCTTGAGCGGATAAATCCATGCTCGAGTAGGACCCCTGTTTCAGCAAAAATTTGAAAAGTGTTTTAAAGTGTATCTTTGCATCCTCATTCCATCCTAGGCATTCCTAGGCTTAGTTTAAGGCATCTTAATGAGGATAATGCTATAGAACCACACGGAGTCAAGATAGAGACTAAGTTATTGTTTTCCAAACATGCAACTTCAGTGTGTTTTCATCCTGTAACTGTGTAGGATTGGTATCCGAGGACGCTCACTAGCCTATCTGTAGCCCAGAACTCTGTGAGTAACAATGTTGTAAAGATATATTCAATCATGAATATTTTCTGAATGACCAATTGTACTACTTTCTGAAATGATACTTCTTACTGAATGAATGTTTGTCCTATTTGCGAACTGTATTCGTGGCATCCATAGCAATTTACTGTTACTGTACTGTTACTGCTATTGTTAAAGAGATCTCTGTCGGTTCCCATATTGGAACCACTACTGTTTACTGATATGTTGGCCATCAACTGACTGTTCAGTCCATTAAGACCTACTATACTGTTTTGCTAAGGGATGTACCACATATGACTGCTATGACTAAATAACTGATATACTGTTATAACTGACTGTTTTAAATACTGAAAGGACATTCATTCTTAATCTCTTTACGCATATGTTATTTATTGGGTTTAGCTCACTGTTTATATATATATATAGGTATCCAGGCACCGGATTGGAGCTAGGAGCATTGGGTTTAACTCTTTTTTTGTCAAGCCAACCACTGTGCCTCACTGAGAGGTTCCAAATCCTTCTAGCTAAGGCTTTTGGGGGTGTTTTAGATTCATCCTTTCTATCTCTGTTTTTGTATAGACTGACTGTACCTGTACTGTACTGTTCTAGTAAGGATTAGGTCCATGTCCTGGATGATTGTATATGTATGTATATACTGTTTTGGTTCTGAATATGAATATGTATGAAAAGTCCTTTTTTGCATCTGGTACTGACTCATTGGACATCTTTTATTCTTGCTTTTGCCACCCCTATACTCAGATATTGTTATTATTGTTAAACAGCCTTGGTAATCACGGACATCGGGCCGACTGATGCTAAACCCATAGGGGCGGGTTTGGGTCGTGACAGGTGTAGAGGTTGCGATATTGAGGTCGCCGACCACCGGCTTCCATTTTCTTTTGTAGTTATGGCTATATCGGGTTTTGATGTGATTTTGGGTATGGACTGGTTATCGTCATATCGGGCTGTTATTGATTGCTATCGCCAGAGGGTTACTGTATGTACCTTGAGCGGGGATTGTTTCTATTTCTTGGGAGATCGGGTTAGTAGAGTCTTGCCATTAGTGTATGATCCGCGAGGGCGAAGTGAGCTTAGTTGTCTTCTCGCTAGCTATATAAGTAGTTAGTGTGATGAGACCCAAGCTGAGTTGCCAAGAGTGGTTTGTGAATACTTAGACGTCTTTCCCGAGGATCTTGTTAGTTTACCACCATATCGAGAAATTGAGTTCTCTATTGACTTAGTGCTTGGCATGGCACCGATTTCCATGGCACCGTATCGTTTTGCCCCAGTCGAATTGAGTGAGTTGAAGATTCAACTCCAAGAGTTGCTAGATAAGGGCTTTATCCGCCCTAGTACTTCATCGTGGGGAGCACAGGCTCTCTTTGCTAAAAAGAAAGATGGGGTTTTGAGACTTTGTATAGATTACCAGAAATTGAATAGGGCTATGGTTAAGAATAAGTACCCCATGCCTCGTATAGATGATCTGTTTGACCAGTTGAAAAGGTCCCGTTGTTTCTCTAAGATTGACTTGAGATCGGGTTACCATCAGTTGAGGATCAAGGAGGAGGATATCCCGAAGACGGCATTCCGTACGTGGTATGGCCATTATGAGTTACTGGTGATGCCTTTTGGGCTCACAAATGCACCGACAGTGTTTATGGACTTGATGAACTGGATATTCTGGGAGTTCTTAGATTGCTTTGTAGACGACATTCTGATTTATTCACCTTCTGAGGAGGAGCACGAGGAACACTTGAGAGTGGTGCTTGAGTTGCTTATAGCCCATAAGCTGTATGCTAAGTTTGGGAAGTGTGAGTTCTGGCTAAGAGAGGTTAAATTCTTAGGCCATGTGGTCTCCAGGGAAGGGGTGTTTGTAGATACATCCAAGATAGAGGCAGTGCAAGATTGGGCATAGCCTAAGAGTGTTTTAAAGATCCGTAGTTTTCTGGGATTGGCCGATTATTACCATCGGTTTGTGAAAGATTTCTCCAGGCTAGCTTCGCCGTTGACTAGATTGATGCGGAAATGGATCAAATTTGTATGTAGTGAGACTTGTGAGAAGTCGTTCCAAGAGCTTAAAGTTAGACTTACCACCGTTTCAATTTTGGTTATTCCAGAGAGGGGTTTGGGTTATGCTGTCTATTGTGATGCCTCACGAGAGGGTTTGGGCTGTATGTTGATGCAAGAAGGGAAAGTGGTAGCCTATGGCTTGCAGCAGTTGAAAACACATGAGAGAAACTACCCTACACATGACCTAGAGTTAGCAGCTGTGATTTTTGCCTTGAAAATTTGGAGGCACTACTTTTATAGTGAGAGGTTCGAGGTGTTCTCGGATCATAAGAGTCTGAAGTATCTATTTACACAAAGAGACTTGAATTTGAGGCAGAGGAGGTGGATGTAGTTCATTAAGGATTATGACTTTGAGTTGCACTATCACCCAGGAAAGGCCAATGTTGTGGCTGATGCCCTTAGTAAAAAGTTCATTAGTGATGTAGTTTGTATAGCCATCCGGGAATGGGAAATGTTGGGTGCACTTGGTGAGTTTGATTTGCTTCTAGGCGAATCTGTTGAGTATGCGGCCTTGTTTTCTGTAGTTGCGCAGCCTACACTTGTAAATCAAGTGTTAGAGGCACAGAGAAGTGACCTTGAGGTAGAATCCCTTCGGGAGAAGATCTCCAGTGGGGAGATTGAGAAGGGTTTGACTGTGTATCCTGATCTGAGTGTAAGGTACCGAGTCCACTTGTTTGTACTGGAGTCTTGCCGAGAGGAAGTACTCCGAGAGTTTCACTATTCACGCCTTGCGGTGCATCCGGGAGGCACTAAGATGTAACGTGATTTGAGCCGCCAGTTTTGGTGAAGAGGTATGAAGAAAGATGTGGCAGTTTTTGTGTTTAAGTGCCTTACTTGTCAGCAAATGAAGATCGAACATCAGAGGCTAGCGGGTTTGTTGCAACCCTTGCCTATAGCCGAGTGGAAGTGGGAGCATGTTACGATGGACTACGTTGTAGGTCTTCCGAGGACGCAACGGGATAGTGATGCTATTTGGGTGGTTGTGGACCGGTTGACTAAGTCGGCGCACTTTATTCCCATGCGCGTGAGAGATTCGGTAGACCATCTTGCCGACTTGTATATCCGGGACATAGTGAGGTTGCACGGGGTCCCAGTGGTGATCATCTCAAATAGAGATCCACATTTTACTGCTAGGTTGTGGCAGAGTTTGTAGAGTGCTTTGGGCACTAGACTGACCTTTAGCACGGCTTATCATCTTCAGACTGATGGGCAGTCCGAACGTACAATTCAGATACTAGAGGATATGCTTCGAGGCTGTGTCCTTAACTTTAGTGGGTCGTGGGAGAGACACCTGCCCTTGGTGGAGTTTGCCTACAACAATAGTTTCCAATCGAGTATTGGCATGGCACCGTTTGAGACCTTGTATGGCTGACCGTGTAGGTCTCCAGTGTGTTGGGCCGAGGTGGGTGATGCACCTTTGTTGGGCCTGGAGTTGGTGCGGGAAACAACAGAGAAAGTTGAACTTATCCGTAAGAGGCTTGTTACAACCCAGAGTCGCCAAAAGAGTTATGCCGACCGTAGAAGGAGGCCTTTGTCATTTGAGGTGGGTGATCACATCTTTCTGAAAATATCACCTAGACGGGGTTTGATGAGGTTTGGGAAGAGTGGGAAGTTGTCCCCTCGATTTATTGGTCCTTTTGAGATCCTTGAGCGGATTGGAGAGGTCGTATACCGTTTAGCTTTACCACCGCAATTGTCCGGAGTGCATGACGTGTTTCATGTTAGTATGCTTCGGAAGTACGAGCCGGATCCGTCACATGTATTGGATTGGACCGACTTAGAGGTAGATGAGGATGTCTCATATGAGGAGAGACCAGTGTGGGTCTTGGATAGGCGGGACCAAGTCTTGCGAGGCAAGACGATACCCTTGGTGAAGGTTTTGTGGAAGCATCACGGAGTGGAAGAAGCCACTTGGGAACGTGAGGTGGAGGTCCATGAGAAATATCCGGACTTGTTTGTTAATCTTTAACTATGTATTGGAAATTTTATGTCTTTATGAAATCTAAAAACATTGTATATGTTTTGAGTTGTAAAACATTGTAGATGTTTTGATTTATAGAAGTATTGTTGAATATGCCTTGAAAATGGAAGTTTAATTTAGCATTGTATATGTTGAATGTGTTATAGAAGTGCAAATGTATCATTAACACTGAATATGTTGTTGAATTATGGAATATGTGTGTTGAAATTGGTGAATTTCAAAGGAATGCATGTTGAAAGATATATAGTAAGTTGCCTCTTGAAAAGAGATGGAATGGCCGATAATAGGTCAGGATGGTAAATATTGAATTGTATTATTGTTAAGAATTGAGAAATCATGTTTTTGAAACTTATTTATCTAATTTCGGGGGCGAAATTCTTTAAGGGGGGGGGAGGTTATAGCGATCCCGGTTTTTCCTCCATCGTCTATTGTATTCCGGACTCGGTCCATGGTTGAGTGTTGTTGTTGTCTATGTTATATTTCCGTCCTTCGATTCTTTGTATTTGAGTTTTGGGTTGTATTGGGCAGGTTTGGAACATGTTGGTTGTGTTTAGAAACATAGAGTTGATGCCCAAATTTTGGCCTCCACGCTCGAGCGGGGCTTTTCACACTCGAGCGGACCCTTTTGCATTTGCTCCTCCACTCGAGGGGGTAGTTTGACGCTCGAGTGTCCACTTTCACGCTCGAGCGGGGACCTTCGTCTGCAGAACTTTTGGAAGTGTGCATTCGACGCTCGAGCGTCACTTTTCACGCTTGAGCAGGAGTCTGTGTCTAACGCTTGAACGGGGCGTTCCGCACTCGAGCGAACTATGATGTATATCAGTCCGAGAGAAACCATTTTTGAATCACTTTTTCGACCCACTCTCTCACTCTACCTCTTCAAAACCCTAATTTGAGAGCTCTTCTCTCTAGAACACACACACTCTCTCTCTACATTTTGATCTTGGTTTAGTGAGACCCAAACTTGTGTCTTTATTAAAGCGTTAGAGCTTTTCAAGACCTCCATTTTGATCCAAAAAGTTGTGAGTTTGGTATACTTTCGAGTTTGTTCATCATCTCCTTTGGGTCTCTTCACTTGAGGTAGGGATAACTACTCATATTTATGGCCTTTGACATAAACATGTAGTAATTTTGATTTAATGTTAAAGTTGGAAAATTTTGGGTGTTAGGGTTTCAAGACTTGAAATGTATAAAGAGGGGTTTTGTTCCTTTTGAATTACACACGTGTATTTGGGTCTTAAAATGAGGTTATTGATGTTTATTGATGATAAATGAGCCTTAGGGCCAAACTTGGGAACAAGGAGGAAAAGCCCTAATTTTATGTGATTAATTAATTTGTACAATTAATTTGGGAAAGTATGAGAATGTGAAATTGAGGTGAAAATCATGAAATTGGGAAGTTAAGAGATAGAATGGTGTAGTTGGATTGATAAATCACTCACCTTTGAAATTGTAGATAATTTATCTGTTTGATAATTTATTATCTATTTAGAAATAACTGTTTTAGGCTATCGATAGAGGATAGTCTTGATTGTTGTAGACACTGCATGATGATTAGGTGAATTAAAACTAATCAATTGAGTATGTCATTGAATATGACGGATGGAATAACACATTGAATATGTGTTTTGCTTGATCATTGTATATGATAAGTGTTTAAATACATTGTACGTGTATGTTGTTTGGGAGGAGATATGGGATGTACTCCACGGTTTGGGAGAGATAGGGGATGTACTCCTAAACTGGATTTGTGAGGAGATAAGGGATGAACTCCAGTGATAACTAAGTTGGTCGGAGTATCCTGGGTGGAAGTCCCAAAATCCTAATTGCGTTTGCATAACGTAGATGAATTGAAGTATTGAAGTGTTAATAATGTGAGTTGTAGTCTCATATTAATTGATCATGATCGAAGTATCGTTAACATGAGTTGTAGTCTCATCATAAACTATCTGAAAGAATAGGGAACCATATTTATGAATTGGTTTAGATAATGAAATGGAAGGGAATTGAATGTATTTGTGAATAAGGATCGGTTATGAAAGGGATGTATATTTGTTTATATGAGTTAAACATTTATCAAATGCCAATGTTTTAGTTATTGTTCATATTATGTTTAGCATGTCTTTATTGAGCGTTGGCTTACTTTATATGGGACATCATTTTCAGGTGCAGGTAATATGCCGCCACCAAGGTTGTAGCTTGGGAGGTTGTAAAAGCTGAAGGCTTATTTTTGTTATAGTTATATTTTTGTTACATGTAAATTCAAGCCAAGGGCTTAATGTGTTTTGAGTTAGTACTCTCTTTTTGTAACCAAGTGTTGACTTGGAAAGCTGTAAGCCCACAGGGCATTTACTTTTGTTATCAACATGTAATACTTTTATAATGAATACTCTAATATATGGAAATACGCTTTACTCTCTCATGTCTATGGATGTCATAATAGTTGGGTTTATATGTATTATTTAGAGGGCGTTACAATGCCCCACCTGTTACCAATGATCACAGTCTCTAAATTGCTCAGTCAGCTCGGGTAGAGCCACCGGTGCCAAGTACGGTTGATGATGCCCCTGTGACCGACCTACCTGCTGGAACCAAGCTACCAAGTGGTGAAGCTTGGGTTGACCTAGATGCAGATTTAGACAATCTATTTGCTTGATCTTGTTTTTCTTATTTTGATGTTTACTTTTGAAAGAATTTGTAACCGGGCTCGGCTGAAGAGAACAAAATATTGATCATACCTGCCAACTTTCTTCAGTCTAGATCCTTATCTCGACTGAAGAGAGCTAAATGTTGGTCATACCTGCCAACCTTCTTCAGCCTGGATTCTTATCTCGGTATGTTAGTCATACCTGCCAACCTTCTTCAGCCTAGATCCTTATTTCGGCTGAAGAGAACTCAATGTTGGTTATTCCTGCTGAACTTTCTTCAGCCTAGATCCTTATCTCGGCTGAAGAAGAGCTAAATGTTGGTTATTCCTGCCAACCTTTCTTCAGCCTAGATCCTTATCTCGGCTGAAAAAAGCTAAATATTGGTTATTCCTACCAACCCTCTTCTATTGCCCCTAGCTGGTATTGACTAAGAACAATTTTTACAATAGAAAGAATTATGCTGAAAAAGAAACTACTTGTTTTATTTGAAAAAGAAAAATTACAAGTATTTTAAGGAAAAGTTAAAAATAAAATAGTTTGAGATTGGCAGTGTTCCATGACCTGGGAATAGCCTTGCTGTCTCTATTTTCCAAGTGATATGGCCATTTTCCTGCTAAACCGGCCACATTGTATGGTCTTTCCCACTTAGGTCCTAACTTGCCATCTCCGGGTACCAAAGTGTTTCTCATTACTTTTCATAGTACCCAATCTTCAATCTTGAATTACCTCGGATGCACTGTTTTGTTATATTTTTTGGATAACTCCTGCTGGTATGAGGCAATGTGAACAAGTGCTTTTTCCCTCATTTCTTCTGCGAGGTCGAGTTCCAAGGTTATGGCTTCTTCATTCAAGTTTGGGTCAAAATTTTCACTTCTAATAGTGGGGAGGCCTACTTCTAGTGGGATTACTGTCTCCATGCCATAAGCCAAGGAAAAAGGCGTTTCTCCAATTGACTGCCGAGGTGTGGTACGGTAAGCCCATAAAACATGAGGAAGCTCATCAGCCCACTTGCCTTTTGCTCTCTCCAACCTTTTCTTCAAACCATCTAAGACAACTTTGTTTGATACTTCTGTCTGGCCATTCGCTTGAGGGTATGCTGGTGTAGAGTTATAGAATTAAATCTTGTATTCCTCGCAAAAGCCCCTGAAAATTTTGCCATCGAACTAAGTGCCATTATCAAATATTAGAGCCTTGGGTATGCCGAATCGAGTTATGATGTTCTGCCAGACGAACTTTTTAACATCTTTCTCCTTTATTGATGCGAGTGCTTCTGTCTCCACCAACTTTGTGAAGTAGTTTGTTGCTGCGGGAAAGAACGTTCTATTGTCGAGTGCAATTAGAAGTCCCACTATGTCCAGGTCCCACATTGCGAAGGGCCATGGGCTAGTTAATGGTAGAAGCTCTTTCGCTAGTTGATGTATTTGGTGTGTGAACTTCTGGCATTTCTCGCACCTCTTAACATATTTCTCTAAATCTGTTTGCATGTATGACCACCAATATCCTTGTGAAATTGCTCTGTAAGCCAATGATCTTCCCCCTTTGTGGCTTCTGCATACGTCTTCGTGTATCTTGAACAAAAATGCCTCAACCTTGCTGGGATAGACACATTTCAAGTAAGGTCCTGTGAAGGACTTTTTGTACAATGCCAGTGATGAAGAGAGCCAAAATCGTTGTGATTTTGCTCTAATTTTGTTGGCTTCTTTCTTTTCTTCAGGCAAGATGCCGTCTTTTAAAAATACTATGATGGGGTCCATCAAAGAAGGGCCAAGTTCGGCACAACATACCTCAGCTACTTCGGGTTCTTCAATGCTTGGTCTGGGTAGGAAGTCAATCAGTAATGGGTGTGGGATAGATGTATCTGCCATTAAAGCAAAACCTGCCAACTCGTCTGCTCTACTGTTTTCTTCTCAGCCGATTTGCTCTATCCGAACTACTTCGAACTTCATGATCTCCTTTCTAACTAACTCTTGGTACTTAGCCATCCTCTCATCTTTTGCCTCGTAGTCGCCTGAAATCTGATTTACTACCAGCTGGGAGTCACTGTAAACCATTAGCTCCGTGGCCTTCATGAAAAGTGCCAATTTTAAGCCTACTAACAATGCTTCATACTCCGCCTCATTGTTGGATGTTGGGAAGCCGAGGTTGACTGCCTGTTCAATTGTTAGGCCATCTGGTGAGATGAGGACTATGCCCAGTCCTGCACCGTGCCTATTGGATGCTCCAACCATGAAAAGTTTCCACATCTCTTCGACAAATAACTTTCAATAAGTAGTGGGATCGGATGACGTCTTGGGATCATGGGTGTAGCTAGTGTTTTCTTCCAAGTCCATGCCTGCTGTTGGTGTTTGATCTTCACTATCTGATTGCCTCAAGTCTTTGCTTTTTGATGAGTCCTCATTGGGAGTAGCATGGTTTGCTCATTCCTTCTTGTCCTCAGTTCTGTATGGCTTGTAATGTAGCTGGGCATCCTACGTTAGGGACTGCGCAGTTCCCGCGGCACTTTCCCCCCTTACTTCGGTTGCGTAAGTCAAATCGATCGAGCAGATGTGATGACTTCCTGGTGTGAACTCAACCACAAAGTTTGCTAAAGCTTAAGCTTTTATTGAGGTTATGGGTTGAAACTTGATATCGAACTGTCCCAACTCTACTGCCCATTTCAAGATTCGTCCCGAAAAATTCGCTCTCTCAAACAAGGCCTTTAATGGAAAAGCCGTTAGGACAATCACGCTGTGGGCATGGAAATAGTGTGACAACTTTCTTAAGGCCATCATCAAAGCTAGCGCTAGTTTTTCCAATGGTAAGTACCTTGTTTCAGCACCCAGTAAGGTCTTGCTAACATGAAAGATAGGCAGGTGTTGGATTCCTTCCGCTCTGACCAACACTGTGCTGGCTGCATGCTGTGAAACTGCTAAGCACAAAAAGAGCTATTCTCCTGGTACTGGGGTTACTAACAACGGAGGAGAGGTCATGTAGTCTTTCAAGCTTTCTAGGGTGCGATCACATTCTTCGTCCCACTCAAACTTGGCCTTCAGTGCTTGGAAAAACAGTCAACATCTGTCTAACGACTGACTTATGAACCGGTTGAGCACAGCTGCTAGGCTAGTGAGATGATGTACCTCTTTGTCTGTGTTGGGCCTCTCAAGATCTTGGATTGCTTTGATCTGAGTGGGATTAGCTTCTATACCCCGGTTAGTCACTAGAAAGCCTAGGAATTTGCATGATCCCACACCGAATGCACACTTAGATGTGTTTAGACGCAACTTGTGAGACTTCAAAATTTGGAACATTTCATCTAAGTCCCTGAGATGGTCCTTCTCATCCTTGCTTTTGACTACCATGTCATCTATGTAAGCCTCCATTGTTCTGTCTAACAATGGTTCAAACATTTTGGTAACCATCCGTTGGAATGTATCCCCTGCATTCTTTAGGCCAAAGGGCATGATCTTGTAACAGTACAATCCTCTAGGCGTTGTAAATGGTATAACCTCCTGGTCTGGTTAATACATAACGATTTGATGGTAACCTCGATACGCATCAAGGAAGCTAAGTCGGTTATGTCCTGCCGTCAGGTCCACCAGTTGATCTATCCGTGGTAGGGGAAAACTATCCTTTGGGCATGCCTTGTTGACCGTTTTGTAGTCTACGCAAACACGCCATTTTTCGTTCTTCTTTGGCACTACTACAGTATTGGAGATCCACCTAGGATAATGTACTTCTCTGATGGCTCCTGTCTCCAGCAAGTTTCCTACTTCCTTCGCCACTATTTCTGTGTGGTGGTGTGCCGATCTGCGAGTGCACTGAATAATTGGTTTGGTAGTTGGATGGACATTAAGTTGATAGCAGATGAAATTTAGGTCAATACCAAGCATGTCGTATGGTGTCCAAGTAAACACTTCGATGTTGGAGGTTAAGAATTACATAACCTCTATTCTCTCGATGCTGGACAAAGACGAGCTGAGCAAAAAGAACTTTTATGGGTTCTTTTCATCTATCCTTACCTCAACCAAGTCTTCCACTGCCTTCTGCCCTGTTGCTTTGCCGACATCTGCAAACAGTTCATTGCTTTCTGGCTCTTTCACTATCTGAACAAACCCTTTTGCAGCACAGTTGCTATTCACTATGACGAAATGCTGCTTCGACATGATTTGGTCTCCTAAGACTTCCTCAATCACGCCAGTTTCGTTAGGGAATCGTAATGTCTGATGGTAGGTTGACGCCACTGAGCGCATGACATGTAGCCATGTCTTTCCTAGGATTATGTTGTAAGTGAAAGGGACCTTCAATACCCAGAATTCCACCTGTTTTGTCATGGTTCCTGCCTTGACTACGAGGATTATCTTGCCCAGTGGCCACTCTGGCATTGAGTTGAAACCGACAATGGGAGATGTCGCGGGTGCCAAGTCTTTGTCCTCCAATTTCAGTTGTTTGAAGGTCTCGTAGTACATTATTTCGCATGAGCTTCCTTGGTAAATCAGAATCCGCTTAATGTCGAAATTCTTGATGCGCAAAGTGACCACCAACGCGTCATTGTGAGGGCAATGTAGCCTTGCTAGATCCCTGTCTGAGAAGGATATGACGTTTGTAGCCTCTATTCTACCATTTTTTATGGTAGGTTGTGCACTTAATACCTCTCTCAAGTGCTCAGCCTTTTTGATCATTCCGCTGAGCTCACATACTCGCTCAGGTTCGACGATCTCATGTATAACGTTGATTATGCCTTGGGGTGGACCGTCGACCGGCATCCCGTTTGGTCTGTTGAGGTCCTGGGGGACTGGATGTGTTCCCCCTTCTACATACTGGTCCAGGTGTCCAGCAGCCACTAACTCTTCCAGATGCTACCTTAATGGTGTGCAATTTTCAGTGCGGTGCCCCTTCTCATCATGAAAGGTGCAACAGGACCTCTCATCATAGCCCTTTTGTGCTTTTCCCAACTTGACTGGCCGCCGAACAAAGGGTTCATCACGTATCTCGCTAAGAATCCAGTAAATAGGTTTGTTGAATACTGTGGTAATGGCAGTGCGGATTCTTAACTTTTTTTTTCTAGGTCCTCTCTGTTGGCTCGCCTACCTCGTCTACTCTGGCTTGGTTGTTCTACCGTGTTGATTTTTACTGTAGCCTTTTTATCTGGCATCGCTGTTGTGCTAGATTTTGCTTTAGCACGGGTGCTATCTTCCTCTACTCAGATATGTTGGTGCACTCTTCCCATTAGGGCCTCCATCGTGAAGAGTGGCATCATCATCATTGAGTCCATCAATTTGTTACCAACTGGTAAACCTCGTTTGTATTGTGCGATGGCGAGATTTGCAGGGCAATCCCGAATCTGGTTGAAAATCTCCCAATATTGACTGTTGTAAGACCTCAATGTCTCCTTTTCACCCATGTCAATAGAGAGTAACTGGTCAATTTCCACTGGCATCTTGGTATTCATTCTGAATCTAGTCACGAACGTTTCTGCCAATTATGCCCATGAGGCTATGCTGCCTCCTGGCAGCCTTTCGAACTTGGTCAGACCTAGGTCGCCAAGGCTGGATGGAAACAGGATACACATTAGAGCTTCGTTTCGCCGGTATACTACCATAACCTGGCAAAAGTAGCTTAAGTGTATGTAGGGGTCTGACTTCCCCTCATAAGTGGTGAATTTGGGCTGATGGAAGCCCGAGGGTAATGATGCGTTCTCAATTGCTGGAATGAACAGCGAGCTTTGTAACCTTGCTAATACTTTATCCGTTGGTTCATAAGCAAGGCGCGATATTGGCATCCTTACCTTGACACTCTCATGTTGTCACGACCCAAACCCGCCTCTATGGGTTTAGCACCGTAACCGGCCAGTAATCCGAGATTACCGAAGGCCTGCTTAACAGTAAGACAATATAACAGAGTACAAAGGCATAGCGGAAGCTACTACAGTAAATAAACAATATCCAATGAGCTGTGACAGTCTGTATGCCAAAAATATTTTTCATGCATATAAACATTCAGTACAGAACAGTTATGCACAATATTTACAATCATTCAGTACAGGGACTTAATCCCTACTAAACAGTACAGCACAGTCTATACGGTAATACAAAACGGTACAAAGATAGACGGGGTAATAAAAACACCCCTAAGCCATAGCTTGGCAGGCTCAGAACCTCGCAGTGAGGCACGGTGGTTGGCTTGACAAAACTGGAGTTTACCCCGACGCCTCTAGCTTTGATCTAGTGCCTGTACACCTACATATATATATGAGTAGTGAGCTAAAGCCCAGTGAATAATATAATGCGTAAAAGGGTTTAGAATGAATGTCCTTATAGTAATGAAAACAATTCATTTCAATCAGTATATCAGTTGTTCAGTACAGTAAACAGTCATATGTGGTACATCCATTAGCATAACAGTAAACAGTAGGTCTTAAAAGACCGAACAATAAATGATGGCCATCAATCAGTAAACAGTAATGGTTCCAACGAGGGAACCGACAGAGATCTCTATAACAGTAACAGTAAACAGTAGGTGCTAAGAATGCCACAGTACAGTTCAGAAATAAAGGACATACATCCATTCAGTAATTAATATCAGTTCAGTAAACAGTTCAGTTCAGTATTCAGAAGATAATCATTTTGAACATATCTTTACACAATTGTTACTCACAGAGTTCTGGGCTACAGTGAACTAGAGCGTCTCCTCGGAATGCCAACCCTATTCAGTTAATAGATTGAACACACACTAAGTTTCACAGTTGGGAAAGATAATAACTAAATCCCTAAATTTGCCTCGGTGTGTTCTACATCCATATCCTCCTTAAGATGCCTTAAACTAGGCCTAAGAATGCCTAGGATGGGATGAGGATGCAAAGATGCACTTAGAAAACATTTTACAAAATTTGCTGAAAATAGGGGTCTCGCTCGAGCGAGGATTCCTTCGCTCGAGCGGACATGCAGACAAAGGATCTTCGCCGGCGTGAATTCCGCCGCCGAAGCGGTCGGTGCTACTGATAAAATATCGATGCTCAAAATTTACGCTCGATGCTTGCTCGAGCGTGAGGTCCTTCGCTGAGCTGCGTCAAGCGCGCACCAAGATTCTGAGAGCTTGAAATTTATGCTCGAGGCACAATTCCGTCGCTCGAGCGTGGCTCAGAGTAAATGGTGGTCGCTCGAGCATAGAATCCTTCCCTCGAGCGTAGAAGCCAAATTCTGGAATTTCCATATTTGCCTCCCAAGCTCAAACCAAGCATTCCTAAGCTCAAAACTCGACCTCTTGGGCCCAAATCCTGGAAAACACATCTAAACTCAATATTCAACAAGTTTCAAAGCTCAATTTGTGAATTTAAAGCCCAAGGGTGAGTCAATTAAATCCAATTTTAAACCCAACTTCATGAACATGAAGAACATGCAAACATGCATGAATTCAAATCATTTCAAAGCTTCAATTTGATGCTCTAGTGAGTCAATTGTTCCAAAAACAGGTTGAAAACATGGACCATTGCAAAATTATGAACATGCATGTACCATTTCATGAAAGACAACTTCAAAACTTCAAATTAAAGGCATACATGCATGAGCTAGGCTCCAATTTGACATATATGGACCAATTCAAGGCTCAAATCACTAAGGATACAAGAACTAGGCATGAACAAGCTTAAACACAACAATGAGAGGTTAAATTCCTTACCTAGAGCTTCAATTACAAGGTTAGAGGTTTAATTTGCCAATTTACACTTCAATTCCTTCACTTCTACCGAGTTCCAAGCCAATTAGAGATGAAAACACACTCTCTCCTTACTCTCTCTCTCTCTCTCTAGTTCGGTTGGCTCAACAAGAAGGCTAATGAAATGTTGTATAATGCAAGACCAAGTCTTGGACAAGGCTTGGTGTAGTGGTCCACTAGATGGCATGATTGTAATTAAGCTAACTCTCGTAATTGGCTTATTTTAATCTAATTTAATCGTACCAAAACACATTTTAACTAAATACACCATAAAATCACATAAATTATGATGGTCCTAAAACACCAATCAATTTCTGGTTTGACTACCAATAAGGCCTTCAATTAACAGTTTAAACATAACAACATGAACAGATAATCAAATAGTCAAACAGATAGAATGCAAATTAACATATATGCTCAGTCCATTCAGTTCCAGTTTTCAATCAGTCAGTTCAGTATTTCGATTACTTTAGTTATCAATCATAATCAGTCTCGGTTTGGCGGTAATCAACAGTTTATCGGTAAACAGTGGTGAAGGTTATTACAGTCTCCCCTCCTTAAAAAGAGTTTAGTCCTCTAGACTCGAATTACCTTCGTTTTGAAAGAAAATAGGATTCAGTGGGAACAGTTCAGGGTATCTTTTAGCCATGTCATCTTCCTTTTCCCAAGTAGCATACACGCCACCATGGTTTTGCTAGTCAACTTTCACTAACAGGATCTCTTTGTTTCTCAGTTTCTTGATCCGTCTGTTTACAATCTGTATAGGCCGTTCCTCATAAGTGTAGTCGTCACTCAACACCACACGAGTAAGCTCAATCACATGGAATGGATCCCAGAGATAATCTCTCAACATAGAAATGTGGAAGACGTTATGCATGTGCTCCATTTTAGGAGGAAGTGCAACTTGATATGCCACCGGATTGATTTTCTCAATAATCTCATACGGTCCGACATATCGTGGCGCTAACTTGCCTTTGACTCCAAAACGAGTCTGGCCTTTCATCGGTGTCACCTTCACAAACACGTGATCACCTACCTCATATTCTCTATCTCGCCTTCTAACATATGCATAACTTTTCTGTCGGCTCTGTGCAGTTTTCAGTCTCTGTTGTATCAGTTTTACCTTTTCAGTCGTTTCATATACAATCTCAAGCCCATGCAAAGGCCTATCTCCAACTTCTGCCCAGCAGATCGGAGATCTACATTTTCTGCCATACAATGCCTCGAAATGCGCCATACCAATACTTGAATGAAAGCTGTTATTGTAGGCAAATTCAGCCAACGGCAAATGACTTTCCCAGTTTCCTTGAAAATCAAGGACACACATTCTCAATAAATCCTCCAGAGTCTGGATGGTCCTTTTTGACTGTCCATCTGTCTGAGAATGATAGGCACTACTCAGTCTCAATTCAGTACCCAATGCAGTCTGTAGGCTTTGCCAAAACCTCGATGTAAACTTCGAATCCCTGTCAAAAAAATGAATACAGGCACTCCGTGCAGTCTAACAATTTCATCAATATAAATTACAGCCAACTTATCCGCATTATAAATTGTCTTGACAGGTAAGAAGTGAGCAGATTTGGTCAGTCTATTAACAATAACCCAAATTGAATCCATACCTTTTTTAGAGCGAGGCAATCCAACGATAAAATCCATCGTGATATCTCCCATTTCCACTCCGGTATGGGTAAGGGTTGCAATAAGCCTGTGGGTCGCTGATGTTTCGCTTTGACTTGTTGGCAATGAAGATATTTTGACACAAAGTCGGCAATTTCTTTCTTCATTCCCGGCCACTAAAAGTTCTGTTTTAAATCTTGGTACATTTTCGTATTCCCTGGGTGGATAGAAAATTTTGAGTTGTGGCCCTCTTGCAAAACTCTTCTCTTCAGTTCAGTGTCATTCGGTACACACAGTCTTTCTTGAAATTTCAGTACATTGTTTTCAAATTTGAATCCCGGTCTCGGTTTAGATTCCCTTTCTTCGATGATCTTCTTCAAGAAGTCATCCTGTTGCTGTTTCTCTTTAATTTCTTCAATCAGTGCCGGTTGTGCAGAAATAGCATCTATTGTTCCACCTTATTCTTTCAAAACTATTTTAATTTCAGATTTTTCAAGGTCACAAAGCAACTCTTTCTGTCCAGTGAGCAAACAAGCTAAATTTGCAATCGACTTCCGGCTCAGTGCATCGGCAACGGTGTTGGTTTTTCCCGGATGGTACAAAATCTGTAGATCATAATCTTTTATCAGTTCTAGCCATCTCCGCTGTCTAATATTCAGTTCTTTCTGTGTGAAGAAGTACTTCAGGCTCTTGTGGTCGGTATATACTTCACATGTTGCCCCATACAGATAGTGATGCCAGATTTTCAAAGCAAACACTACTACAGCAAGTTCCAGATCATGAGTTGGGTAGTTTTTTTCATGTGGTCTCAGTTGTCGGGAAGCATAAGCAATAACTCTCCCATTCTGCATTAAAACACACCCCAAACCCTTATGAGACGCATCACTAAATACAGTATAACCATCCGTACCTAAAGGTAAGGTAAGAACTGGTGCAGTCACCAATCGAGTTTTCAACTCTTGGAACGCTGATTCCCTTTGGTCAGTTCAGTCAAATGATATCCCCTTCTGTGTCAGTTGAGTCAATGGTAAGGCAATTTTAGAGAAATCTTTGACAAATCTTCTGTAATATCCAGCCAATCCCAAAAAACTTCGGACTTCTGTCACATTTGTTGGTCTAGGCCAGTTCACTACAGCTTCAATTTTCTGTGGGTCAACAGAAATTCCATCTTTGCTAACAACATGCCCTAAAAACATAACATGATCAAGCCAAAACTCACATTTAGACAGTTTAGCATACAGTTTCTGTTCTCTTAGGGTCTACAGGGCAAGTCTCAGATGATGTTCATGTTCTTCTATACTTTTGGAGTAAATCAATATGTCCTCAATGAATACCACAATAAAGTCATCAAGGTATGATTTAAAGATTCTATTCATGAGGTTCATAAATGCTGCAGGTGCATTGGTAACTCCAAAAGGCATAACTAAAAATTTGTAATGTCCATACCTCGTTCTAAAAGCAGTTTTATCAATGTCTTCTGGTTTAACTTTCAGTTGATGGTACCTCGATCTAAGATCAATCTTGGAAAACACTTGAGCACCCTGTAACTGATCAAATAAATCATCAATACGCGGTAATGAATATTTATTTTTCACAGTTACCTTATTCAGTTCACGGTAATCAATGCACAGTCTCAGTGAGCCGTTTTTCTTTTTCACAAACAAGACAAGTGCGCCCCACGGTGAAGTACTGGGCCTGATAAACTTCTTGTCTAACAGTTTTTGCAATTGTACTTTCAATTCCTTCAATTCAGTCGGAGCCATTCTATAAGGAGCTTTAGATATTGGTTATGTACCTGGAACCACATCAACGGTGAATTCAATCTCCCTGTCAATCAAATCCCCTGGTAGATCATCTGGAAATACATCTGGGAATTCTCTAACTATAGGAATACAGTTCACGTCAATTTTAGTATTATCATCAGTAGATACAATCAATACAGAACACAGATATCCTTTACACCCCTTTGTAATCAATTTAACAGCTTTCACCGAAGAGATCAAATACGGGAGAGGTACTACTCCACTTCCATTAAATACAAATTCAGGTAAACCAGGTAGACGGAAAACAACTTGCTTTGTCACACAGTCAATAGTAGCGTGATATTTTTGTAACCAGTCCATCCCCAATATTACATCAAAATGATCAATGTTCAATGGCAGTAAATCAATAAATAGATGCATATCCCCAACAATGATTTCACAAGCAGGATACATATATGTACATGTCATGGATCCCCCAACAGGTGATGATACAGCTAACAGATAATTCATGGGTTCTAAGGGTCTATTCAATTTCTGTGAAAAGCATGTGACACATAAGAATGTGTAGACCTCGAATCAATCAGTACATATGCATTTTGAGCACAAATAGAGAGGATACCTGACACAACGGTTTCAGTATTTTGCACGTCTCCCAGTACTAGGGCGAACACTCGGCCCTGCCTTATGGGCTCTTTCCCGGTAGCTTTGGGGTTCAGTTTTGGTGCGATTGATCTTTGTTGCGCTTAGTGCGACTTTTCTATTGGTGCGTGGAGAGAGAAGGCGATCTTTAACCATGTGGCCCACCTTACCACACCTGTAACAAGTACCAGATAGTTTATAACAAACTCCCTTATGGTTTTTACCACATTCGGAACAGGGTGGCATGGAACTACTCCCTTGGCTGGGGCTAGTTTTTGACCCCGTATTCTGTTTTTTGTTTAATTGATTATGCTTGCCTTTCTTGAATTTAAAATTCTGTATTTTACCACGCCATTCAGACGCCAGTGTTTCAGATTGTTTCACAGCTTCGATGTTCAACTCGGCCATCAATGCTCGGTTAAGAACACCTACATAGGTCGATAGCTTTAAAACACTTATTCGGTCGAGTATTGCAACATTCAGGCCGCCTTCAAATCTCCTGGCCTTCTTATAGTCGGTGTCCACCATGTGTGGTGCATATCTAGCAAGCTCAGTAAATTTTGTCTCATATTTTGCCATTAACATGATGCCTTGTTTCAGTTGCCCAAATTCAGTCACCTTTCTGTCCCTGACACACTGAGGAAAGTACTTTTCAAAGAAGGCTACTTTGAATTGAGCCCAAGTCATAACAGTGTCATCATCACGGGTAAGCATCCACCACCTTCTAGCCTCTTCCTGTAAAGTGAAGGTGGCCAACAGCACCTTATGTGCCTCAGAACATGGAAACACTTCAAACAGTTTTTCAGTCTCCAAAACCTATGCTTCAGCTTTTAACGGTTCAAGGCTTCCCTGAAAGGATGGCGGTTTCAGTTTGCTGAACTTTTGGGTGAGAGCAATTATGTCCCCATCATTCACATTGACATTCGGTTCCGGCTGTACCGGAGGAGAAAGTGGGGGCTGTTGATTCTGTTGTTGCTCAAGTCTGGCAGTTATCAGTTCCATTATCCTTTCCATTCTTGCCATTCTTGCCTCAGTGGATAAGGACTCAGATTCATTTCCATTATCCATCTCACTATAAGCAATTATAGCAATTATAAACATAAACAGTTGCGTACTTAAACAATTTAACACATTAACACATATTTAGTCATGTCATAACCATATACTTTTCATGTTCGTGCAATGCCCTAATCACCTTTCTAGGACATCCTATAGCTCATTTGGACACGTGTGTGCGGTATAACTCGTGGTTAAGTATCGCTCTGATACCACTCTGTCACGACCCAAACACGCCCCTATGGGTTTAGCAGAATGTAAGAATCCGATGTCAAGAGATTACGAAGGCACAAGATTAATAGTAAGGGCATAAGCATGACGGAAGCCAATACAGTAAATAAATAATGTCCAATGAGCTGTGACAGTCTGTATGCCAAATTTTTTTTTCATGCATATAAACATTCAGTACAGAACAGTCATGCACGATATTTACAATCATTTAGTACAAGGACTTAATCCCTACTAAACAGTACAGCACAGTTTATACGGTAATACAAAACGGTACAAAGATAGACGGGGTAATAAAAATACCCCTAAGCCATAGCTTGGCAGGCTCGGAACCTCGCAGTAAGGCACGGTGGTTGGCTTGACAAAACTGGAGTTTACCCCGACGCCTCTAGCTTTGATCCGGTGCCTGTACACCTACATATATATATGAGCAGTAAGCTAAAGCCCAGTGAATAACATAATGCGTAAAGGGGTTTAGAATGAATGTTCTTACAGTAATGAAAACAGTTCATTTCAATCAGTATATCAGTTGTTCAAGACAAGAAATGATATATGTGGTACATCCATTAGCATAACGATGTGATGGGTCTTAAAAGACCGAACAGTAAAAGATGGTCATCAATCGATGCTTGATAGTGGTTCCAACGAGGGAACCGAGAGATCTCTGAATAACGATGTGATACCCATTACGTATTGTGTTAAACTGGTCCTTAATGTGTTTATGGTTATGTGTTTAGCATGATTTTGTGTGCTATTATGTGATTTTGAATTCATATCTGTTCGCCGTAGGAATATCTATTTGAATAGTCCGCTTCGGAAATTAAATTGAGGGCCTTATCGGCCACAGAACCCGGACTCGACTACGCCATTGTGATTGGCCTAATTTTTAGAGCCTACGGTAAAGTTTGATTGGAAATTTATTCTGGTCAATGTAAACTGATTAAAATGATGGATTAAGAGCCCAAATATTTTATATTAAATATTGTGTTAGTGGGACTAGTTGTTTAATTGCATTGCACTCTCCTTTAGCCCTCTTAGAACTCAAAAACCTGAGTTAGACAAGTGAGAGAGAGGAGCCGGATATAGAGAGAAGAGGAGACTTGAGCAATTTTGGCTCTAGCTTGGGAAATTGAAGGTTTAACCCAAGAATTGACTAGAGTTTGGGAGATTAAGGCTCCTAGGTAAGTAACCAACCCCTAACTCATGAATTTGAGTTGTGATTTCATGAATTGAAGATGAATTTATAATCTAGAACATGAAAGGAGTTGGTTTGATGAATTTGAAGACTATGTATGCATGCATGTAGGTATTGTTTTGAAATTTCATATTTGAGCTTGGATTACTTGACTAATGTTGTAATTTTGATTGAAATCCATGTATTTGACCATCTCTTCATTATATGAGATGAGAATAAAGGTTATATGTCACATGCATGTGTAATCCATGGAAGTAGAAGCTTTGAATGCATGAAATAGTTACATTGGTAATGAGTTGATGAAAAATGGGCCATGCATGTAGATAAATTATGAAATTGAGCTTCCTAATGTTGTAATCTTGCATTGGTATCATGTTAGCATGATTAAATTTGAGATTTGGGCCATTGCATGCAAGTAGTGTGGCTGGGAATTCGAATTGAAGCTCAAGAACATCATCTGGGATTTCCAGAATTGTGGCTTCCGCCGGCGAAGTGCCGCCGAGCGAATCGAGCTCAAGATTTTTCTGAGACATGATTCCTCGGCGAAGTGGACGCTCGAGCGGGAAGCTATGTAGACAGGAAGTCCGCTCGAGCGAAGGGTTCACGCCGGCGAGGATTTGAGGCAACCAGTATTTCTATAGACTTGAGGTCCGCTGAAGGGAATCCCACGCGGCGGGGACCCTATTTTCTGAAATTCTATTTTTGCATTCTGTGCTTCGTTTTCCGTTCTCTTTCACTTGTAAGCACTCTTAGGCATATGTTAAACATTGTGAATGATTTAAAGAGATAAGGAATAAGCCTAAAGAGAAAAATGTGAATTTTGAACGGATTGAATTGTTAATGACCCTCTTATGTTCATGGCATGTGTAGGGTCGAGTTCCAGGGCGAACCAATCAACCGATCACTGTGAGTAATATCGATATTTGAATGCTTTTGAATGTCCAAATGTTTACTTTCTTTAGAGCTTTATGAATTGCTAATTGCGATCGTGGACGTAAGTCTGATATGAATAAATAAGTGGACCCAAGGTCGTTTCGATAAGCATAAATGGACCCAAGGTCGTTTCGATAAGCATAAATGGACCCAAGGTCGTTTCGATAAGCATAAATGGACCCAAGGTCGTTTTGATAAGCATAAATGGACCCAAGGTCGTTTTGATAAGCATAAATGGACCCAAGGTCGCTTTGATAAGCATAAATGGACCCAAGGTCGTTTTGATAAGCATGAATGGACCAAAGGTCGTTTTGATGAACATGAATGGACCAAAGGTCGTTTTGATACGAATGTATGGGCCAAAGGCCGTTCTGACATGAACGAGTGGGCCACCGGCCGTTTTGATAGAAAAGAATGGGCCAAAGGCCGTTTTGACATAAATGAATGGGCCGAAGGCCGTTTTGATAGAAATGAATGGGCCGAAGGCCGTTTTGACATAAACGAATGGGCCGAAGGCCGTTTTGACATAAATGATCGGGCCGAAGGCCGTTTTGACATGAATGGAAATCTAAATGGGCCAAGGGCCAGAATGTTTGGAACTACAGTCACTTAACTTGAAACTTCGTATAGTTATATGTACCTGTTAAAATTATGAATTTGGGCCCAAGGCCGTTTGGAAGACGTTGTTCTACATCTTGTCGTATAAGTTCTATAATTGATATTATTCACTGGGCTATCGCTCATACTCATTCATGTCTTGTAGGTGAGCCAAGAGAGGTCCGCACCATTTCGAAGCCTCGTGTAGAACAACCCGATTTTGGAGAGTCACCTCGTGTCTCACGTCTGAGACCGTCGTTGCCATTTTGCTATGTAATTATACCTTGTTTTTGTTGGCAAGGGTTTGTGTACATTGTATGTAGTCTGTTGTGGGTTGGCTCCGTTTAGATGATCCTGTTGTAAAGAAGTTTATGTTAATATACTTTTGATGTGGGTTATTAATGCATATGAGTTTGGTCTGTTTGACGTGCATATAAGCACCGCTCTATGGACAAAGTTTTTAAATTTTTACTTCCTTTTGGCCCCTTTACTCTGATGAGTTATGTCTGATTTGTACGGAGGCCGTAAGTAATCCTGGGATTCTTGGCGGTTATGTCCTTAACCCTTAGGCGGGTTCGTCATGACACAAGAATAATAAACATGAGTGCTAAGGATGCCACAAAGATTCGTAAATAAAGGACATACATCCATTCAAGAATTAATTAATATCGATTCAAGAAATAGTTCCAAGATTCAATTGAAGATAATAATCATTTTGAACATATCTTTACACAATTGTTACTCACAGAGTTCTGGGCTACAGTGAACTAGAGTGTCTCCTCGGAATGCCAACCCTATTCAGTTAATAGATTGAACACACACTAAGTTTCACAGTTGGGAAAGATAATAACTAAATCCCTAAATTTGCCTCGGTGTGTTCTACATCCATATCCTCCTTAAGATGCCTTAAGCTAGGCCTAAGAATGTCTAAGATGGGATGAGGATGCAAAGATGCACTTAGAAAACATTTTACAAAATTTTTTGAAAACAGGGGTCTCGCTCGAGCGAGGATTCCTTCGCTCGAGCGGACATGCAGACAAAGGATCTCCGCTCGAGCGTGAATTTCGTCGCTCGAGCAGACTGTGTGCTACAGTAAAAATACTAGATGCTCAAAATTTACGCTCGATGCTCGCTCGAGCGTAAGACACAGCTCTTCGCTCGAGCTTAGGTCCATTCGCTCGAGCGTACGCCTGCGCACACCAAGATTCTGAGAGCTTGAAATTTACGCTCGGGCCACCATTCCGTCGCTCGAGCGTGGCTCAGAGTAAATGGTGGTCGTTCGAGCGTAGAATCCTTCGTTCGAGCGTAGAAGCCAAATTTTGGAATTTCCAGATTTGCCTCCCAAGCTCAAACCAAGCATTCCTAAGCTCAAAACTCGACCTCTTGGGCCCAAATCCTGGAAAACACATCTAAAATCAATATTCAACAAGTTTCAAAGCTCAATTCGTGAATTTAAAACCCAAGGGTGAGTCAATTAAATCCAATTTCAAACCCAACTTCATGAACATGAAGAACATGCAAACATGTATGAATTCAAATCATTTCAAAGCTTCAATTTGATGCTCTAGTGAGTCAATTGTTCCAAAAACAAGTTGAAAACATGGACCATTGCAAAATTATGAACATGCATGTACCATTTCATGAAAGACAACTTCAAAACTTCAAATTAAAGGCATGAATGCATGAGCTAGGCTCCAATTTGACATATATGGACCAATTCAAGGCTCAAATCACTAAGGATACAAGAACTAGGCATGAACAAGCTTAAACACAACAATGAGAGGTTAAATTGCTAACCTAGAGCTTCAATTACAAGGTTAGAGGTTCAATTTGCCAATTTACACTTCAATTCCTTCACTTCTACCGAGTTTCAAGCCAATTAGAGATGAAAACACTCTCTCCTTACTCTTTCTCTCTCTCTAGTTCGGTTGGCTCAACAAGAAGGCTAATGAAATGTTGTATAATGCAAGACCAAGTCTTGGACAAGGCTTGGTGTAGTGGTTCACTAGATGGCATGATTGTAATTAAGCTAACTCTTGTAATTAGCTTATTTTAATCTAATTTAATCGTACCAAAACACATTTTAACTAAATACACCATAAAATCAAATAAATTATGATGGTCCTAAAACACCAATCAATTTCTGGTTTGGCCACCGATAAGGCCTTCAATTAACAGTTTAAACATAACAACATGAACAGATAATCAAATAGTCAAACAGATAAAATGCAAATTAACATATACGCTCAGTCCATTCAGTTCCAGTTTTCAGTCAGTCAGTTCAGTATTTCGATTACTTCAGTTATCAATCATAATCAGTCTCGGTTTGGCGGTAAGCAACAGTTTATCGGTAAACAGTGGTAAGGGTTGTTACACATGTGTCCCTGGGGTCAATTGCTGTAAGGCTGAGACTCTGCAAGGGTCACGAGCCCTAGTGTCCTCCTTCCATTGGGCCTTCTCCTCGAGCATTGTTCGTAGATCCGCCGACCTAAGTAACTCCGTGTGCCTAGATGTCGTTTGGTGTGTGTGCGAGGGCCGATAGCTGCTTCCCTCTGTATATGACCTTTCAGTTCTCGTTCTCTTAGACCTGGAGTAACGAGTCCTTAAAGTCCTTGATTGAGTGTCGCTTATTCTAAGGCTCTGACTTTCTGCTTGCGATGGCGTGACATGTCTGTCACGATCTCCCGAGTGATAAAAGGGCGTGTTACCTTTGCGCCCTTCTTCCGTCGCCACCCATTTTTCCTTTATCTGGCGCTTCATTGTCTCCATGTCTGCCGCCATCCTCCTTATTAACTCGTCTTGCTCCTTCACGTGATTCTCCAGAACTTGGGGATCCAACCTCTGCTTCTGTCTTTCAGGACTTTGAGAGCGATGGAGACTAGTGCCCCGTCTCTCCCGTATGTCCCTCCGGGAGTTCCGTCGCGAGGGTTCTAATTCTGCCATGGGTGGGAGAGAAGGTAAACCTTTACGCCTTCCACCCCCATTCGGGGTTTGTCCATTGATAGCAGATTGCGGCAAATCTTCGTTGTGCGCCATTGGTTTCAACTAGAGAGGAAAACTTGATCAAAAGGTTTTGTTCTTTGTGTATTCCCATAGATGGCGCCAATTGTACAAGCACGAAATAATCTTCTCGTATAATCCTGTTGATCAAGTTTGCGCTTCCTCCGAACGTCGTCGCTTTACTCCTTGAAAACACAAACGCGAGCTAGCTGGTGGGTGTGTGCCAGATACCTCTTCGATGCATAAGTCAGCAAATAGGCAATAGACAGAAGCCCTGTGTATTTGAGAGTCAAAATTGTGATACCTGCACATAGGTCCTGCTATGGGCTTTTATAGATTCTGCCTGGCATAATCCTAGTGGGATTCCAGCTTTCCTTATAAGAATCCTCCTAGGAATTACACACCCTACTCACTGTCAACTAGGTGAGATGGTTTGCATGATCTCAGTAGGACTCTATTCTTCTTAACAGAGTCCTATTAGGAGTCTCAAGCCCAAGGATAAAGCTTATCCTAATAACTCCTTACCTACTGCTTATCAAAGTGAGATAATTATAACTCTTCCTCCAGTTGGCATAAAGCATAACCGTGCTCACACAGCTCGGTGCAGAATAAGCCAACTCAGTCAACCTAGTCTTTGGAGTCGCCTTAGCTGAATTATCTTTTAGCTCGGTTCAAATCAAATAGCTACCTTGGTCGCTATAGCTAGACCAGATATAAAGAACCCCAGCTCTGACCGGTCTAATGCGACCAAGGCTACCGAGATAATTACCTCGGTCCATGGCTCGGCCCAAGAATTTATCTAACTCGGCCCATTACCATGGGCTTTCTTACCTCAGCTCAATTTGAGCATAAATTACCCTCTCAAATAAATTTTTTAAATAAGAGGATATTTATAATTTTTCAAACCACAAGAGATAATCTGTAATTTAAATAAACCTCTGAAAGTGTATTTGTAATTTACCCATAATTAAAATTAAATAGTACGAATTGGAAATAAGGTTACGAAATGTATAAAAAATGAAAGATTGTTCAAGACACAAGTTTATCATATGTCCTATTTATAACATTGGTTTATTATATTATATATTTTTAAACTATCATCAAATTATTTATTTAAGTTTTGAATTATTTATTGAGTCTATTTAATTCCTAAACATATAAATTAAAGTTTATTTAGTTCATAAACTAACGGTTGAATTCATTTCGTCCCTAAAATATTTATTTCAAACTTATTTAATCTTTGGAAGGATTACAAAAATAAAATATAAATCCACTAAAATTTTATTTTTAAAAAAAAATCTTAAATTTTATTTCGTTTTTGAATAGTGGGCGTACCTTATGGTGAATTTCCTTTATAAAAATAGGGGTAATTATTTATAGTAGTTTTTTACTTAACTTCTACAATGGTTACATGTTTGCCTTTATATAATATTATATTATATGTCAAATTTCGTTTATAATTTCTAATGGATTGTTTTTAAGTTTTTCACCAAGTTCTTTTTATTATTTAATTAATATATTATTTTGTTCTATAATTATTTAGAGCGAAGTATTATTTAAATTATCTAATTATACTTCTTTAGTATATCTAATATTCATATAATTTATTAGTAAGACTGATAAATGAGACTCTAATATTAATTTAAACACATAACGAAATAAAATACCTTTTAAAGACAAAATAAAAATAAATTTTTTTTTGTAATAAAATTTTAATTGGATAAGGTCTTTTACTAAATTTATAATACTTATGTGCATATATTTTATTTTTGTAATCCTTTCAGGAATTAAATAAGTTTGAATTAAATATTGTAATGACTTAATAGATTCAATTGATAGATTAGAGACTAAATAAATTTTGATTTATATGCTTTAGGGACTGAATAGATGCAATCTATAATTCAACGATTAAGTAGACAATTTGACGATTGTTTAGGAGTAAAAAATGTAATAAAACCCTTATAAAACCCTTATGACATTTATGATCTTAGTTATCACCTTATTAATTTTGACTTATTATAGTATTAGTTATGATTATTGTGGTGTTGGTTATAACCAATATTTTGGTTAAGATTCAAAGGATCTTTAATTTATACGGTGTTTAGTTATAATAGTTATGATATTTGTAATAATCAATACCACAAACATCATAACTTACATATGTGTATATTCGTATAGAAAATTGGTAGAATCAGGGCTTCATTTGAAAACTTTGCTAGTATTTAGTTTACTTTTTATTTTTTTTGTGAGATGAAATTTTTTTGGATATGTTTGGTTTGATTTTGGAAGAATAGTTTTTAAAAATTGTTTTGGTGAGAGGGTTTAGAAATATTTTTTGTTTGTTTGGTTGTGTATTTTGAAAGTAGTTTTGGAGTTTAGAATGATTTGATATTTTGTTATAATTGAGTAAATGTGTGTGAGAGAAAAAGTGATTGAGAATGAGAGAGGAGAGAAAAAAATGATTGATTGATAGGTAAGAGAGAGAAAGTGATTTTGGAAATTGTTTTGGAAAATTTACAAACCAAATAAATTTTTTAGAAATTTTTTTCCAAAATCACTCTACAAATCCAAACCAAACATTGATTTTTTTTCTTTTTCTTTTTGTAGTTGAATAGATAGTTGTGAGAGAAATAATGATTGATTAAGATGTAAAATGTGACATTTTATTTTATTGACTATTTTAATTTTTTTTCATCTTTATTAACTATTTTAACCAAAATCCAAGTTGTCAAATAAGGCCCAAATATTAGAAAGTGTAAAAAAAATGCTAGAAGAAAATGAAGAGTTAGATTGACCTAAGACATTTAAAAATTAGGTAAAATTTTATTTGTGTTTAATGTAAACCATTTGTCTTAAGTAAATGACAACAAATATATATTTCAGCCATTAAATTTAATATAAATATATATAAAATTTCTAAAATATCTTTTTAATGAGTTTAATGATCAAACTATTATTTTATCCGTTGATTTTACTTAAGGAAAATAAACAAATGGTTTAGATTAAAAATAAATCAAAATATTAGAGCTTATTGACAAAATTAAAATTTCCATATAAATTTTGTTATAAGGATTCAAACTTAATTTTTTTTTCATAATTTTTCTTAAAAATTATATGAATTTATTTAATCTAAGTAAATTAAAGAAAAGTTATTAATATATTTAAAGAGAAATATATATATATATATATATGTATATAAATTTAATTTAAAAGTATGGCAAATATTATCAATTTAGTATAAAGTTTTTTTGAAAAATATTAACTCATATGGAAAAGGAAAAATAATATTAAATACATTAAAATTTAGACAAAAATGCCCTCACCCCTTGCATCTTCTTTTTATTTCCTTCATTTCTCTATCCATTTCTTTCATTTAGTCAAAACTTCAACCAAACAAAACATGCCACTTTATTTCCTTATCTCCCTTTAATCACTTGAGATCATGAAAGAGTTAGAGTTTTTAAATTATGGGTGTAAGGTTATAGAAGAGGTAGAGATGTTAGTGAAAGAGATGTAAACGACAATAGAAATGGTAGGAGATGTAGATGAAGGGTGAAAGGTAAAGTGGTAGTGTATTTGTGGTGTGTGAAAAAAAATTACCTCCTAGTGTAGATGACATTAGAAAACACCTTTGCATCTTTATTAAACGCTTCCTATAAGCATAAGTGAATAATACTTTGGTTAAGGTCGTTATCTAGAAGACTCTCTGATACTTAAGTCAATGTTTATCAATGATCTATCAATAGAACGGTAAATGTAAATGTTATTGATTGTGTACTTGGTTCGATGGATTTGTTGCTTACTTATGGTTGACTGCTCATGATTGTTGTGGTTGAATAAACTTTAGTCACTGCCCCCTTTTATTCCGTTTTCCTTGGAATCATGTCCATATTCGCGATATTATACAAATGGATAAACACATTCCAACTCATAGTGGACTTACCATTGACCTAGTCTACCCTCTACTTGGGTTATGTCGTTCAACCTATTACATAGCTCAACAGCTAGTCGAAGACTATGCTTGATGATGTTGCCACATATCCCATTTGGCTAGCAAGTTGGTAGCTTGGTCATGTAGCAATTTAGCTCATATTTACCTGTTACATGTGGCGATTGAATTAATTGACTAGTTTCTTCCATTTCACTTGCTTTCTCAAAATGTTGAGCGTTTAAGGACAAGTTAAAACATGTTGAGTACATGCCACATATCACTTGCACCACTCACAAGTCACATGCATCAAAAATGTTTTAACTAGCACTATACACGAGTGATATATGCAACACAGCCCATGGCTCTCACTTTCATTTGACACAAATTTTATTTGCGTTCTATAGTTTTTCATTCTTCAACAAAACTTTTAGTTTAGAGCAATGATTTAAATTAAAACAAAGTCATTTCAATTGTTCGAGTTGACAAAGTTGAATTATGTGTCTTTTGATAATATAAGATGGAGAGGGGTCATAATCAAAAATGGATTTAAGGGGGTGCGGAGGGGGTGATCACACCCCGAAAATTTTTAGAAATGTCATATATTATATTAAATTTTTTTAAATAATTAAAAATTATAAAAATTTGCACCTCAACATAGGCTCTTGCACCTCATAATGACAATCCTGAATTCATCCTTGATCATAATGGCGTTGCAACAAAGCTGGTTGCAGCAAAGTTATCTCATAAAGGGACAACATGTTGGATCATAATTACATCATGATTAAATTAAAAGTGTTACTATTAACACCTTCCTTTTTTCTTTGGATCTCCCATCTCTCTTATTTTTTTTTTAATTTCAATTTTGTCTAAACATGAAGTTACATTTTTACCCTCATTCCTAACATTCTAACCCTAATTTTCCAAACCCTAACCCTAATTTCCCAAACCCTAACCCACCAACCTTTTCACTACCATCTTCACCGACGACTACCATTGCCACTGCTGCTGGCAACCTCTCCTTTTATCTCCAACGAAAGATTATACACGTAGATACATTAGATTAATCACCAGATTAGTCTTACCCACCACCATAACCTTCCCAAACTCTTCGACCAACGGCTCTAACTTTACATTCCTAGCCAGCTCAAGCCACTCGGTATCCAAAGCTCCAAGATCAAGGTGGAGGAGATAGTAGTTCCTCAGGTGGTTGTTGCCTGAAGCAGCCACTTGAGCCACCACCCATCGCCGCTCGTCCCTGATAACAGGTACATGAATCTTAGAAGCTCCAGTGGCTTCAACTGGAAAGATGTTGAAGACGAAGCTTCTAATTTGGAAAAAAATGGTGGTGATTTGTGGTGCATTGGGTTTGTTGTGAAGAGTAAGATAAGAGGAAGAGAGAGATGGAGAGAGAGGGGAGAAAACCATATCTGAAAAAAAAAACCCCGACTCTCTCTCTCTCTCTCTCTCTCTCTCTCTCTCTCTTTGTGTGATGGGTCTCTCAAAAAGAAAAAGAAGAAGAATGTGGGTTACTGGAGGCAAGGTAGTGGTGCCAGAGATGGTGGTTGGAAATGGGGCTAGGGTTTAAGTTTGAATTTGGAGTTAGGGATATAGTTGGTATTAATGTGAGGGTTTAAAGAGAAAATAATGGGAACTCATTTTGTTGAGTCGGGGTTTAAAGAATTAAGAGATCCAAAATAAAGAGATAAATGCTAATAGTAGCATTCTAAATTAAGTCGCCTAATCGGCCTACAAAGGGTAGCAAATCTTCTCCAATTCATGGATAAACAGAGTGGGCACCAATTTTGGTCAAACTCACGTATTTGCCATGAATTAGTTTTCAACTAACAATATTTTGCCACGTAATTGTGACTGCACCCATCTTAGTGCATTTTCGTATCCAAAAAATAAATGGTTAATATAATAATTTAGGGGTATAAAGAGGGTATTTGAAATGATCTAAATAAATATATTTTTTGATTTTTTATAAAAAAATATATATAAAAAGTAGAGAGATGATGTAATCCAAATAAGTGCACTTATATAGATTATGCCAAACACCTCCTAAATTAAAATTAACTAGGAGAAATTACAAGAAAAAAAAACAAAAAAACTCTCATTTCTGTTTGTTTCGACATAAAATATTTTACACAAAAAAATATTATTCTTATAAATAAATTTTACATTGAAAAAATATTTTTATTTTGTTTTTCGGCATTTTGTTGACACTTTAAATAAAAACATTTTATTGTTTAAAAGAGAAATTTTGATTCAATAAATGACTTTTAAGTGAGTTAAGATATATATTTGAAAAAGCTAAATGTGTTGAAAATATAGTGAATGAGAGTCAACTTTATAAAAATTAAGTTACGAAAATTTTAGAGGTAAATCATTTTTGAAAAAATGATGCAAAGATATTTCCCTTAAAAAATGTTTTACTTGATTTTTGTGTTAGGCAATCTTCACTGTATTTAAAAGATATTAATTCTATTGTGTACAAAACAACAATTAGAATTAAAGAAATAAAGAAAAGGAGAGAATATGTTTGATTACAAAAATCAAACTCGAAATATAAATAAATAAATAAATAACAGATTTTATTTTGTTACAAAAAACAAAATTAAAATCTGATTAAATAAACAAATTAAAAACAGAATTAAATTAAACAACTTACTTGGTTAATTTCTTTGAATAACTTTTCTGATCAAGTCCAGTGTTTAACACTGTGTCCTTAAGACAGATTCGTCCTCTCCACGGTGCTTTCAGAATTTGGACGTCTATCTCCCAGGATGAAATGATCTTATACAAACAATAGCAGCACTACAAATTGTTTGCCTTACGAACACACTAAGTGTTTACACTCTTTCTTTCAGAATAAAAATGCAGCAAAATGCAGAGAGAAATATAGAGAGGATGGAGTACAAAAATTGGAGTGAAAATCCAAATGGGAGGCTAGTCTATTTATAGATGTAAAGGTGGCTCTTGGATTTGAATTGAACAGGTATGAAACTTGTTGGGTTTAAATTCAAACAGATTTGAATCTGTTAGATTAACCATTCAAACAGATACAAAACGGGAAGGGCTCTGTTTGGATGAACATTAAATCCAAACCAGTTTAATTCTGGGAAGGGCCCTGTTTGGATGAACAGAAAAAACCGGACCAGTTTAATTTTGTTTGAAAACGGGAAGGGCCCTGTTTGGATGAACAAAAAATCCAAACCAGTTTATTTGAATTAAATTCAAATGTTTTTTGCCCAAAAAGATTAGTACTAGGCCGAACAAGCCCAACCCAACCTCACACCACGCACCAAGCCCAAGCTCAAATTCACTACCGAATCGACCGGACGAATCTGACGAGCAAGGCACAGTGTGGTGGTTTTGAGTCCAATGGGTCTAGCCCATTTTATCCATAACCTCTCCTCTAAAACACTTGGTACCCTTGGGGCACACCCCAAGTACCAAACCCATGCCTTATAAACCCTTTCAAAACCTCCCACCAAATCAATGTGGGACAAGCCTTATTTAACCTTTAAGGAATTTCCACCAAAACTCCATTTCCATGGAGCATACTTTGGCTTCAATTTCTCATTCACTCGGTAATGGTTTTGAGCAACCAAATATACCACGTGAATCACAACGCGGCATAGAACGCGTTATCACTTTGACCCGTGTAAATCGATGCACGAGGCCCACCTAAAAATTAGACCAAACTTAGGAAAAAATTCTGATTTTACCCAGAATTTTATAACCATTTCCAACAATCCCCCACATGAATGGAATTTGATGACAACGGAAATGCAACAATATGCAGACTTAACGAAAGAGTATAAGTCGAAAATATCTTGCATCAGGATAGGTAGTTTTCGGCCTTGAACCTTCCCTAGTGATAACCTATCGGACTTACTGGCTAACCAATGGACGCGATGCCTTGAATTGTTCAGTCGTTTGTGTAAGCCAAGACAATAGATTTCACACAAAATATCTTCTAACACATCGTGATTCTCACTGTTGTGTTCATTTTGGCCTTGAACGCTCCTGGTTTTCATGAGTGTTTCTAGAGAATGTAGCCTCTTTCATTCTCATAGAACCGGCCCCAGTTCAACACTCATATAGGTGATTCTTATTTTGAGTATCTCCTTATACTCATCTTGATTGTATGCCTTAATCAAGATATAAGTAATCATTAAAAGCAAAGCTTATCCTTATACCCCTGCAGACAACATATGTTGCAGATATCACTCTCACCATAGGAATGGGTAGGGAATTTAAGTCCCTTGGTGATTTCTGGCGAGCCATACATAACTTAGTTGTCCCTTTGAACTTAGTTCTTGGGATCTCCAGTCATATAAGTAGGGTTACCATTATGACGACTCTTATGTAATAGGCTTTAATCCCATTCCCTTCGATGAACTATACACTAGCTCTTTTGTCAAACCTTTTGTTAACGGATCCGCAATATTCTCTTTAGATTTTATATAATCTATTGAGATTATTCCGTTTGACAACAACTGCCTAACGGTATTATGTCGACGCATTTAATATGTCGTGACTTACCGTTATACATATGATTCAGCTCCCTGCCTATTGCAGATTGACTATCACAATGAATGCCAATAGCTGACACAGGATTTGGCCACATTGGAATGTCTTCTAAGAAGTGACGGCCATTACTCGCTTCTTCACCGCTTTGTCTAAAGCAATGAACTTCGGATTCCATTGTGGATCGATGCAAGTTTGTTTTGTGGACTTCCAAGAAACAAGAAGACCTCCTAGAGTAAAGACATATCCACTAGTGGATTTTGAATCTTTAGTATCCGATATCCAATTGGCATCACAATAACCTTCGAGTACTGCTGGATATCGAGTAAAGTTCAAACCATGATCACGAGTAAGTCTTAGATATCTAAGAACTCGAATGATCGCTTTCCAATGGTCTTCTCCAGGGTTACTAGTGTACCTACTCAATTTACTGATAGTATAAGCTATATCAGGACGAGTACAATTCATTAGGTACATTAGGCTTCCAATAATTTGGGAGTATTTTAACTGAGACACTTCATCACCTTTATTTTTCGATAAATAAAGACTGATGTCTACAGGTGTTCTAGCTAAAGTCAAATCATCCTTGATAAATTTATCAAGTATTTTCTCAATATAATGAGATTGAGATAATGCATATCCGTCAGATGTTTTAGTTATTTTCATTCCTAATATAACATCTGCGACCCCCATATCTTTCATATCAAATCTTTTGTTAAGCATTTGCTTAGTTGATTTGATCATGTTTTGACTGCTTCCAATGATGAGCATGTCATCCACATAAAGACAAACTATGACATATCCTTGGTCATTTTAACATAGATGCATTTGTCACATTCGTTTATCTTAAACCCATTAGTAAGCATTGCATGATCAAATTTTTCATGCCATTGCTTAGGTGCTTGTTTTAATCCATAAAGGGATTTTACAAGTCGACAAACTTTCTTTTCTTGCCCTGATACTACAAACCCTTCGGGTTGTTCCATATAGATCTCTTCATTTAGATCACCGTTTAAGAAAGCTGTCTTAACATCCATTTGATGTATTTCTAAATTAAACAATGCTGCTATAGAAATAAGCATGCGAATGGATGTTATTCTTGTCACAGGGGAATATGTGTCAAAATAATCCAGACCTTCCTTTTGTCTGTAACCTTTAACTACAAGTCTTGCTTTATACTTGTCTATTGAACCATCTGTTTTCATTTTTCTTTTGAATATCCATTTATATCCAAGAGGTTTAGAACCTGGTGGAAGATCCACCAATTCTCAAGTATGATTTTGCATAATGGATTCAATTTCATTATTAACAGCCTCTTTCCACAAAGGTGCTTCAGACTGTCATTCTTTTTAAAGCTTTGAGGTTCATTTTCTAACAAGTATGTCAGAAAATCTGGACCAAAGGATTTTGATGTTCTCGCTCTCTTACTTCTTCTTGGTTCATCATCAGTTAAATCCTGTTGGTTGAGACCATTACTAGTCTCTTGTGTTTGATTGTCATTAGTCTCTTGACTTTGTGTACAATCATAAGTTCTTTTCTGTGAACTTAATTCCTGTCCTTTCTTATAAGAAAAGACATATTCAAAAAACACAGCATTCCTTGACTCTATAATAGTGTTCACATTTATATCAGGTATTTCTAATTTATAAGTCAAAAACCGATATGCACTACTATTCTGAGCATAACCAATAAACACACAATATACTGTTTTTGGTCCAATCTTAGTCTTTTTAGGAACATGAACTTCAACTTTTGCCAAACACCCCCACACTTTCAAGTATTTGTAGGAAGGTGGTCGACCTTTCCACAATTCATAAGGAATGCTTTTAGTTTTCTTGTGGAGTATTCTATTAAGAACATAATTAGCTGACAATATTGCTTCCCTCCACAAGTTCTGTGGTAAACCTGAACTTAGTAACATGGCATTCATCATTTCTTTTAGAGTTCTATTCTTCCTTTCAAAGAATTCCATTTCTTTGTGGAGAATAAGGGGTCAGTAGTTTGGTGAATAATGCCATGTTGTGCACAATAAAATTCATTTAATGGTGCATCATATTCACCACCCTATCACTTCTAACCATTTTAATGGTTTTACCAAGTTGATTTTCAACTGTTTTGTAAAGTTTAAACATTTCTAAGGCTTCATCTTTACTTCTAAGTAAATAAACATAACAATATCTTGTGCAATCATCGATAAATGTTATGAAATACTTTTTACCTCCTCTAGTTTGAATAAATTTTAGATCACATACATCAGTATGAATTAATTCTAGAAGTTCAGTTTTCCTTTTAACTGATTTAAATGGAGCCTTAGTTAGTTTTGCTTCTACACAAACTTCACATTTATGATTAGGATTAATTTCAAACTTTGGTATATAATCCAAACCAATTAATCTCATAAAGCATCATAATTTACATGACCTAATCTACCATGCCATAAATTCGACTCAAGAATATAAGCAAAAGATGTGTTATTCTCATTCATAGCAACTTTTGGTACAACTGTCATTACATTAAGTTTAAAGAGACCATCACTCATGTATCCCTTACCAACATACATACCACTCTTTGTTAATACAAACTTATCATACTAAAAAATAACCCTAAAACCATTTTTACTTAACAAAGAACCATAAACTAAATTCTTCCGGATGTCAGGTACATGCAGTACATTGTTGAGGGTCAGTTCTTTTCCTGATGTCATCTTCAAGATCACTTTTCCTTGTCCAGCCATAGTAGAAGTAGAAGAATTTCCCATAAAAAGTTGCTCACCATTTGCAGCCTCATTGTAGGTAGTGAACATCTTCTTGTCCGCACAAATGTGACGAGTTGCTCCAGTGTCAACCCACCACTCTTTGGGATTCCCAACCAAGTTAGCCTTAGACACCACAGCAGAGAGGTTGATGTCATTTACTCCATCAGAAATGTAATCCAATTCTGTTACATTGGCCTGATTAGTGGTCTTCTTACTTGTATTTCCATGATCTTTCTTAGGACGGCGGCAGTCAGAAGCTCGATGTCCAGTCTTGCCACAGTTATAGCATTTTCCTTTGAACTTCTTGTTGCCATTGTTATTGCCTTGTTTAGGACCATCTCCAGTAAACTTCCTCTTTTTGTTATGTGATTTTTGAACTTGTTCAACCACATTAGCCTTAGACTCAATGGAATTTTTTCCATTCCTCTTTTCAGCCTTTCGGTTATCTTCTTCAATTCTCAGTCTTACTATAAGTTCATCCATGGTCATCTCTTTGCATTTATGTTTTAAATAATTTTTGAAATCTTTCCAAGCCGGTGGTAACTTTTCCACCAAGGCAGCGACTTGGAAAGACTCGCTAAGAGACATACCTTCTGAATGAATATCATGCAAAATTATCTGAAAATTTTGAATTTGAGATATTACCGTTTGGGAGTCGACCATTACAAAATCCAGAAATTTACCGACGACAAATTTCTTTGTGCCGGCATCTTCTGTCTTGTATTTCTTCTCCAAAGAATCCCACAATTCTTTTGCTGACTTCAGAGGACTGTATACATTATACAGCATATTGTCAAGGCCATTGAGGATGTAGTTTCGCACAGAAATCTGAATGTTTCCAAGCATCTACAAAGAAGAACAACTTGCCGATCACTTTCACCCTCTTTAAGTGCTAGAGCCTCTTCATGGAGAAAGGGCCAAATTAAGAGTTGTAGATAACAAAGATCTTCTGCCGCCATCTCTTAAACTTCAAGATGCAATTAAATTTTTCCGGTTTTTCCCCATGATTGATTGGTACATGAACATGGTTCTGAATAGGGACCGATGTTGGTGTAACAACAGGAATACCACTGCCAGATGCAGATTCAGTTGTAGTAGCCATAATCTCTGATTACAAAAATCAGAAAAAATTAAAACACAAATTAATTTTCTAGTTACTAAAACTAGAAAATAAAATATAACACAAAATAATTTTATTTTCCTTGTTACTAAAACAAGAAAAATAAAATATCAAAATAATTTTCTGTAATATCAAATAATATTATGAAATTATTAATGACACCAGTATCGTACTACTAGTTGTCAAAGAAAAGAGACAGTATATTACTACTATCTGTCAAATAGCATAAATCACTATTTGTTTTTTCAGCCAGAATATTACTTTGAAAAACAGAAAATTAAATACAATGAAGATACCAAAAAAGGAATCTGTCTTAAGATTGTTAGGCAATCTTCACTGTATTTAAAAGATATTAATTCTATTGTGTACAAAACAACAATTAGAATTAAAGAAATAAAGAAAATGAGAGAATATGTTTGATTACAAAAATCAAACTCGAAATATAAATAAATAAATAAATAACAGATTTTATTTTGTTACAAAAAACAAAATTAAAATCTGATTAAATAAACAAATTAAAAACAGAATTAAATTAAACAACTTACTTGGTTAATTTCTTTGAATAACTTTTCTGATCAAGTCCAGTGTTTAACACTGTGTCCTTAAGACAGATTCGTCCTCTCCACGGTACTTTCAGAATTTGGACGTCTATCTCCCAGGATGAAATGATCTTATACAAACAATAGCAGCACTATAAATTGTTTGCCTTACGAACACACTAAGTGTTTACACTCTTTCTTTCAGAATAAAAATGCAGCAAAATGCAGAGAGAAATATAGAGAGGATGGAGTACAAAATTTGGAGTGAAAATCCAAATGGGAGGCTAGTCTATTTATAGATGTAAAGGTGGCTCTTGGATTTGAATTGAACAGGTATGAAACCTGTTGGGTTTAAATTCAAACAGATTTGAATCTGTTGGATTAACCATTCAAACAGATACAAAACGGGAAGGGCTCTGTTTGGATGAACATTAAATCCAAACCAGTTTAATTCTGGAAAGGGCCCTGTTTGGATGAACAGAAAAAAACCGAACCAGTTTAATTCTGTTTGAAAACGGGAAGGGCCCTGTTTGGATGAACAAAAAATCCAAACCAGTTTATTTGAATTAAATTCAAATGTTTTGACGGCGGCGGGGTGCGCGTGTGTGGTGGTTTTTGAGTCCAATGGGTCTAGCCCATTTTATCCATAACCTCTCCCTCTAAAACACTTGGGTACCTCTTGGGGCACACCCCAAGTACCAAACCCATGCCTTCTAAACCCTTTCAAAACCTCCTACCAAATCAATGTGGGACAAGCCTTATTTAACCTTTAAGAAATTTCCACCAAAACTCCATTTCCATGGAGCATACTTTGGCTTCAATTTCCCATTCACTCGGTAATGGTTTTTAACAACCAAATATACCACGTGAATCACAACGCGGCATAGAACGCGTTATCACTTTGACCCGTGTAAATCGATGCACGGGGCCCACCTAAAAATTAGACCAAACTTAGGAAAAAATTCTGGTTTTACTCAGAATTTTATAACCATTTCCAACATTTTGTTCAAGTAAATAATGGAAAATAAGTAAAGTATTCTTGATAAAAACATTTTACGTTAAAATAAACGATGCCTAAAATTTGAACTTTAAATTAAATTATAACTTTGTCAAAATAAATCTTGAGTTTTTAACTTTGTCAATTTAAATTATAATATTTTGATTTATTTTTAATCTAAATCAATTGCTTATTTTCATTAAGTAAAAGTAACAAAAAAATAATATTTTAATCATTATATTCAATGTAGTTATATAGAAAATATATAAAATACTATTTTCCATTAAATTTAATAACTAAAATATTTTTTTTGTTAGTTACTTAACAAAAATAGGAAAATAATTTACATTGAAAATAAATCAAAAGATAAGAGTTTAAATTGATAAAATTAAAAATTTATTTTATTACAAGTCTCAAACCTTAAATTTATTTCACTAGTGAAAACTCGTGCTATGCATAGGATGTGAAAAAATTAATAAAATATGTTTATATAAAATAATATAAATTAGATTTTTGTATATAAATTATGAAAAAAAAAAATTGAAACTATTAATTTAAGTTTTACAAATTTATCACAATTTATTTATCAATTTTTAATTTGTCACAATTTCAATAATATAACTTTCAACCCCCTTATTAAAATTGTAAATTTAGGAGAGTTGAACCTAAAGAACTCGAGTCAAGCCTGTAAATTTTTACAGATTGTGCACCATAATTTTTAATTCAGTGAGAACTTATGCAAAATTCAAAAATTTGAATAAATTGGAATGGGTTTGGATAGAGACACCAAATAACCTAAACAATCGAAACAAAATTGTATATATAAATATATAATAATAATAAATAAGATTAATTAAAAATTTAATATTAATGAACAAAAGTAAATGCACCTTTTAGAAAGGGATTATCAAATAAGTTGATATTAAAAAAAAATTATATTTTATAATGGCATAAAATAATTTCAATATGATTTTTCAGAAATTATTTTTAATTTAAAAACTACAATAAAATATTTAAATATAATAAAATTAAATTTCTACAAAATAAAAGTATCTGTATAAAAAAAAAAGATAAGAAGAAAATTTAGAATGGTATTCTCATTTAATCTGAAAATAATTATAGATGACTAATAAATTATCACCTATAACCCGATTTTTTAAATAAAAAAAGATATTTCACAAGCCATCACTTTTATTAGAAAAATAACATTTATTTCTATTTGTTTTAGCAAAACTCACTTTTTAGCAATTTGAGCTAAAATTTTTTCATTTAACACCCACAATTGTATCTACAATGATGCAATATCATATGTATCAATTTTTGATTTGCTAATGACATGGGGCCCAATTCCTTTGTCACATTATTATGGATGAAAGTGTGGGTCTGTAGCATTACTGGAACAATAAATTATTACATGTAACTCCCATTTTATTTTTTTTATTATATAAAAAAAATAAGTTTCACAAACAATCATTTTTAATAGAAAAAAAATGATTTATTTCTATTTAATTTTAGCAAAAGTCCCTTCTTAACTATTTAAGCTAAAAAAATTTATTTTTTTTATTTAAATTGTTTAATTGACAATTGAGATATAAAAAAAAAAAATAGAATCCATTATGTTTAGCGATTGTTAAAAAAAAATCATTCATTTTCTTAATGTTTTTGTATTTTGTTAAAAAAAAAATGTTTGTATTAAAAAAATTTATTGTTTTAAGTCCTTGTAGCTTAGGACATAATTATATTTTTTTTTTATAAAATTTAAAACAAAAAATGACAAAAAATAAAAATATAAACTTTTAATAGTGTTTAATAATTTGAATACGTGTGTTTAATAACATATTATGTTTAAACCAATAATATTATGACACATGTGAATATTGATATCATTTTAATTGTAGTAACATAATTTAAAAAAGAATTTAAATATAAATTTTTATTTTATAATTTAATAAAAGATGCATAAATTAAGGAATGAATATTGATCTTATTATAGTAATATAATTTAAAGAAGAATTTAAATTTAAAATTTTATTTTAAAAATATTAAATTAATTTATAATTCAATCATATTGTGACACATATTAACAAAAAATAAACAAAATAAAAAAAATTTGCAACTTTAAGCTTTATTAGGATGATAGCGTTTTTCAATTATAATAGTATATAAATTTTGTATGATGCTTTGAAACTTTCACAATATCTCTTCATAAAATATATAAATAATCTTGATGTCACTCTTATTACTCCTAAATACATAAATTATGGGCTAATTATGAAAATTTTAAATTTATATTTAAAACTTATAAAATCATGGGATAAATTATTATAATTTTAAATTTATTGTGTCAATTTTAAATTTATTGTGTCAATTTTAAATTTAAATTAATAGATTGCTTTTTATATTCAGTGACCCTCAAATTTAAATTTTGAAATAGATTAGTATATTTTTATTTTTTATAGATTTGATATACTTCCCATTTGAAAGTCATAAATTAAGGGATATTAATTTTTATTTATTTATTTATTTTTGCTTGAATAGAGCTAGCTAGCCAATAGAAAAAAAAAATAATATTTAAAAATTAAAAAATTTAAATTGTGAACTTGGAACTTCCACAAGACTTGTGGATTAAAAATTCTCTTTTCCTTATATAATATGTAGATAACTAAAATATTTTTTTATTAGTTTTACTTAACAAAAATAGGTAAATAATTAAATTAAAAATAAATTAAAAAATTAGAATTTAAATTGACAAAATTTAAAATTTATTTTATTACAACCTCAAATCTTAAATTTATATATTTTGTAATTTTTCTATTTAACTAATTAAGTAAATCAATAAAGGCAGAAAGAGTAAGAAAAATTAATACTGACACGTGAATGGCACATGCTCGAGCTTCGTATAAGTGCTGTGCTCCTCTTCTATGCTTCCTCTTGCAAACCCTAGGACGGCAGTTCGTATCAGGTACTCTCTCTCTCTCTCTCTCTCAGGCGATGTTGAGTCTGTATTCTACAAATTCACTGCTAGATTTTACGTTTCTATTAAATTTTCGGTGCCAATTTTTGATTAATTTGTGCAGGGGTATTAGGTAGATTTTCTTAGGGTTTAGGGTTACCTCACTGGACCATGGCTCCTGCTAAAGGTATGTACTCCATTTCTCATCACATATATATATATATACCTACCTAACTATAGATCTCTAATTTGCTATTGATTTGTGGTTACCTGAAATAAAATGAGCTTTGAATACCATAACAATTGTTTGAAAGTAACTTATTCTGAGAGAGATTCTCATTTGAGACCAATATAGATTCTTAGAGCAATGCTACATCGCCTGAATTTTGGTTTGCCGGTCGTCCGGCAATAAAGTGACAGCCGCGGTTGACAAGGGTGACGACCGCGGTGGACAAGTGTTGCACCGGTCATCTGGTTGGTCCTGGTTAACCGGAATGCACAAATTCGGGCGATTTGGGCAAACTCAAATTCGAGCTACCAATATTTTTAATATTTTTATGGAAGTAATCATGATGCCAAAGTATTTAGGTAGTAGGGTGTTGTATCATTTTATTGGGTATGTTGGTCTGTGTTGAAGCGGGCAGGCTTTAGCAAAATTAATCTTAAGACTGAGCCATAAAACCCTTAATTATATAAAAACTGAGATTTACTGATAAAGCGAAAGAAAAGAATCACAGAAGCACCAGCTGTTAAGGTTCAGCAACAAACATGAATCAGTCTAAGTGAGATAGGTTACTTAGCCATATTGTTTTTTAGTCTTATCTAGATATATAGCAGAATTTTCAAAAAATTAGCAAGGACAATTTTTGTATTTTTATTTGTATCATAAAAGTCATAATAAAATTCACTAAGGCTGTGTTTGGATCATTTGATTTGGGTAGGAATTCAGAAAGGTAAAAGAAAAGGTGAGGGAAATAGGGAAAAAATTAGCTTATATTTCATTCATATTTCCCTTACTTTTTCCTTTTCCTTTTCCTTCACAAATCCTTACCCAAATCTTAGATGCAAACACAACTTAAAAGTGTCAAAAAGGGTGAACTGGAATAGATGCACTGTTTAAGGAGCCAAGAAAAGAATGCCTTTTTTTCAACAAAAAAAAAAAAAAAATTCTTTAAAAGACCAAGATGAGCAAGTTATACAAGGATATGCTTAAAGGCTAATCCCCATGTCAACTATAAAGTCTTCTTTTGAGATTGAAAATGATAAGGTTGAAGTCAATGTAATAGGCTTGAAATACTGCTGAACTGGAGTAACTTAGTAACTAGGTAAACATTGGTGTGTGCCCATGGTTACATGCCCGTACACAAACACACATTTTGGAGTAAATAAGGTCAAGTTTGGGAAGACTAAAGAAGTGCACTTTTTGACTTTTTATAAAATATGGGTTGGATTTGGGTTGGGTTTGAAGTGATGTGTTAGAGAGGTGATGTGACTGAAATAAGATGATATGACTTAAATAGGATAGTGACTTTTTGACTTTTTGGATTATTTTGAGGATGCCAAACTTGGCCTAAATTATGTTTGCATGCTATTTTTGTGTGTTAAAGAGGCAATTTTTTTTTTTTATGCAGCTGACCCGGCTAAAAAGTCTGATGCGAAGGCCCAGGCCTTGAAGGCTGCCAAAGCTGTGAAATCTGGTTCATCAACCTTTAAGAAGAAGGCCAAGAAGATAAGAACAACAGTCACCTTCCATCGACCAAGGACGTTGAAGAAGGATAGGAACCCCAAGTACCCTCGCATTAGTGCGACCCCAAGGAACAAACTTGATCAGTACCAAATCCTAAAATATCCACTCACCACTGAATCAGCAATGAAGAAGATTGAAGATAACAACACCTTGGTTTTCATTGTTGATATCCGTGCTGACAAGAAGAAGATCAAGGATGCAGTCAAGAAGATGTATGACATCCAGACCAAGAAAGTGAATACCTTGATTAGGTAAAAGCTTACATTTTCTCTACTTATTGCAATTGATTGTTATTATTTTTATCTATATTATATTTTGTGTTTAAATATTCTTAACTTTGGTTTGTTTAAAATTTCAATATCAATTTATCTAGTGTGCATGTATGGTTTTGTGATTCCTTATTTTTTATAGCTTACAAGTTCAGCACTGATATTCTATAGATGGAAAATAATCAATATCAATTTAAATATTAGTTTTACACCATAATATTGTTAGCACATGTGGAGCTATCACTTATGCAATCATTGTTGCAACTTACAAGCCGTAATCAGGTCATATGATCTCGTAATGTGAGAGATGTGGTTATATAGTTGTTGATTGATTATTGTGGTGGATTTGGTTTTCTAACGGAAAGAAAGCATTTCAATTGTTAATTTCATTGTATTTTGTCCAGTCCAATGATTCTTTCAGGAGTTTGCCTGTAGGGGTGGCATCTAGGGCTTTTATGAAGCAAGAATAATTTATGATAATTGGTTTTTGTTTTGAAGAGGAGACGGAATTGTCCCATGCCAAATAAAATGGAATCATTTCATGTTCCTTTTATTGTCTGCATACACCACTAGCGTTGTGTAATTTAACAAATTTATTCTGACATGTTCTCATATTTTATACTACACTGAATCTCATTTGCGGTTGTCATTGTTTCAGGCCTGATGGGACGAAGAAAGCCTATGTGAGGTTGACACCAGACTATGATGCTTTGGACGTGGCAAACAAGATTGGGATAATCTAAGATAGTAGTCAACCTTTCATATTCCAGTTGTATGATTTTATTTGAAGTATTTTAATTAAAATCTCCGACATTTTGGCTGAGAATTTTGTACTGAGATTTGGTTTCAATCCGTTTTTTAGTTAAGTACTGGGCTGTGGTGGATTCCACATCTTTCAATTTTGTAAGCTTGGATTGGATTTTGAGTTCTGGTTTTATGATTGTATCTCGACCTTGTTACATTGTTGCCATGCACACTGTTGGGAGCTTTATGCGCCTCGTGTCAGCCTCCTGTTGATGAATCTCTTTTGGTTTGAGAAATGTCATTACCATGCATGTTAGGTGTCTGCGTGCAATCCATAGCATGGGTTCATAATGCAGGATTCTGTCTGTCCCATTATTTCCTAAATTTCTAGGTGCACGCTGGAATTCAATGGAAGACAAGTTCATTTGGACCGAATATTTTTCATTTTTTGAAAGGTGAAAAATGTTTTTTGGACTAAAATGTTTTTTATGTCACCACATTACCACCAACACCATCAGCTGGCTCAGCCACTCAACTGCCATTGTCACTACAATCATCATTGCTGCCATGCTATGCCATGCTGTTGCAATCGCCGCCACTGCCGCCGCCCTAACACCCTGCTAACACCACTCTCACCAACCCACCACAACCACCTCAACCCCCACTCTCCTTCCACCACCATTAATATAGCTGCTAATACATTAATTTTATGTATGCAACCAAACATTATAAAATGTTTTTTGGCGAAAATAAATTGAGTGATGGATGCCTGGATGAATTTTTGTTGATGGTCTAAAGAATTTGTTTGATCAATATGAATCTCAAAACTGGTTTTTGAAACCCAGCATTAGTTTTATAGAAGATGGGAAATTATATATTGTTTTTATTATGAACTGATGGATGCACAAATACGACAATTTATGTTATCCAAAACGAAAGGGTGTCTAGGTTGAGGATTGCAAGCAACAAAATAAATTGTGATCTGGTCAGGAGAGGGCAAATAGGAAGTAAATCTTTTGATGAATTCGAAGGTAGTGGTGGAACCAAAGAATTTATTCTGGGGGGGGTAAAAATAGCTTGAAACAAGAGTGGCTCAAAAAACACCACACTTTGTCAAATCTAATACCGTTTTTACATCAAAAAAAATGATCGACAATACACACGCCTAGCAGGACTACAATTTGTACAATATATAGGATCATTGCACTTGTATAGCATTCTAGCTGTAATCAAAATCTCACTAGAACACTTGATTCAAAGATAGACATATTTCCAATTATCAGTAAACATGAAACATCGTGTAGGTAAACTCCATAAAACATGAGAGTAGTTTGAATGGAGAATGAATTGTAATGCAGGAAGCTTAGCCATTCCCACAGTAATCTCCAACAAACTATTTGGCATTGCTTTGGTTCTGCTAAGTTCATCTTTGCTCACCGAAGAGCCCAAGCAAAGTAGCAATTATATTAGTTTCATGTCGGCCAAGACAATCTTCGATCTTGTACAGATGAAATTGTGAGGGAGTCTGAAATGGACAAGCTTGTCTAGTGTTTGAGAAACTCGATTACATAAAGAGCGGAGTTCGAGTTTGAACTCCAAAAGAAAAATCAAATCTAGATTAAATGCACAATAAGAGAAAATTATGTGCATAATATAAAAGAATACTCATATTATTATTAAGTTTCATCAATCAAATACATAAATTTGCACACGCACCAAATATAGAAAAAAATATAATAGAAATATAATTGATATATTACCCAAAAAAAAAAAAAAAATTATAAATTATTGTATTCATGATCCTATTTGAGCTTAGCTTGGTTCTACTCGAGATCGACTCGATTACAAAATGAGACTACAAATTTAACTCGAACTCGTTCATTTAGCGAAGAGCTCAAGTTGTTCATGAACAACTCGATTAGTTTACAACCTTATCTACAAGTAAACTCATTGATATTGCTTTGCTTCTGCTAAAAAATCATCTTTGCTATCCAAATCAAAGCATCTTGGATCTTCTGAAGTAAATACTTGAGGGAGAATGCGAAATATACCAATTTCATTCATTACTCCATTAATCAGAGTCTCTTAAATCATGTCTTTACACAAAATTGTGAACATAAAACTGGATATAAGATTCTGTCAAAAGTTTGGAAGCTTGGCTGCTTTCCATCACATGTTCAAGAAAAAACGTCAGTACCATATAAATCTCATCCTTTTTGCTGTGTGTCCTATCCGCAGTACCAAACACATGAATGCAGTTTTCAATTTCAATCCAACTACACCCCGGGACCCTTTTCATCCCTTTCTCCCTCATCTCTTGTCTGATCATCGACATGCTCTGCCACCTCCCAGCAGCCGAATGTGCATTTGACAGCATAACGTACGATGAAACATCTCCAGGATCCAAAGCCAGAATTTTTGTGGCAGCAAGCTCTCCCAATTCCATATTTGAGTGGATTAGGCACCCTCCAAGCAATGATTTCCAAAACCCAATTCCCGGGTCAAAAGGCAAGTCGTGGATAAACCTCCCTGCTTCCTGGAAATGTCCAGAGCGAGAAAGTAGATCAACCATACAAGCATAGTGCTCTGGTTTTAGCATGTTGGGGTCTTTGAGTCTTGCTTGGTTGAAATATGAATAACCCTCATCGACAAGGCCAACATGGTTACAAGCCAGAAGTACACCAAGTAGCGTTACGCTATTAGGTTGAAGACTTGTGTGTTGTATTTTATGGAAAAGATCTATGGCTTCTCTTCCTCTCCCGTTTTGCGCATATCCACATATCAAAGCATTCCAAGAAACTATATTTCTTTCAGGAAGTTTGCTAAAGACCAAGAAACTATCTTCCATACTTCCACATTTTGCGTAAAAACTGACCAGAGAATTGGCAACAAACATGCCAAGATCGCCCAAGAACTTAATCGCACAAGCATGGAAACTTCTGCCCATTCCAAGCGCGGCTATATTGGCAGCTGCACTCATAGCACAAGGAAAAGTAGACTGGCTGGGCACAAACCCTTCTCTCAACATCTCAACAAAAAGATTCACAGCCTCCTCATTATGGCCCGTTTGGCTATGCCCGCCAATCATCACATTCCACGAAACAACATTCCTCTCCGGCATTGCCTGGAAAAGCCCAAAAGCATCGTCAAACATCTCTTTCTTGAGGTACCCACAAATCAAAGTTGTATAAGAAACCACATTAGGCTCGTGAGTATCTTCAAAAGCTCTTCGAGCTTCCTTGATTGTGCTCAACTTGGCATAGAGGTCCAAAATTGCACTACCCACAAAGACATTTGACTTGAGGCCTATCTTCGCTGCACAAGCATGAAGTTGTTTGCCTAAATTGAGGTCTCGTAGAGCTGTGGAAGAGTGTATGACAGTGCCAAAAGTGAATTCATTGGGTCTGATATTCATCACAAGCGTTGTTGAGAAGAGAGAGATTGCCTCCTTGTGACGATGGCGTTGAGCGAAGCGGCTAATTATTGTTGTGGCCGAAACTACGTCCCAGTCAGACATTTCGTCGAACAATTGGTGAGCATCTGAGAATGCTTTGGATTCACAGTAAGATTGAGCAATGTTTGATTCAACAGCTGAAATTCCCAGTTTAATTTCACGTCCATGAGACTTCTGGGTTTCAATTAGATGGCTATAACATAAAGTGGATGCTTGTCTTTGAGTGTTGGAGATGGGTTGAGAGAGAAGAAGCTTACATATTCTGGATTTCATGTGTGCCTTTGTGGGGGTTACACATGCCCAATGAGCAAATTGGGCAACTACATCTTTTGACTCTACAAAGCCCAATGATTCAAAATTCTAAAATTGTTTCCAACTTTTTTAATATTGTTATTTGGGAATATATGTTGTGTTTGGTATAGTTTATGATAACAATTTATGAAAAATAAAATAAAATAAAATAAAATAAAAGCTTAAACAATTTTTTTAAAAAACTTATTACTACCAAACTTTAAAATTTTAAGTGTTGAAACTCGGTCGAGATCTCGTTTGGGAACATATTTTTTATTAACTTTTTAGTTTTTTGGCTGAAATATGAGATGAAAAAAATTAATATTTTTGGAATGATTTTTTTTTTTAATTTTATTTTTTACGAAAAAATATGCAAATAGTAGAATAAATGAAAAGAAATATTTGACAATTTGGTAGTTGTTGCAAAAATGCCCTCACCTCTTGCATCTTCTTTTTATTTCCTTCATCTCTTTATCCATTTCTTTCATTTAGTCAAAACTTCAACCAAACAAAGCATGCCTCTTTATTTCCTTCTCTCCCTTTAATCACTTGAGATCATGAAAGAATTTGAGTTTTTAAATTATGGGTGTAAGGTTACAGAAAAGATAGGGATGTCAGTGAAAGAGAGGTAAACGACAATAGAAATGATAGGAGATGTGGATGTAGGGTGAAAGGTTGAGTGGTAGTGTATTTGTGGTGTGTGGGAAAAATCTACCACTCGGTATAGATGACGTGAGAAAACACATTTGCATATTTATTTTGGTTAAGGTCGTTAACTAGGAGAATCTCTAATACTTAAGTCAATGTTTATTAATGCACTATCAATAGAACGGTAAATACAAATGTTATTGATTGTGTACTTTGTTCGATGGATTTGATGCTTACTTATGGTTGACTGCTCATGATTGTTGTGGTTGTTAATAAACTTTAGTCATTGCCCCATTTTGTTCCGTTTTCCTTGGAATCATGTCCATATTCAAGATATTATACAAATAGATAAACACATTCCAGCTCATAGTGGACTTATGATTGACCTGGTCCACCCTTTACTTGGGTTAAGTCGTTCGACCTATTACATAGCTTGACAACTAGTCGAAGATTGTGCTTGATGGTGTTGCCACATATCCTATTTGGCTAGCAAGTTGGTAGCTTGGTCATGTAGCAATTTAGCTCATATTTACCTCTTATGTGTGGCGATTGAATTAATTGACTAGTTTCTTCTATTTCCCTTGCTTTCTCAAAATGTTGAGTATTCAAGGACAAGTTAAAACACGTTGAGCACATGCCACATATATCCCTTGCACCACTCACAAGTCACATGCATCAAAAACATTTTAACTACCACTAAACACAAGTGACATATGTGACACAACTCATGGCTCTCACTTCCATTTAACACAAATTTTATTTGTGTTCGACAGTTTTATATTCTCCAACAAAACTTTTAGTTTAGAGCAATGACTTAAATTAAAATACAATCATTTTAATTGTTTGGTTGACAAAGTTGAATTATGTGTCTTTTGATAGTAAAAGGGGATGAAAATCTTGCATGCACGAAAGTTTTGAGCGTTGATTTAGTAAATTGACCTTTAATTCATGATTTAAAGAAGTTTGTAAGTGTTATCCAAATGTTTTCATGAGTTTGGAATGTCCATGCAAGCTTCTACAAGTTATAATACATTTTTGGAGCCCAAACTTTGTGTTTTAAAACCCATGAAATTCACAGCTGGCTCGATGACTAAGTGGTGGCTCGAGCCAACATTGTGAGCTCCAAGTATTTTTAACTCTACAAAAGCTGGCTCGAGCGACCAAATGGTGACTCAAGCAAGCTCAGTTTTTTCCCTCAGCTAACTCTAGCGACGAAAAGCTGGCTCTAGCCAACAGTTTATTTTCAACATGTTTTTAAAAGATGTTTTAAGTACATATCTTCGCTCGCATTTCTTTCCGGACATTCTTAGCCATGATTTATAAGCCATTAAGGATTAATAAGCTAAGAAACATCATACGTAAGTGAATTAGAAAATATCTGTCAAATCCGAGTATGTGGTTCAATATGAACAAGTTATGTATCATGAAATGAATAAGAAGTTAAAGGAAGGAAGCTAAGCCATGTATGGCTATATGGATGAGTAATAATGAGACATGTTTTATGCTATGTACATTTGTGTTTGTAAGTCAAGACTCGAAGATTGACCAACCGTTTCTAGAAGCCCATTATGAGTAACGTTATTGTAAAGATATGTTCATATGAATTATGTTCCAAATGTGATTTGATAAGCTATGATTTCTGAAACGATATTTGTTTACGTGAACGAACGTCCTATGTTTGAAATCTATTATGGCATCCATAGATAGTCCCAAGTCATGGAGGGCGACATGTTAATGCAGGTCCATGACATATATGTGATTGCGAGATCTCATTAGCCACTTGTCAAAATGGTGATGTGTTTAATCGGTATCTGGAACCGATTACTCTAGTTAGATAACGATATGATATGTTTTATTGGATGTACCATTATTATGTTCAGATATGAGAATGATTCTATTATGATCAGTTTTATGACTATGATACGTTCGGAATTCGTTCATTAACCTCTTTACATTAACGTTGTTCACTGGGTTTTAGCTCACTGTGCGTATATATATATAGGTGAGCATTCTGAAGATCAGGCCTGAAGACTTCTGTCTAGTTCTGTTTTGTCAAGCCAATTATTGCGCCTTCCATGGAGGTTCCGAATATGTCGTGTGTTCAAGGCCTTGTGATTGACTTAACTTTTGTTTTCTTTGTTAAGGTTTAAGACAAGTTTTTGTATATGAAGTTTAATACCTTCTAGCTTTGACTATTATGTGTGTGGGTATAATATAAGAATGACTTTTGGACATTGTGTATAAATTTAAAAATTTTTGTTTCATATAAGTCAGCACAGCTCATTAGATGAATTTATATTTTATGTATTAGCTTCTTCTAGCCCCTTTTTTTTGTGATTTTGTTGAGAGGCCGTCGGTAATCTTAAGATTATTAGTCGATCATGATGCTAAACCTATAGGGGCGGGTTTGGGTCGTGACAGGTAGAGAAACCAATGGATTTAGATAAAAATGTAGAGAGAGTGAGTTTTAGAGAGAGAGGCTCTAGATCTAGGGTTTTGAGAGAAAAAATGTGGAAAAGTGATGTAGAAAAGTGTTGCTGTTGCTGATGCAAACTGATAAACGCCAATGTTTTGAAAACTGGACCGGTGAGCGAACCGGAAAAGGGACCGGGTGGACGGGTCACCGGTTTAACCGTCGAGTCAAAGCGATCGAACCGTGACGTCATAATTAATATTATATAATTAAAAAATATAATTAAAAATTATAAATAAATAAATATATATATAAATACTCAAATAAAAATAAAAATTGTTGTATAATATTTATTAATAATATTTAATAAAGTCATAATTGATAAAAAAAAAAAGTCACTTGTTTTAAAGAAATTAAAATTTTTAAACATCCCCTCCAAACAAATTAATTCAATGTTAAGTTTAATTTTGGAGGGAAATGAAATTTTCAACTCTCCCTCCCATCAATATGTTTCAAATAATTTGGTTGAATCCCACATAGAATTTTGTAGGTTCTTTTTGAAAAATCTTTTCCTATAAATAGGAATAGACTTTCATAATCTTCTCCAACTTCCAATGAGACTCTTCTTTATGAGAGGAGAATCTTGAAGTAAGAATTTTTAGTCAAAATTTTAAAATATATTTATAATATATATATATATATAAATATATATAAGAAAGAAAGAAAATAAAATTAAAAAGAAAAAATAGATAGACAAAATAAAAAAGAAAAAAGAAAAAATTACCGGTCTAACCCGCCAAAACCCGGTCCGGGTCACCGGTTATCTCGGTTCGACTGCCGGTTCTGGCGGTTTTCAATTTCCAGGCCAGTTTTGCTCACAGTCCGGTTCTGGAGGGTTGACTAGACCGGAGCCAGGCCTGGTTCCCGGTCCAACTGGTTCGACTGGCCGGTCCGGTCCGGGTTTCACAACATTGATAAACGCACAGTTCGTTCGAGCGCAAGAATGGACGCTCAAGTGTCAAACGTAATAAGTTGTTAATAAGTTGTTCCACTCGAGTGCAGGAAGTGACGCTCGAGCGCAGAATGCACACTCCTAGTAGTTTTGCAGACAATAGACCAACGCTCGAGCGCAGAAAGTACCGCTCAAGTATAGAATACACTCTCTTAGTAGTTTTGCAGACCTGCAAAAGTACTAAGAGTTCACAAAGCCTACTCGAGCGCAAGAAGTGTCGCTCGAGCGCAAGAGTAAAATTCTGGGCAACAAAAGTTTGAAAATTAAGCAATCAACTTGTTTTAAACACAACCGTTATAATCCAATAACCAAATTCAAGAAAGTACGAGGAGAAAAAGATATGAACAATACTACGAAACCACGAAATCCAAGTCCAAGATACAAAAGGGTCGGATTAAAATTGAAATCGCTATAAATTATCACCTATAATCCTCATTTTTTTAAATAAAAAAAGATATTTCACAAACCATCACTTTTATTAGAAAAATAACATTTATTTATATTTGTTTTAGCAAAACTCACTTTAGCAATTTGAGCTAAAATCTTTTCATTTTTTTATTTTATTTAGTTTGCTTAATTGACAATTGAGATTAAAAAAAAAAATAACAAAATCCACCATATTTCACAAGTGCTAAAAAAGTCTAGATAAACAATAAGAAAAATATTTGAGGCTCACAAAAAAACACCTATGATTGTATCCACAATGATGTGTGTTACCCAAAAAGCAACCTAAGAAAGGGGTGAATTAGGTTTCTACAAATTAAAATTAAAATATCCAAATAAAATTAACTACCAGTACAACAAATTATTAACAAGTACAATGGTGAACTTAGCAGTAAATGATCAAGGAAAATAACAATGTAGTATAACTAACATATAGGGTAAATCAAATAATTAGCACATGAATATTAGATAGATATAGCAGTAGTAGGAAAGTAAAGAGATTAGGGAAGAGGAGATAAACAGATTTATAGTGGTTCGACTTCAACCAAGCCTACATCCACTTCCCAAGCTTCACTTGAGATTTTCTACTATCTTCTAGCTTCACAGGGTGCTAAAAACCTTTTCACAGATGGAGCAATCCTCCACAGATTTTACACAGACTTTCTAAGTCAAGAATACTGAGTGTACTACACTCTTACAAGGTTAAAAAGAATGTGTTTTTGCTTTCACATAAAGCTACAATAATTATCTCTCAAAGATAAATATAAAAATGAAATTCTGATTTTTCTGTAAACCTCACACTGGAAAGATGAGTTTAATGCTATAAGGCTCAGTGTATAATTTATGAGAGATGATGTAAACAAAAATTAAAGAACATTTCTCAGAGAATTTTTCAGAGAATAGATGTGAGTGATTATAGATCAAAGAATATTTTCTGTTTTTTTTTTTGTAACTTGTTTACATTATAGGCTTTGGTATATATAATGAAACTTATAGCCGTTTATAGCTATTGTATTCATTTGAATTTATAGACGTTATACTCCATCATTACTAATTTAAATATCTTTCACTCCATCATTACAAATTTGAATATCTTCCACTTGAACCTTTTGGCATGCTGTTGTGCTGGGCTGTTTGAACCTTTGTTTTAGGCTGTTTGAACTCTTGATTTAATCAAATATTAAATACATTTTAACAACATTTAGGATAAATGTTTAGGTGAGAAATAATGGGACAAAATAAATTTTGATTCCATTTTTTTCTTTCAAATAAATCATCAAAATAAATTTTGATTCTATTTTTCTTTTTCAAATAAATTAAAATATAATTAAATAAATCATCAAAATAAATTTTGGATTCTATTTTTCTCTTTCAAATAAATTAAAACATAATTAAATAAATCATCAAAATAAATAAGTCTAACAATGTTGTATCATATATGTCAACTCCTGATTTGCTATATATTCAATGATATGGGGTCCAACTCTTTTGTCACATCATTGTAAGTGAAAGTGTGAGTCTGTAGCATTGCTAGAACAATAAATTATCACATGTAACTCCCATTTTTTTTTATTATGTAAAAAACAATAAGTTTAACCAACAATTACTTTTAGTAGGAAAAAAATATTTATTTCTATTTAATTTTAACAAAAGTCACTTCTTAACTTTTTAAACCCAAAAAATAATTGTCAATTAAAAAAATTAATAGAATCCATTATGTTTGGCAATTGATAAAAAAATCATTCATTTTCTTAATGTTTTTGTATGTTTTTAAAAAAATTATTTGTATCAAAAAAAATTATTGTTTAAGTCCTTGTTGTGTAGTACATAATTTTTTTTTATAAAATTTAAAACAAAAAATAAAAATATAAACTTTTACTAATGATTAATAACTTGAATACGTGTATTTAATAACATATTATGTTTAGACCAATAATATTATGACACATGTGAATATTGATCTCATTTTAATTGTAATAACATAATTTAAAAAAGAATTTAAATTTAAATTTTTATTTTATAATTTAATAAAAGATCCATAAATTAGTGAATGAATATTGATCTTATTCTAGTAACATAATTTAAAGAAGAATCTAAATTTAAAATTTTATTTTAAAAAAATTAAATTAATTTATAAAACAATCATATTGTGACACATATTAACAAAAATTAAACAAAATAAATAATTGCAACTTTAAGCTTTAGTAGGATGACAACGTTTTTCATTTGTAATAGTATGTAGTTTTTGTATGAATTTCTGAAACTCTTCGTAAAATATATAAATAATTTTAATGTCACTCTTATTACTCCTAAATATAAAAATTATGAGCTAATTATGATAATTTTAAATTTGTATTTAAAACTTATAAATCATGTGATAAATCATTATAATTTTAAATTTATATTGTGCAAATTTTAAATTTAAATTAATAAATTAATTTTCATATTTAGTAACCCTCAAATTTGAATTTTGAAATGAATTAGTATATTTTCATTTTTTTTAAATTTGATATACTTTCCATTTGAAAGTCATAAATTAAGAGATATTAATTTTTATTTATTTATTTTATGTTTGCTTGAATAAGAGCTAGACAATAGAAAATTTTATTAATTTTTAAAAATCAAAAAATTTTATTTTTCCTTGAATAAGAGTTAGACAATAGAAGATTTTATTAATTTTTAAAAATCAAAAAATTATAAAATTTAGATTGTAAACTTGGAGCTCGCACAAGACTTATGGGTTAAAAGTTCTATTTTCCTTATAATATATAGATAACTAAAATATTTTTTTGTTAGCTTTATTTAACAAAAATAGGTAAATAATTAAATTAAAAATAAATCAAAAGATTAAAATTTAAATTAACAAAATTAAAAATTTATTTTATTACAACCTCAAACCTTAAATTTATTTATTTTGTAATTTTTCTATTTAACCAACAAAATAATTAAATAAAGAGAGAAAGAGTAACAAAAAATTATTAATTACCTAAAAGTCTTATTTACAAATGTTATAGTAACTTAGGTCATTTTTAATATTTTTTGAACTAACAAATCATATTTAGTAAAATTGAGAATATTATCATTTTTTTTTTTAATTTTAAAAGTAAGAACATTATCAATTTTGTGGTAATATTCTAGATAATTGTTTCAATAATTGACGAAAAAAACAGAGGATGAAATTAAACGTTTTTATCATTTGACTTATTAGTTTGATTTAACTATCTAATCAAATCAATAATATTAACAGTTTTTTCTAATTTTAAAATTGATAATATTATTAATTTTTTCATTTTTAAAGTTTTTTTTTTTTCAGTTTGCACATCAATGTTCCATCATCATGATCGTTTATAGACACAAAATTTTCAGTTTTGCATAAAAAAATAATTCAATTTTTTAAATTTTTTCAAAAAAAATTACTATCATTACTTTTTATTTTTTGCACATAATGTTTTATAATTTTTTCAATTTGAAAGTTAATATTTTAAAGTTGTAAAAATTAAAATAATTTTCAAATTATCATGTTTCTTTGTAGATAATTGTAAATAATGAACAATCATTATTTGAAAGATAATTCTGACTATTAAAAATTTAATGAAACTTGAAAATTTTAAAAATCTTAATTAGGACTTAACGGAGTATAAGTTCATGAATAATGCTATATACACCAATTAGTACACTAACTAGTATATCAATGGATAATGTGACATAATTTAAGAAGTTTTTGATATTTGTAATGTAATTAATAAATGAAGTTAATAATAATGTCATAATTAATATTAATATACTAATTAATACACTAATTGGTGCATGTAACATTACGGATAACTTCATAAGTTAAAACTTTGGTATAAATGTCCCATAAATTAGTACTGGCACGTGAATGGCACATGCTCGAGCTTCGTATAAGTGCTGTGCTCCTCTTTTATGCTTCCTCTTGCAAACCCTAGGACGGCAGTTCGTATCAGGTACTCTCTCTCATGCGATGTTGAATCTGTATTCTACAAATTCACTGCTAGATTTTACGTTTCTATTAAATTTTCGGTGCTATTTTTTGATTAATTTGTGCAGGGGTATTAGGTAGATTTTTTTAGGGTTTAGGGTTACCGCACTCAACAATGGCTCCTGCTAAAGGTATGCACTCCATTTCTCATCATATATATACACCTAACTATAGAGCTCTAATTTGCTATTGATTTGTGGTCACCTAGAATCAGGATGGAACTAGGAGAAGACTCTGGGGCCATGTTTCTGTGAAAAATATGGTTTGTCATAGTATTTTAAAAATATATCTCATTTAATATATAAAATGGCCCACAGTATAAAAAATCCATATCTCATTTTTCTCCTATCTTGCGCTCTCTTTTTATTTTGCACCAAAAAAACTTTATCCTATTAGAAATTATTCTATGCTATTTGAATTTTTTTTTTTGTATATACATAATTTATATATCATATTATACATACATGCGCGCATATGTATATAGTATAAAAAAATTATTTGTCTTTTGGCCCCTCCGGTGATGAAATCCTGGTTCCCGTCCTTGTCTGGAATAAAATGAGCTTTGAATACCATAACAATTGTTTGAAAGTAACTTATTCTGAGAGAGATTCTCATTTGAGACCAATATATATTTTTAGAGTAATGCTACATCGCCCGAATTTTGGCTTGCCGGCCGTCCGGCAACAAGGTGACAGCAGTGGTCGACAAGGGTGACGACTGCAGTTGACAAGTGTTGCACTGTCCCGGACGACGATCAGAATGCACAAATTTGGGCAATTCGGGCAAACTCATATTCGAGCTACCAATCATTTTTAATATTTTTATGGAAGTAATCATGATGCCAAACTATTTAGGTAGTAGGGTGTTGTATCATTTTATTGGGTATGTTGGTCTGTGTTGAAGTGGGCAGGCAGTAGCAAAATTAATCTTAAGACTGAGTCATAAAACCCTTAATTATATAAAAACTGAGATTTACTGATAAAGCGAAAGAAAAGAATCGGAGAAGAACCAGCTGTTAAGGTTCAGCAACAACATGAATCAGTCTAAGTGAGATAGGTTACTTAGCCATATTGTTTTTTGGTCTTATCTAGATATATAGCAGAATTTTCAAAAAAAAATAGCAAGGACAATTTTTGTATTTTTATTTGTATTATATAAGTTAGAATAAAATCCACTAAGGCTGTGTTTGGATCATTTTATTTGGGTAGGGATTTAGAAAGGTAAAGGAAAATGTGAGGGAAATAGGGGAAAAAAAATAGCTTATATTTCATTCATATTTCCCTTATGAAGCATGGGTATTTCGAAAAACATGACGTACCCGTACCAGGTACTTACCGGCGTATGGTACCTCGTATGGTACTTCTGTATACGTATCGGGTACATGAAATAAGTACTCAAATTTTTTCTTCTTAATTTTTGGCATATCCAAACATACCTAATATATATCCAAACCGTACCTTACCGTACCCCAGTTGAAACAATATTTCCTTCTGCTACAGAGATGAAACTCCTTTCATTAGACTTTTTTTTTATTTTTAGTTTTATGCTTAGCGTGATTTTAAAATTAAACTATAGTTTGTAAGTTATTTAATATATTGTCATTTAATTTTGATTTATACATTTACTTTTGACATTAAATGTTAATTATAGGTTGGATCTTAACAAATTAAATCATTTAATTAATTTTTGCATCACTTTAAATTAAAAATAAATATTTTTTTATAAGCGTACCAAGCCGTAGCCATACCTTGTACCCTACGTTTTTTGGATTTTACCGTATCAATGTACCCGTATTGTACCAATACCAGTACTCATATCAGTATCCATGCTTCACACTTTTTCCTTTTACTTCACAAATCCTTACCCAAATCTTAGATCCAAACACAGCTTAGAAGCATCAAATAGATGCACGTCGTTCAAAAAGAATAGATGCACTGTTTAAAGGAGCCAAGAAAAAGTACCCTTTTTTTTTTATAAATAATAATTTTCTTTAAAAGACCAAGATGAACATGTCATATAAGGATATGCTTAAAGGCCTTAATTAGAAGTAATCTCCATATCAACTATAAAGTCTTCGTTTGAGATTGAAGATGATAAGATTGAAGTCAATTTAAGAGGCTTGAAAAATACTGCTGAAGTGGAGTAAATTAGTAACTAGGTGAACATTGGTGTGTGCCCATGATTACATGCCCGTACCCAAACACACACATTCTGGAGTAAATAAATTATGTTTGCATGCTATTTTTGTCTGTTATAGAGGCAAATTTTCTTTTTATGCAGCTGACCCTGCTAAAAAGTCCGATGCGAAGGCCCAGGCCTTGAAGGCTGCCAAAGCTGTGAAATCTGGTTCATCAACCTTTAAGAAGAAGGCCAAGAAGATAAGAACAACAGTCACCTTCCATCGACCAAGGACATTGAAGAAGGATAGGAACCCCAAGTACCCTCGCATTAGTGCAACCCCAAGGAACAAACTTGATCAGTACCAAATCCTAAAATATCCACTCACCACTGAATCAGCAATGAAGAAGATTGAAGATAACAACACCTTGGTTTTCATTGTTGATATCCGTGCTGACAAGAAGAAGATCAAGGATGCAGTCAAGAAGATGTATGACATCCAGACCAAGAAAGTGAATACCTTGATTAGGTAATAGCTTACATTTTCTCTACTTACTGCAATTGATTGTTATTATTGGTATTGATATTATATTTTGTGTTTAAATATTCTTAACTTTGGTTTGTTTAAAATTTCAATATCAATTTATCTGGTGTGCATGTATGGTTTTGTCATTCCTTATTTTTTATAGCTTGCAAGTTCAGCACTGATATTCTATATATGGAAAAGAATTAATGTCAATTTAAATATTAGTTTTACTTGTTAGCACATGTGGATCAATCACCTGTGCAATCATTGTTGCAACTTACAATTAGGTCATATGATCTCATAATCTGAGAGATGCGGTTATATAGTTGTTGATTGCTTATTGTGGTGGATTTGGTTTTCTAACGGAAAGAAAGCATTGTTAATTTCATTGTATTTTATCCTTTGTTATCAGAATCTTACGATTCGCAATTCAATTCATGATTCGATATGCAATTTTTGCAAAATCAATACGAATCTATGAGTGAATCTATTTTGGAAGTGAATCGCACGATTCACAATCGATTCACGATTCGATTCACTTTTTACGATTCATGCAATTTTTGAAATTATTATGTTTGACATGTTTTCAACTCATTTTTTCCATCTTTTTAGTGAAAATGACATAATACAACTTCTAATAGCACTTAATATCAAAATAACCAACATATATATATATGATTTGTTGTTATTTTAGCCATCATGGAGTTTTTTATAGGATCCAATCAGATTCAGTCAGACCTAACATATTTATAACCTTTCTTCTCATTTTTTTCCCCTTCAAATTGAATATTATTATTTGATTAAATTGAATATTACATGTGTGAGGTCAGTTATACCTTTTAAAATGTTTTAGGCTTTAAAATAAAATATCCTAAATAATTCTTTCTTATTATTTGCTCACTCTTACTTAGAAAAGTATATATGCTTATTGTCCAAATATCAATATCGTTGTTAACTATTGTTACTTCATAAATTAATAGTTTGTCTATTTGGTTATTATCTTTATTAAGAATGGTTGATAAAAAATATCTAAAAAATAAATAAAAAAAAGGTAAGATGGTGATTTTACATAGGAACCTTGTTAACTTCTTACCTATTAAATTACGTGATAATCATTCAAAATAATATTTTTGTTGATTTAAGTCTAAATATTTTATATTCATAAGATATATTTAACATCTAAATGTGTAGATATATGTTTTTAAGTAATTTTAAAAAAGTGACTGAATCTTTACGATTCACGATTCGATTCGCGATTCGGTACGAGGCCATTTCGATTCACGATACGAATCCCGATTTGACAATTATGATTTTATCCAGTCCAATGATGCTTTCAAGAGTTTGCCTGTAGGGGTGGCATCTAGGGCTTTTATGAAGCAAGAATAATTTATGATAATCGGTTTTTGTTTTAAAGAGGACAGGGAAATGTCCCATGCCAGATAAAATGGAACCATTTCATGTTCCTTTAATTGTCTGCATACACCTAGTGTTTTGTAATTTAACAAATTTATTCTGACATGTTCTCATATTTTATACTACACTGAATCTCATTTGCGTTTGTCATTGTTTCAGGCCTGATGGGACGAAGAAAGCCTATGTGAGGTTGACACCAGACTATGATGCTTTGGACGTGGCAAACAAGATTGGGATAATCTAAGATAGTAGTCAACCTTTCATATTCCAGTTGTATGATTTTATTTGAAGTATTTTCGTTAAAATTTCCAACATTTTGGCTGAGAATTTTCTACTGAGATTTGGTTTCAATCCGCTTTTTAGTTAAGAGCTGGGCTGCCGTGGATTCCACATCTTTCAATGTCATAGGCTTGGATTGGATTTTGAGTTCTGGTTTTATGATTGTATCTCGACCTTGTTACATTGTTACCATGCACACTGTTGGGGGTTTTGTGCTCCTCGTGTCAGCCTCCTGTTGATGAATCTCTTTTGGTTTGAGAAATGTCATTACCATGCATGTTAGGTGACCGCGTGCAATCCATAGCATGGGTTGATCAAGCAGGATGCTGTCTGTCCCATTATTTTCTAAGCTTCTAGGTGTACACTCGGATTCAATGGAAGACCAGTTCATTTGAACTGAATATTTTTCATTTTTTGAAAGGCGAAAAATGTGTTTTGAACTAAGATGTTTTTTATACCACACTACCACCAACACCATCAGCCAGCTCCACCATGTACCGTCATCATTGCTGCCATGCCATCCCATTGCTATAGCCACCACAACCACCCTAACACCCTGCTAACACCACTCTCACCAACCCACCACCACCACCACCACCACCTTGACTCCCACTCTTGTGCCACCACCATTAATATAACTGCTAATACATTAATTTTATGGATGCAAAGAAACACTAGAAAATGTTTTTTTGCAGAAACAAATTGAGGGATGGATGCATGGATGAATGTTTGCTGATGGTCTAAAGAATTAGTTTGATCAATATGAATCTTGAAACTGGATTTTAAACCCAACACTAATTTTATAGAAGATGGGAAAATGTATAATTTTATTATGAACTGATGGATGCACAAATGCGACAATTTATATTATCCAAAACTAAATGGGGTCTAGGTTGAGGATTGCAAGTATAAGCAACAAAATAAATTATGATCTGGTCAGGAGAGGGCGAATAAGAAGTAAATTTTTTGATGAATTCGTAGGTAGTGGCGGAACCAAAGAATTTATTCAGGAGGGGGTAAAAATAGCCTGAAACAGGAGTGGTCCAAAAAACACCACACTTCGTCAAATCTAATACCCTTTTTACATCAAGACAATACACACGCCTAGCAGGACTACAATTTGTACAATATATAGGATCATTGCACTTGTATAGGATTCTAGCTGTAATCAAAACCTCACTAGAACACATCATTCAAAGATAGACATATTTCCAATTATCAGTAAACATGAAACATCGTAAGTAAACTCCATAAAACATGAGTAGTTTGACTGGAGAATGAATTGTAATGCAGGAAGCTTAGCCATTCCCACAGTAATCTCCAACAAAGTCTCTGGCATTGCTTTGGTTCTGCTAAATTCATCTTTGCTCACCGAAGAGCCCAAGCAAAGTAGCCACTATATTAGTTTCATGTTGGCCAAGACAATCTTCAATCTTGCAAAGATAAAATTGTGAGGGAGTCTAAAATGGACAAGCTCGTCTAGTGTTTGAGAAACCTGATTACATAAAGAGTGGAGTTTGAGTTTGAAGTCCAAAAGAAAAATCAAATCTAGATTAAATGCACAATAAGAGAAAATTATGTACATAATATAAAAGAATACTCATATTAATTAAGTTTCATCAATCAAATACATAAATTTGCACACACTCCAAACATAGAAAAAAATATAATAGAAATATAATTGATATATTACTAAAAAAAATTAATTTACAAATTATTGTGTTCACGATCCTATTTGAGCTGAGCTTGGTTCTACTCAAGATCGACTCGATTACTAAATGAGGCTAAAAATTTAATTCAAACTCGTTCATTTAGCGAAAGGCTCAAGTTGTTCATGAACAACTCAATTAGTTTACAACCTTATCTACAAGTAAACTCATCGATATTGCTTTGCTTTTGCTAAAAAATCATCTTTGCTTTCCAAATCAAAGCATCTTGGATCTTCTGAAGTAAATACTTGATGGAGAATGTGAAATATACCAATTTCATTCATTACTCCATAAATCAGAGTCTCTTGAATCATGTCTTTACACAAAATTATGATCATAAAACTGGATATAAGATTCCATCGAAAGTTTGGAAGCTTGGCTGCTCTCCATCACATGTTCAAGAAAAAATGTCAGTACCATATAAATCTCATTCTTTTTGCTGTGTCTCCTATCCGCAGTACCAAACACATGAATGTGGTTTTCAATTTCAATCCAACTACACTCTGGGACCCTTTTCATCCCTTTCTCCCTCATCTCTTGTCTGATCATCGACATGCTCTGCCATCTCCCAGCAGCCGAATGTGCATTTGACAGCATAACATACGATGAAACATCTCCGGGATCCAAAGCCAGAATTTTTGTGGCAGCAAGCTCTCCCAATTCCATATTTGAGTGGATTTGGCACCCTCCAAGCAATGATTTCCAAAACCCAATTCCCAGGTCAAAAGGCAAGTCGTGGATAAACCTCCCTGCTTCCTGGAAATGTCCAGCAAGAAAGTAGATCAACCATACAAGCATAGTGCTCGGGTTTTAGCATGTTGGGCGTCTTGCTTGGTTGAAATATGAATAACCCTCATCGACAAGGCCAACATGGTTACAAGCCAGAAGTACACCAAGTAGCTATTAGGTTGAAGACTTGTGTGTTGCATTTCATGGAAAAGATCTATGGCTTCTCTTCCTCTCCCGTTTTGCGCATACCCACATATCAAAGCATTCCAAGAAACTATATTTCTTTCAATAAGTTTGCTAAAGACCAAGAAACTATCTTCCATACTTCCACATTTTGCGTAAAAACTGACCAGAGAATTGGCAACAAACATGCCACAATGGCCCAAGAAAGAACTTAATTGCGCAAGCATGGAAACTTCTGCCCATTCCAAGTGCGGCAATATTGGCAGCTGCACTCATAGCACAAGGAAAAGTAGACTGGCTGGGCACAAACCCTTCTCTCAACATCTCAACAAAAAGATTCACAGCCTCCTCATTATGACCTGTTTGGCTATGCCCGCCAATCATCGCATTCCACGAAACAACATTCCTCTCCGGCATTGCCTGGAAAAGCCCAAGAGCATCGTCAAACATCTCTTTCTTGAGGTACCCACAAATCAAAGTTGTATAAGAAACCACATTAGGCTCGTGGGTATCATCAAAAGCTCTTCGAGCTTCCTCGATTGTGCTCAACTTGGCATAGAGGTCCAAAATTGCACTAGCCACAAAGACATTTGACTTGAGGCCTATCTTCGCCGCACAAGCATGAAGTTATTTGCCTAAATTGAGGTCTTGTAGAGCTGTGGAACAGTGTGTGACAGTGCCAAAAGTGAATTCATTGGGTCTGATATTCATCACAAGCATTGTTGAGAAGAGAGAGATTGCATCCTTGTGACGACGGTGTTGAGCGAAGCGGCTAATTATTGTTGTGGCCGAAACTACGTCCCAGTCAGACATTTCGTCGAACAATTGTTGAGCATCTGAGAATGCTTTGAATTCACAGTAAGATTGAACAATGTTTGATTCAACAGCTGAAATTCCCAGTTTAATTTCACGTCCATGAGACTTCTGGGTTTCAATAGTGGATGCTTGTCTTTGAGTGTTGGAGATGGGTTGGGATGGGAGAGAAGAAGTTTACATATTGTGGATTTCATTTGTGCCTTTGTGGGGGTTACACATGCCCAATGAGCAAATTGTGCAACTTACATCTTTTGACTCTACAAAGCCCAATGATGCAAAATTTTAAAATTGTTTCCAACTTTTTTAATATTATTATTTGGGAATATATGTTGTGTTTGGTACAGTTTATGATTACAATTTATGGAAAAATACAAAACAAAACAAAATAATAAATAAAAAAAAAAAAAAAACTTAAACGATTTTTTAAACAACTTATTACTACTGTACTTAAAATTTGAAGCGTTAAAACTCTATCTAGGCCTCCTTTGGGAACAAATTTTTTTATTAACTTTTTAGTTTTTTTGTTGAAATATGAGATGAAAAAATTAATATGTTTGGAATAAATTTTTTTAATTTTATTTTTTACGAAAAAGATATGTAAAGAGTAGAATGAATGGAAATGAATATTTGACAATTTAATATTTGTTAGTTTTTTTAAAAAAAATTAATAATTTTTTAACTGCACTTGTCAATAGTTCAGACTTGAGGGGCACTGACTTAATGAATGGTAAGTTTGTACCTAATCTATCTATCCTCGCCATGCCCCACATTCCCCGCCCTAGCTAGTCGTTTTTCAATTTTCTTACATATAGTAAGATTAAAATATCAAAATAGTACACTTATGTCATGTTTGATTCAAAAGACTAATAGTGAAGTATTAATAATCCTATTAAATTAGTGTAGTATTCACTATCCAATTGGATTAATATCCATTGGATTAATAATCCCACCCCTACCCCATTACTAATAATCCTACAAATTTGTTGGATTAATTATCCCTTGGATTAATAATCCTAAACCAAAATGTTAAAACAAACATGTGATAATTGAACCCACGGATTAATAATCTCAATCCCATACTCTAATCCATCCAATCAAACATGCTCTTAGGGTGCGTTTGTTTGGACGGACTAGATAAGGAGGGATTGTAATCCATCGGACTATTAATCTTGGAATACATTGTTCCGGAATTATTTGGTTGGACTAAATTTGTATCCTATGTTTGTTTAGTCATGGGATTAGAGGTCTGGATTGGACTATTCTATTGAATCCCATGTTTGTTTGGGATATTATGGAGAAGGAAAAATGTTCAAAAGACAATTTTATCCTTGTAATTTATAATTTTTATTTAATATATAATTTTAAATTTGTAATCTATAATTTATAATTTAATAACACTAAAAAAAATTTAATTTATAAGGCCATAATTTTTAATTTCTTATTTTCAATTAAATTAAATTTATAATTTATAATTTATAATTTATATTTTTTATTTAATATATAATTTTAAATTAACGACAATAAAAAAATAATTTTATTTAATATATAAATTAAATTTTCAACAACACTAAAAAAATTTATTTAATTTATAAGGCCATAATTTATAATTTATTATTTTTAAATAAATTTAATTTATAATTTATATTTTTTATTTAATATATAATTTTAAATTAACAACACTAAAAAAATAATTTTATTTAATATGTAAATTTAATTTTTTAACAACACCAAAAAAATTTAATTTATAAGGCCATAATTTTTAATTTATTATTTTTAATTAAATTAAATTTATAATTTATAATTTAAATTTTTTATTTAATATATAATTTTAAATTAACAACACTAAAAAAATAATTTATAAATATTCAAAAGACTATTTTACCCTTTTCTAATTGTTTACTAAGTAATAACATGGAGGGTAAAATGGACATTTCACAAAATAATTCCATGGGATACCAATTCCATGGTTTCTATCCCACACCCCCCGTGGGATAGAATAGTCCCATATTTGCAAAATTTTTCAAACAAACAATGGACTATTATTAGTCCGGTGGGACTAATAGTCCAATCCCACACCCTTATCCCTCAAAACAAACATGCTCTTAGCACTTAGTTTCACTTATTTATATTTTATTTGACATCTTTCAACTATCATCTGTAATACATCATATCATTTCACATATTTATTAATACTGTCATTATATTAATCAATTCATGAATTGTAGGATTCTAACAACCATGATATTACCATGTTGGTGTTTAAACCTGGTTACTCGTCATGATAGATTAAACTAATGCTTTGTATTTGAAGATCGATTTTCTTTTCTTAATGTAGATGTGAGGTAATGGAGTGCAGTGCTTCGCTAGATTTATAGTTGAGCTTGATTACTTACATGGGAGGCAAAGGTATCGTTAGCAGCTGATCTCATGGTTATTATATTTCCCTTGTCAGATTTTCTTATGAGAGCACACCTCATAGTTGTCTCATATACTCATCAAGTCTTTTGAACTTCCATCCATGGTTCCATTCATTGCATTTTTGTCAGTCCTTTTGTAGGTTAGATTAGAGATGACCTCCAATAGATTTTTCTCCATGTTTCTTCAGCTTTTTGTGGTGGTTCTGAAATTTTAAATTGTGCTGTTTGTATTAAATTTCCAACAGTCTTATGTAAGATTCTCTTATGTTTCTTTATTTCTATCAATCAAAAATGTTTGTTGATTTGGTTCAATACCAAAGATCCTATCTTTAGAGGTCATGACATGGCGCGATGACAAGTGCTATTCACTATGGCACAGGTTTGAGTCAGGGACTCAACCTTTGGATAAAAATGGGGGTAAGGTTGCTTACCTGCTACTTTTCCCAGACCATGCTCTAAGCGAGAGCCTGTACCTTGGATACAATCTTTAGTTAAAATTATGTCATCATGAATGTGCTCAATGTTCTTAATTTTTGGAGAATTTGTAATGTGATAACTGTTTAAATTTTGTAGTTTCACAGCAGCTCTAATTGTTCTTGAAATTCAAGTTGATGGGAAGTGTGGGGACATATTTTGTGAATAACAACACGTAACCAAGGTGGCACCAAAGTGTCAGCCGAGGTGCCACATGGCTTGATTATGTTGCCGAGATGATCTTGGCAAGGGCGAGACTATTTATGGAGATACCGAAATCTGAAATAAGCGGATAAAGGACAAGAGTCCTAGAATGAGGGATGACCTCAATCTGAATAAAGATAAAGCTCTTGGGGAGTTTATCTCTATCTAGCTGGGAGTCCAAAATGAGCATTGAGCAAAAATCCATTGAAGCTAGGTTTCTACAGGGATCAAGTTAGTGCTGGCTATAAAAGTAAGACACCCTCATGAGTCTAAGGTATGCTTTTTATGCTCTGTCTAGTGAGTTAAACACTATTGACTATTTTTGAGAGATAATTACTGACTTGATTGTTGGAGTGCCCTCGGGTGGACGAACCACCATCGGACTCTTATCTTTCTATGATAGGTTGTTCGGGTTTAATCCATTCTGCCAGTACGCTCTTGCTGAGTATTTCCTATTTGGTTGTGTGGTTAAAAATCAATACCCACAATTCGGTGCCGTCTGTGGGAACGTGAGAAGAATAGATGCCCAATGACGGGTAGAAAGAAAAGGTCGGGGAGAACATCCCTAGTAGGAGTGGAAAACACACTGATCCTAATGTAGAGGAAGAGAACTATAATGAAGAACCCCGGAAGCAAAATCCCGAGGAAAATGATGTCAGCCAAGAGGGAGACGTACCAAAGAAGGCAGGTCAATGCGAGTATTACAACGAAAGCAATCTCCAGGTATGGAAAGATAGATGCATGAGGAGGGACGGCGAGATGAAGGGAATGGCAAACAAATTGGCAGACCTACAATCAGTTGTCAACTTTATAATGCAGAACAACGTCATACAACCACCATTTCATTGGAGGACACGCCGATTCCAGCGGCTAAGAACGATACCCAGAAAAGGGAGCAGAATGCAATCCCTGCAGTCCCTCAACATGACAAGGTAAAGGAGCATTCGCATCGGCCTTCACGGGAGGTCGGGCGAGGAGAATCAATAAGAGGAGAGTCTCAAAAGACATCTCGTGCAAAGGAAACTTATGTCAAGGAACATCGGCATGTTCAAAGGAAGGAGCTTTGTTTTGACACGATGAATGAAAGGAGGTCCAAGAGGACTCATAATGACACCGGGAGCAGCGCACCAAAGAGGCTGAAATTCGTTGACAGCCGAGCTCCTGGATGGACTAAGGAGGATTTGAGGGACTACCTCCAGAGAAAGCAACAAGATGCCAAGGTCACATCTCCGATCAAGCCGAGAACGCTGTTCTCAGTAAAATTCGATAAGTTTGAGGCTAAGAAAAGGTTCCACATGCCGAGATTTCAGATATACGACAATAAGTCCGATCCTCACTTTCACATCAGCTTATATTTGAACTCAATGGCACTGTATACCGGGAACAAACCGTTATTCTACAAGGTGTTCCCCTCATCCTTTGGGGAAATCGCATCAAATTGGTTTCACAAGTTGCCAAAAAGAACTGTGAAAAGTTGGGAAGGCCTGACCGAGATGTTTGTCGCTAGGTTTGTTACAAACAAACTGCAGCCGTTGAGGGTAGACTCCCTGATGGCTCTGAGAATTGGCAAAGATGAAAGCGTTAGGGCTTATGCCAAAATGTATTATGAAGTGTTTAACTGAATGCCAAGGTGCAACCAAGAGTTGGTAATCGTATCTTTTAAAAATGGCCTAAACGATGACTGCATGCTTCGAAAATCACTAGCAAAGACACTACCAAAAATTATGGAGGAACTCATGGCCAGGATCAAGAAATATGTGAGAGCTGAAGAAGACACGATAGAAACAATGACGACAAAGTAAGAGAAGAAGAACGGCTCACCGAAGCGAGGCCGAGGTAATACAAATTTTAATAGACAAGAAAGCGAGTTGAAATGAGGGCGATCACCAGTTGTTCGGATCGGTTTACAAAGTCTAGGAAAAGATCGGGAACCAGCCTTACTATAGAGCACCAGAGAAGATTCTTGACGAATTTATGGGAAGAAGCCTTGGGAAGCACTGTGCCTACCACAATGAGGATGTGCATCTGACTTAGGGGTGCAGAGCCCTAAAGACACATCTGGAAGATCTGGTAAGACAATGTCAATTAAAGGACCTAGTAGATAAGGCCAGAACAAGGGAAAAGCAAGCAAGGCTGCCCCAGGCACCAGCAACACCACCTCCACCAGCACTGCAACCGCAAGCTGATGGACATTGAGTGATCAATGTGATTTACTCGAAGGTCAATGAGAATGAGGTACGTGGGGAGACTCAGAGGGTAAAGCACTTACAGCATATGTATCAAGTCCAACAAAAGAGGCCTAGGGCAGACAAGTACCAGGGACCAATGGTGTCATTTATTGAAGCTGACCTAGACATGGTGCAACATCTACACAACGATGCTCTGGTAATATCCCTCAAGATTGGAGAATACCAGATAAGGCGCATTCTGATTAACCAAGGCAACTCTTGTGATATCATGTATGTCAGATGTTACAAGGAGCTTGGCCTCAATAGAACGCCAACATAGCCCCTAAGAGCAATAAGTTTGGAGGTGCAGGCAGGCACCAAGAAGGTAAGCATAGAGTTCACAGTAATTGACACCCTCTCCCCTTACAATGTTATCTTGGGGAGGCCATGGTTACACGCAATGAAGGCTGCTCCCTCAACATTACACCAGCTGTTGCAGTTCCCAATAGAGCATGGAATTGAGGAAGTCAGAGAGAATTAGGTGCAGGAAAATAATTGCTCCATGGCAGTAATGAAATCCACATGCAACGTACGAGAGGCAGAAACAGTCGAGATTGAAGAAGAGGACATGGAGGTCCTGAATGACGTCAGCAAAAAACCGGCCAATAAAAGCGATGAAGCCTTAAAAAAAATTCTAGTCTAGCAAAGGGATAAAGAGCGCTTCTTCATTCTCGACTCAGGCTTAGCCGAGAAGGAAAAAAAGGAGTTAGAAGCATTCTTGCGAGCAAACATAGAGGTGTTTGCTTGGACGCCCTACGAGATACCTAGCATTGACCCCAAGGTTACATGCCAAAAACTGAACGTAGACAAGTCGGCTAAACCCGTCATTCAGCGAGCAAGGAGATCAACGTTGGTTTATGTGGAGGTAGTTGAGGAGGAAGTTGACAAATTGTTAGAGGCTAGAGCCATTTGAGAGGTAAACTACCCAACTTAGTTGTTAAACATAGTTGTTGTGAAAAAGAAGAATAGGAAGTGGAGGGTCTGCGTGGACTTCACCAACCTGAATAAGGCTTGTCCTAAAGACAGTTTCCCACTTCCCAAGACCGATAAATTATTGGACGCCACTTTAGGGCATGGAAGGATGAGCTTCCTATACGCTTACAGGGAGTACAATCAAATATCAATGTATCCCCTTGACAAGGAGAAGATTGCATTTATCACCCCAAAATTCAGGAGCAACCTACCAGAGGTTAGTGACCAGGATATTCAGACATCTAATTGGCAAAACAATAGAAGTATACATTGATGACATGGTCGTGAAGACCAAAGAACCTGAGGATCATCTGATCGACTTGAAGGCAGTTTTCGACATCCTTAGAACACATTGACTCTGACTCAATGCTTCGAAATGTGCATTTGGAGCTAGATCTGGTAAGTTCCTGGGATACTTGGTTACTAGAAGGGGCATTGAGGCAAGCCCAGATCAAATCAAGGCTATTCTAGACTTGAAAAGCCCAACGTCGGCAAAACAAGTGCAGATGTTAATAGGAAGGGCCGTAGCCCTCAATAGGTTTATAAGCAAAAGTTTAGATAAATGTAAACCATTTTTCAGTTTATTAAAAAAAGGCCATAGATTTTTTATGGACAGAGGAGTGCGAAGTCGCTTAGTCAACTTGAAGAAGTACTTAACAACAGCTTTAGTTCTGTCAAATCCAGTACCTGAAGATGAGCTATTCTTATACTTGGCGGTTTCGGAACATGCAGTGAGTACAGTGGTAATCAGAGAAGATAAAGGAGAACAAAGGGCAGTATACTATGTGAGTAAAACCCTAGTAGGCGCAGAGACTAGGTACTTACCCCTGGAGAAATTGACACTGGCCTTAATGATGGCTTCCAAGAAGTTGAATCATTACTTCCAAGCCTACAAGATTGTGGTATTGACTGAGCATCCCTTGAAGTCCCTGTTATAACAAGAAGATCTGACAGGCAAGGTAGCCAGATAGGCAGTAGTATTGGGCCAATACGACCTGGAATTTAGGCCCAGAACAGTAATCAAAGGCTAGGTTCTGGTCGACTTCGTGGCCGAGTTCACATTTGGTGCCACCCCACGTCGAGCTCTGGTGAGTTGCGACTTAGGATGTCCAGGGGAACAAGAAGAGACCAAACTGGGAATGAAAAACCCCATAGCAAAGCAGAAGAAAGAAGAGAAACTCAAGCCCTGCTATATTTACATCGGTGACTCCTTCCGCCTATTTGTTAATGAGAGTTCAAACCGTCAAGGAGCGGAGGCAGGAGTGGTGTTGGTTTCTCCAGATGGGCGAATGTTAGAGCAGTCTATTCGTTTGGGGTTCCAAGCCTCAAACAATGAAGCAAAATATGAGGCGCTAATCGCAGGGTTAAAGTTAGCAGCAACAATGGAAGCCGACGAAGTGGTAGTCTTCTGTGACTTCCAGCTTATTGTGAACCAGGCAACAGGCGAGTATACAGCCCGAGATGAAAGAATAATGGCCTATGTCAAAGAGGTTGTCAAACTGTTAGCCTTGTTTCAGGATTGCCGACTACAGCAGATTAGCCGAGATGACAACAGCCATGCTGATGCCTTGGCTAACCTAGCTAGTGCAATGAAATCAGGGAAGGCAAGGACAATAATGGTTGATTATTTGTCAGGCCCAAGTGTGGAACCACTGATCACAGAATACGAAGCAATGTGTGTGGAGATGAGCCCAAGTTGGATGGATGCAATAGTAATGTTCCTTAGAGATGGAAAGCTGCCAGATGATCGCAAAGAAACGCATAAGACCAAACTGAAGTCAGCTAGGTTTAGCCTAACAGCAGAAGGACATCTCTACAGAAAGTCTTTTACTAGTCCCCTTTTAAGATGTGTGCATCCCTCCCAAGTTGAAAACTTATTGTATGAAATACATAAAGCAGTATGTGGAAGTCATGTTGGAGGCAGATCACTTGCTCATAAAGCCATTACTCAGGGGTACTGGTGGCCCTATACGTAGAAGGATGGTGAAGCCTACGTCAGAAAGTATGAGAAGTGTCAAAGGTTCGCACCTTTGATACATCAACCAGTAACAAATCTGAACCCAGTATCCAACCCTTGGCCATTTGCCCAGTGGGGCATGGATCTTGTTGGACAATTGCCCTAAGCAACAAGGCAAAGGAAGTTTCTGCTGGTAACAACTGATTACTTCACAAAATGGGTAGAAGCTGAGCCCCTTGCGAAGATTCAAGATATTGATGTGAAGAACTTCATACGGAAGAACATCATCACAAGGTTTGGGATTCTAAGGGCAATGATAGCAAACAATGGCACTCAGTTTGATAGCAAGCTAATCAAAAACTTTTGTGCAAAGTACAAAATCAAGAACTATTACTCTACTCCAAGTTTTCCCTAGAGTAATGGTCAGGCAGAAGCATCTAATAAGACTATCTTGGATGGGATCAAAAAAAGACTGGAAGCAGCAAAGGGAAAATGGTTGAAGGAGTTGCCCAATGTACTCCGGGCATATCAGACTACGTCAAGAAGATCAACTGGGGAGTCTCTATTTTCCATGGCTTATGGCAATGAAGCATTTTTCCTACTAGAAGTCGGCATTCTAGGGATCAGGACCCAGGGAGTAGAAAATGGTTCGAATGAGGCATTGACCTATTGGAGGAGAAAAGAGAGAGAGCAGCAATTCAGTTGGGGACATACTAGCAACAACTTGCTAGGGCTTACAACAAGAAGGTTAACCCAAGAGAGTTCAAAGTTGGGGACCTTGTGCTGAGGAAAGTGGTTGGCAACAAAAAGGATCCTAGGTAGGGCAAGCTTGGCCCAAATTGGGAGGGGCCTTATAGAATTATCTCGGTTGCCGGTAATGGGGCATATCAGCTTGAAGACAGTAAGGGCAAAGAGTTGCCAAGACCCTGAAACACTTGCAACTTGAGATTTTTCTATTATTAGATTTTTGTTTTTTCGAAATTTATGTCATTAGCCGAAGTAATAATAAAATTTTAGCTTGATTTTGAAATTTGTGTAATAGGACTAACTAGTCATTTGGCAATGTTTCCGATTGAAATGTAACGAATAATTTAGACTTATTATATGGCAAAGTTGAATTATACTTACATATAATAGATTTGAACTAAGTTGGCGATATTTCTAAGTGAAACATGACGAATAATTTAGACTTATTATATAGCAGAGTTGAATTATACTTGCATATAATAGAGTTAAACTAAGTTGGTGATGTTTCTAAGTGAAACATAACGAACAACTTAGACTTATTATATAGAAGAGTTGAATTATACTTGCATATAATAGAGTTGAACTAAGTTGGCGATGTTTCTAAGTGAAACATGACGAATAACTTAGACTCATAATATAGCAGAGTTAAAATTATACTTGCATATAATGAAATTGAACTAAGTTAAATTAACCTGGACTTGCCATGTCGGCAGAATCAAACTCAGATTGGAACTAAGTGCATTTCAGTTAGATTAACAGAGAAACCAAGGTTGATAACTTCGGCTAGTCTTTATTGGAATCTAACTTCAACAAAAGACCATAGGCACATGCTTAATGTAAACATAAATGAAACTTAGGTTCACATTAGGAGACAGGAGGTGAGAATGATAAACTTGAAAGCAAGAGCTTGGGACTTGTTGAAATTTTTGGAAAACTTTACAAGCTAGAATGTGTGACACCTTGAACGTTTAATTAAATATCACATAAATATTTATAGTTAAATATAATTATGGTTGTATGTGGTGATATATTATTAAATAAATAAATAATAAGAAATAAAATATAAGTCTAATTTGGCATTGGATTATCAAATATGGGATTAATTAGAGACTATTATTTGGGACCAAATTAACACAAATATAGAATTATAATGCTAGTTAGGCCAAATTAGAGTTAAAGATAGTAAATAAATAAATGTAAAAGTTAGAGTAAATAAATAATAATAATAATAATAATAATAATAATAATAATAATAATAAACCTGCTGATGAGATAAGGACAATCAATTACTCGCCATTAATTAGTAGATTATAATCTTAGATTATAATCTCTCAGGAGAGATGGTTGGATGCCATCTGTGCCACCTAGCTTTAGGAAGAATGAGTCACCCTATGGAGGCATCATGAGTTTGCATGTATATAAGAAGTTGGGGGGGGGGGAACTACGACTAAGGTAAAGGAATGAGGGAAATAAGAGAGTGAAATAAAAAGAGACCGAAAGGAGGAAGAACAGTTTCGAAAAGATAGGAAAAATAGAAAGAAAATAGTAAGACTCCATCTCAAGGTAAGTTATATTATACCTTCAGTTACCATAATATATTTTACGTACGTTTTGACTTACCATAATTTATTTTATACAAGTTATATTAATTCAAGTTATGTTTTAGAAATATTTCAGTTACGTGGATTAATTTCTAAACTCTATTTATTTAAATGAAACCCATGATTATGTTTGTTTAAATTTTAAAGAATATTTGACTATGACGTTATAAACAATTATGTTTTGTAAGTACCACCACGGGAGTCCCACGCCTTGGAGGACTTAAATCACCATTGGCATCTGTTTGGCCACTTTGTGGTCCTCTGCTTGTCATGGATCCATTGACCTCTGTTCTGATTGTCACTTCTGTGACCTCTGTTTTGTTCTGTTCTGTACCGTGGTTATGGTTATTTATTTACATAATTTATGTATTTCAGTTTCTGCCATTTAAATTATTTATTTACTAAATTGAGTTATGTAAATGTTTTGGCTCAACTAACTATCCATGGTTATTTTGTATTTCTTATACTCTCTGCATAATATTTCTCACTCAGCTGTGTGCTTATAGCTATTACCCTTTCAATTAACGAGATGTAGGGGAAACCCATAACCTCACGAAATGGAACTCGCACGTGGATTGATGTTAAACCACTATTTTGTCTTTCTTTTCTTTTCTTTTCTTTTTTATTATATTTTTGCTCCCTTTTATTTTACTCGGGGCCTGTCACTGAATAATAAAATAATAAAAGCCCTATAAATATATTTTTTCTTATTAAAATAGTAAAATGGAGTAATTTCCTGTTTAATTATTTTTATTTCCGCTTGTGCAGTTTAATTTGCTACAAATAGAATAAGTTAGTAAGCTGCGATTCCCACCCTAAGCCCCTAGGGTTGGGTCATAACAAAATGGGCTTAACATTTGTTCTAAAAAATTTAAAAGTTGAAGTTAGCCGAGGTTATATTGGAAAAAGTATTCGAGATACACAATGGCTGAGATGGCCAACCAGGTTGCCAGGTTTGAAAAGAGTAGAAGGAAGAAGTCTTGATAGAGGATAGCATGTGAAAGTAAAAAGCAATACTGAATAACACTTGTAAAAATATTTTGATAGTTCTAAGTGTTAGCCGAGGTATTCCAATGGTTGGCCGAGGAAAACATTCAAGTTTTATATCCGAGGTGTTTTATCCCAGAGTCATTATACAGCTAAGGTATACTTTGAAGGAATGCAAAATTATTCTAAGTATGGAAGTAGTAAACATGCATAGAAGAAAAAAAAGAAGGCATACAACACTTGGAAAAAGAAATCAGATTTACATTCAAGAAAAAGATTACTTGTTCAATTACAAAAGAGGCACATCGGCCAAATATAAAGCTAAACATTGTTCAAACAAAACAAAATATAACTGAAAGAAGAAATAGTACAAAGTAATGATGAAATATCCTAAGTACTGGGATTGGTCTATGATTTCTCAACCTCGGCTGGCTGTGTTGCATTCTTTTCGGCCGTTATCTCGACGTCTATTTCTAGCAAAGTCTAATCTAGACTCCTTTCGGCACATTAGACCTCGGCCTCAGAGGTGGATGGTTTGGAAGAGATGTCCTTGGGAGCCAAATCATCCTTCTCGTCTTGAGTCAAGTCTAGAACTTGCTCATTTAGGGTAGGAGACTTGGCATTAATAGTAGCCTCTTCCTCCGCTTCATTGGCATCGCCATCCTCGTCGGCTTCATCGCCAGAGTCCTTAGGCTCTGGAGGGAAACGCACTTGAAGCTGATTGATGTCTCGGAGGTCGGAGTCCATTGGAACAAGTAACTTGTTGAGTGCCGTCGTCCAACCAAGGTAATAACCTCTGTTGTAAGCCAGGTTGACTTGCTGTTTGCACTGGTCTCGGACGACGACTTGCCCTTCTTCAAAAGCTTTCTTATCAACCGCCTTAACCTCGACCTACTTTGAGTCAAGAGCCTCTTGAAGTTTAGCCTCTAAATCAGCTGCCTTGGCCTTGGCAGCGTCAAGATTGGCTCTAGCGGCCTCGACTTCAGCATCGGCCTTTTTTACTCTTTCCTCGGCCAAATCTTGAACAACTTTGGAAGCTTTGGCTTGATCTAATAGGGCTCGATTGTTGGCCTCAGCATGATTGAGTGAGGAGAGGAGCTTGGCAGCTTCTTTAGTCTTCTTTGCCAACTCATTCCTTGTCATTTCGGTCTTGATCACATATAAATGAGCATGCTGGATGGCCTACAAGAAGTAAAACAGATTAGTGAAATTTGACTAAGTATGGAAAGACTACAAAGGAGTAAGAAAGAGACTTATCAAGACCGAGTGCTGCATCATAAGAGCGAAATTTTCGTATTCATGCAATTCAACCATACAGTTCATATCTTCAAGTAAAAGAACAGCCGTTAAGAGGGTTGGGCCACTTCAAGATTCATTGCGCTGTCGTCGGCTGTCAGGGGTCTGTCATCCACCATGACCTCAGGAGCTTAGGTCATATTGCGAGGAAAGCTGCGGCTACCCTCAGGTTGGTCAGACCTCGGCCTTTTGAGGAGTTAGGAATTGGATGCATCGACCTCGGCTGGCCTTTTCTCGGCAGCCGTTTGACTCTTCTCTGCCTCGGCCAATTTTCAAATTTGCATAGTGTCCTCAGAGTCAATCTGAGTCACTGTGGCCTTAGCCTTGGCCTTCTTCAATCTTTTCGGCTTTGGCTTTGTTTAGGATGGACAAAGCGAGGATTGTACCGTCACAACCCCAGGGATATTGGCCAGGAGATCCTCAACAATGGCTGGTTTACGACCTATCTCTTTGGCGGTGGCGGCAATAGTGACTTTGGTACCAAAGCGGATTGTTGGAAGTGCAGTAGGTGGGTTTGCTGGATCGTAGGTCAATACCTCAGTGTTTTGGCGTTTACGGCTATGAGTTCTGCCTGTAGAAGCGAAGAGTGGAGCTCGGCGTTGGCGTTGGCGTTAGCGTTGGCGCTGGGCTAGAGGAATCAGTTGGGGAGCAGGTGTTGGTGGTTGCTCCGCTAGATCAGAAATTGAGGCTTGATCAGGCCTTGGCGATGAAGTAGCAGGGAGATATTGCAGAATATGGAGATTTGCTCTTTCGAGTGACATCGGGCAAGGCCAACTTGTATGTTGGAATGTAGTTCAATAGAAGAGGCGCATTGCGTTTCTGCACAGAAAGATCTAACAGCCTCTTTAGATCTTGGCTGGGAACAAATGATTGCCGAAATCTCTTTGCCGGCTAGGAAAGAGCTCCAAAAAAGAGTAAGAAGGCAAAAGTATTCAGACGAAGATATATCAAGTTGACAAGTCCTAACAGAAATGTGATTAGAAGAATGACTCAGTTCTTACCATCACCCTTTTTAAACACCGTTCAGCTCAGAGGATAGAGATAGAGGTCGTCATCAGGTGAGAACTCCCAGTTGCCCGAGACGATGAAGTAATCATCTCCAGCACCCTTGTTGGAGTTAGGGAGGTCGGCTATTAGTTTAAAGATGGTGGATCTGGGCTTTATGTAGTATATGTAGCCTTTTTCAGACTTGAGGCCACACATGGTATAACAAAATTGGATGTCGGCTAAAGTGATCCTAGTTTTTTCTCGGTGTGCTAGTTCAATTGTGCCATTGATAACCCGATATGAGTTGATGGCTAGCTGCAAAGGGTTGAGCTAATAGTAGTGCAGGACCTCCCTAAAGAGAATGTCTAAAGGAAATTGAAGTCCACACTCTATAAAGGCTACTACTGCGAAAGGCATGGAATCCCCATCAGGCATGATGAAGTCCTCCTCCCCAGCCAACCTGAGGTGAATATCGGCTGGGATGGAGAACTCTCGACGGAAATAGTCTATTTTTTCTAGGGTGTCTACTCTCCACCTGAACATACCCATGATGTCGGTTAATGAAGATTAGGGCAAAATTCCATAAAGGAATGTTTGGTATAGGTTTAAAGACCTCGGCTAAACCCTAATCTGGCAGCTTCTAGGATTTTTTCGAATCTAAGGGGGTTTTGGTTCAGTTTTTCCTAAGTATGTGATTTCTTTATCAAATCGCAAGCCTAAATCTATATGGAAACAAGAAAAGAGCAATGGTTCAGATTCAAGAAAACAAAGAAAAATTCAAGAACATTGAGTAAGCTTGTGCAAGTGTACAAAAGCCAAAGAACATAGACAAATTGCTAAAGCATCAAGCACATGAACAGTTCGTATGTACATATGTAGACCTAGAGACAGATTGAACAACATGAAGTCGCAAACAAGAAATGTTTGACACCCAAATGATGAAATTCAAAACACAAGAACAAAAACTGATTTACAATGGTGACAAATAGCATTTAAACGTATAGCAGATTTGAAACATGTCAAAGGAATAGTAAAAAACTGAAAAATAAGGAAATTATGACTTACCAAGTGAAATAAGTGCCGATATAGGTATCCCTGGAGGCAGACGACGTACATGGTCGCACACAAATGATGAAAGAGTCGCCGGAGGAGGTAATCGAAACGGATGCAGAGCTTTGAAAAGACAATAATGGCGGTTCGAGAATAGAAGTTTGGAGAGAGAGAATCTGTGAAACAATGGAGATTGTATTTCTTGCAAAGGTGAAGAGACAGAGAGAGAGAAAGAGAGAGAGAGAGAGAGGAATTTTGTTGAAATTATGAAAAATGCGGCAAATCATAATAATGTGCCTTAGACGACGTGTCTGTCAGGCGGCGTGCGCAAAAGTGACGCAACCTGATGGTACGTGTTAGGTACGAATCAATGAGATAAGGATACGTGATGGAAATGGTTAAGAAAACCGTACGTGACAGCTCATGCGCGGATAAAACTCTTGAAGTTCTTGATTTAATAAAGCAATAACCTCAGCTAGATGAGCGATCTCAGTTAAGGAACTCGAAGAACTTGGTTCTTGATTCTTGGTCATTGATAAAGTACACTGCAGAATCCTAGTCATTTGCAGCTGACGAGTGATGGTCTTGGTCGTGAAGGATAGAGTGAGTCTTAGCCGACGTGCTATGTTGACAAACGGTATAGGTTCCATCACATCAAGTTACCGAGGTAATAGAACCTAGGGGGCTGTTGTGAGAACATATTTTGTGAATGACAACACATGGCTAAGGTAGCACCAGAGTGTCAGCTGAGGTACTACGTGGCTTAGTCATGTTGCTAAGATAATCTTGGCAAGGCTGAGGTTATCTGCGGAGATACCGAAATCTGATATAAGCGGATAAGGGATAAGAGTCCTAGAATGGGGGAGGACCTTAGTCTGAATAAAGATAAAGCTCTTGGAGAATTTATCTTTATCTAGCTGGGAGTCCAAGATGAGCATTGAGCAAAAGTCCATTGAAGTTAGACTTCTACAGGGATCAGATTAGTACTGACTATAAAAGTAAGGCACCCTCGTAGGTCTAAGATATGTTTTTTATGCTCTGTCTAGTGAGTTAAGCACTATTGGCTATCTTTGAGAAATAATTACTGACTTGATCGTCAGAGTGCCCCCGGGTGGACGAACCACCGCCGGACTCTTATCTTTCTATGACAGATTGTTTGGATTTAATCTATTATGCCCGTGCTCTCTTACTACGTATTCCTTGTTTGGTTGTGTGGTCAAAAATCAACACCCACAGCAAGGTCATTTCTTCCCAATCTAAAAATGTCGGAATTTATATAAGTTGTCTTGCATGTTTTTAGGCATCAAATAAATTTTCTGATTACATTTAAGTCCTTTTTTCATTGTTCAAGACGATTGCCACGACACACATGAGTATGTAGGTCGAATTATACTAACATTCCCTATTATTTGAGTCATGCATCACTTTGGTCCCTGACTTTTCAATTGTGATACATTTGACCTTGAATTTTGAATCTTATTTCAAATAAGGACAATTGAAGATACTATTGCTCAATTTCAAGGGTAAAGTCGTCAATTTGATAAAATATAAACTAATTTGACAAAAATAAACGTCAAAAAAATATTTTTTAATTTTTAAAAATTTATTTCTACCTATTAAAGATAAAATTATATAAAATTGATAACTTTTTTAGACATTTATTTATTTTTATTTTTTAACAAATTAATTTTTATTATATGTTCAGATGATGATCATGTAATGGGTTGTTATTTATATTTTCATTTAATTAGTTTCTTTTTTTCTAAAAGTCAAATATGGCAACAACTTTGATATCATTATTAAACCAATCCATTAAATCAAAAAATTCAAAACTAAAAACATTTCATATATTAAATATATCGATTACACATTAAAAGCATAATAACCACTCATTACATGATCATCATCTAAACAAATAATAAAAATTAATTTGGTAAAAGAAATAAATAAATAAATGTATAAAAGATTTATTAATTTTACATAATTTTATCTTTGATAGATAGAAATTATTTTTTAAATTTTAAAAATATTTTTTTGACATTTATTTTTATCAAATTAATTTATATTTTATTAAATTGACAACTTTACCCTTAAAATTGAACAATGGTATCTTCAATTGTCCTTATTTAGAACAAAATTTAGAATTTATGGTCAAATATGTCATAATTGAAAAATCAAGAACCAAAGTGACACTAACCCCAAACTATAAGGACAATTAAGTGCCGTTTTGGGAAGATCGGAAAAACGCTGCGTTCTTGGTCCAAAAATAAAATGCCCGAGTGTTCAAAAACGCAAAACCACCATTTGGGAAGAGCTGGAAACACAGCTCTATAGGTTTACGAAACTACCCTCACATCTGATAAATTGGTAGTTAGAGCAACCTCTCATCACAGTTGCCTCTTTCACCTTCTTCTCATCTTGCATACTCCTCTTTCAAGCGATACAAACTGTAAGTTTGTTGAAGAAGGGCACGGATTCGTGGTCCACGATTTCGCTTTCACGGATCTGCACCATCAGGTACGCCGATAACCATCTTCCATTACAATCTTCTCGCAAGAGTTTTACGGACCCAAAATCGAAACTGAACGAGTTCTTCATCTTCTGGAGGACCTGCAGATTGATCTACAAAACCAACGTCTTCTGCACCTGTAGATTAGATCATTCACAAAAAAAAAAAACCTAGAATTAACAAAAAAAATCCCCATTAACTGAAATGTAGATATACATACATATATATATATATATATAAACACATGTTGTTAGTGGATAGAAAAATCTGTATACAAAAATATATATAAACACATATTTACGACTCCTCTGTATACAAAAATATGTTGTTGTTGCATCAAACACTTGATATGCAAGTAGATACTCCATGAGCCTATTTTGCCGTAATGAGCCTACTTGATACAAAAATCTGTTGTTGTTGTTACAAAAATTTGTTGTTGTTGTTAAGACTCCTCAATGGGCCTATTTTGCCCCAATTTCTTGTTGTTTAGGTTTAGAATTGGACACTGTTTTATGCTTCCAATCAGCCTCTTTCATTGGCTGCTTCGAGTGATTACATTATGGATTAATTTAGTTCAAAAAATGTAAGAATAGGCTCTCATTTTTTCTGAAATTTTATATCTGAATTGATCACTGGTTTGTGTGTATTGTATATGAGCTCTGTTTATGGAAAATTGGCCAAATTGGTCACAGAAACTTGACAAATTTTGAAACCATAGTTTAATGAATATTTACTTTGGCCATTTGACTAAGGAACTAACAAATAAATATAGAGAAGTGGAGAAATTTGAAATCCTATTTAACCGTCTGAGGTACTAAAATTTCATGCCAACTTTGTTCATTCTTTTTTTATTTTTTATGTTTTTTTCCGTTTTATTTCAAAATTTCCAGAAATTCTGTAAAATTTAGCAACATGTATAATTTACATAAACATGTGAACTTCAGTGGCACCAAACCTATTTAACCAAACCTTATGAATTCTTTCCTCCTAGTGATTTCAACAATTGCAACTTAAATTATGATGCAAGTTTATAACCTTTCTTTAGTCATAATTACAACTTCACCACAACTGATATGATTTTTCAATTTTTATTGGAATAAATGAACCTTTTCACATTTTATATATTTCAATTTCCTTGTTTTACCATATATGTAAAGAATTTTTTCTGCATTCTGTTATCCACTCAATGAGAGATTGATATTTTGACAAGACTAAGCATAGAAATATTAAAGTAGATGTTGTTTATCTTCAGGTACATGATAGTTGTTTTCGTGTTTCTCATGAGCTGAACAGATTTTTATTTATGAAAGACAGCTTAGTTGGATTGATATTATTGGCATGACAAAGTATCTATATATATGTACTACTTGATGCTGACTTATCTTTTTAAATACTTGAAGCTTGTTTAAGTGTGTCATGAGCTGAAGGAAGTTAAATATGGGAAGTAAGCTTAGTTTCATTGGTTGTAAAGACATTGAAATATTAGGACTTATTGGAGATTGGCAACTGCTCAAGTGACTTGAGAGTTTACATACTGACATGCCTCTCACGTATCATTTATGTTGTCTAAAATATCAGTTGCCATGATCCTATCTTGAATAATGTTTAACTTTGGAATCTATTGGGTTATGTCAGAGGCAGTAGTGCCACCATGTGACTAAGTAGTGCAGTGTGATAAATCGAAGATATGGTTAAAATAAAATATCAAACATTTGTTTTAAATTTTAATACTTCTATACACCTATAGGTTAATGCAAAATATATACTGACTGTTACATTTGTCAAACCCAATAACAAGTCTCAACAGCGTGGTGCTGAATTTTTTTAGGAAGTATTAGCAAGTGGACAGGAAACACTCCCAAATTCTTTAAGACTATTGATAATAATCAGAAATTTATATTATTTAATGATAAATAACCATGGGAGGCTTCAAATTGTAAAGTAATAGAATTACTAATTAAGTTATAATCATAATTTTGACTAAAGGTTCTTTTATTCTTCCCCTGAAGTTCCATTACCAATTCCATGATCTATCACAATGCATTCATGTTCAACTATTAACCTAAATTCAAAGTGCATTCAGCTTCAACTATTTATGCCTTAAGTTTCAAAATGAACTCGTTTCAGTTACTGTCTTTCATTCCGCACAGTAGATTGTCTTAGTTCAATTTATAACATGAAAAAAAAAAAAAAAACAAATGAGTATACAGATGGCGTCCTCCACGTCAAGTGCCACTTCATCCTGGCCACCAAGAATGTGTTCTTGTGGGTTTGGACACTGCGTTGTAAAGATATCAAGATCTGCCAAGAACCCTGGTCGTGCATTCTATGTTTGCCCTAAAACTACGGTGCGTTTGTGTTGCCACTCTCTTATGCACTTAGTCACAAAACTCGTCGTGCATTCGTGGTTGTGTCATATAGTATACATGCTAACTATCAACTGCAATTTTTTCAAGCAGAGATGTGCGTCGTGGGTTGGTTGGTGTGACGAGTTTCACAGCACCAATTTGCATACTGACCAGCCACATAATGATGTCGATCAGGGGTTACGAGCAGACGTTGCGCGCATAGATCAGAGCCTACGTATGCTTAGGACTGTCGTCGGTTTTTTGTGTGTCGTTGTTTTGGTGTTGTTGTTTCGCATGTGATGTATTGACATGGATATGAACTGCGTAGTTATTTTCTCAGATCACTTATATGCGTTCTTTGTCGCTTAAACTAATATGCATCGTTACATAAGATTTTAACGTGTAGTACAAATGAACTTTGGCTTTCGAACAGTGTTGTACTATTTCGTGCTTATGTGTTTTAATCGGGTTTACACTTTTATTTCACTTTTGGCCATGCAAACTAATATGTACTCTACTTAATTTCTTTCTGATAATGCACTTGTAAATGTTACAAGTAGGACAGAATAACAACCTCGATCGACATCTTGGATAACCACCGAATTATATCTCGACATCGCTAAACTGAACTGATAATGACTGATAAGTGAACTGGATGAACTACTGAACAGACTGAATGAAACTGAAAACGAAATTGAATGAGTTAACCTATTAAATTGCATTTCTATCTGTTTAATTGATTTATTATCTGTTTGTGTTTATGTGTTTAAACTGGTAATTGAAGGCCTTATCGGCGGCCGATTTAGAAACCGTTTGAAGTTTTAGACTCAGTAGAATATTTGTGATTTAATGGTATATTTATCTGAAAATTTATTAGGAATGATTAAATTAGATTAAATATTGATTAATTGAAAGTTAGGCTTAATTACACTTTTGCCACCCCTAGTGGGACCTTTGTTTAAGAGTCTTGTAAAGCCTATTGCATTGAATCAAAACATTTCCTCTCCCACTTCTTGCTATCCAGCCGACCAAGAGAGGTTAGAGAGAGAGAGAGAGTTTATCTTGAGAGAATTTAGCTCATTTGTTGATTTTGCTTGAAGATTGAAGTATGTGTGCATAAATTGAACTTCTAGGCAAGAATTCAACACTCTAGGTAAGGATCTTGCCTTCTTAATGTTGTCTTAGAACTTCATTCTTGCATGATTCATGCATCATTGTAGAGCTAAACCATGAAATTGTCCATATGTGTTGAATTAAAGATCAATTGTTGCATGCATGGTTGAATTAGTGAAATTGGAGTTGAATTCATGCTTGAATCATACATGCATGTCCATGTTTATATTCTAGTCCATGATTTCATTTCATTTGCCAACTATGGAGCTCTTTGGAGCAAGATTTAAAGCTTGAAATTGGTTTAAAAGATCATGCATGTCATGTTTTAAAAGTGTTCTTGAAAATGGTTTGAAATTGAGTTTGAGTTAAACACCATTGGGCCTTGATTTCTTAAATTGAGTTTTAAAACTTGTTATTCTATGTGTTTGAAAGAGTTTTCCAGAAAATGGGCCCAAGAGGATCGATTTTAGAGCATCAAAACTTGGTTTGAAACTTAGAGGTCGAATCTGGATTTTCCAGATTTTGGACGTCCGCTCGAGCGGGGGAAGTGCCGCTCGAGCGGGTAATTCATGCTCCCAGTATTTTCTTGCATTGTTTCTGATCCCACTCGGCGGATCTTAACGCCGGCGGAAAATCGCAGATCCAAAGATCTTTTGCACCTTTCATCATTTCGGCTCGGCGGAATGTACGCCGAAGCTTGTCCGCTCGGCAGGAAAACTCGCGCCGGCGAGGCTCTGTTTTTCTGAACATTCTGGAATTGCTTTCTAAGTGCATTTTCACATCCTCATCCCATCCTAGGCATTCTTAGGCCTAGTTTAAGGCATCTTAATGAGGATTTAGACATAGAACCACACCGAGGGAATTTAGGGATTTAATTATCATCCTTTCCAACTGTAAACTTAGTGTGTGTTCTATTTGATTGATTGTTTAGGGTTGGCTCTCGGGGACGCGCTTTAGCTGCTTTAGCCCAATCACTGTGAGTAACAGATTGTGTAAAGATATGTTCAAATGGTTTTATTTTGAATACCGAACCGAACTGTTTATTGAACTGATATTGTTTATTGAATGAATGTATGTCCTGCATTTCGAACTGTATTGTGGCATCCTTAGCACCCACTGTTATTGACTGTTACAGAGCTCTGTCGGTTTCCTTGTGGAACCATACTGATCGATGGCCATCATTACTGTTAGATGCAGTAAGGCCGATCCTTTTGGACCCTCTGTTTATAGGCTAATGGATGTACCACATATGACCGATTGATTGAAGTCTTGATTGGTGAAATCTTGAAAGATTGAAATCTCAGATAATGAATTGATTTCATTCAGAAGGACATTCATTCATAACCTCTTTACGCTTTATGTTATTCATCGGGCTTTAGCTCACTTTGTTATATATATATGTAGGTGCTCACCGCCGCATCAAGCTAGAGCGTGGGATTGGTCCCCGCTTTGTCAAGCGACCTATGTGCCTCCTTTGTGAGGTTCCGAGACGCCATGCCATGGCTTGGGGTTTTTTTGTTTCCCCTACCTGTCTCCCTCTTGTTTTGTACCTTTTGTATTATTTGTTTGATCTGCATTGTATCGAGGATTGAGTCCCTGCATCATTGTTGTACATGATTGTATAGGCGTATATGGATTGTCTGCTTTTGAACTGTATGAATGCATAAAAATGTTTTTGACATTCAGATTTTCATAGCTCTATGGACACTAGTTATTTACTGTATTGGCTTCCGCTGGACCACGAACTCGTTTCATCAGTATCGCATCTTGTAGGCCTTGGTAATCTCGGACATCTTGGCGATTCTGATGCTAAACCCATAGGGCCGGGTTTGGGTCGTGACAGAGTGGTATCAGAGCGATACTTAACCACGAGTTATACCGCACACACGTGTCCAAATGAGCTATAGGGTGTCCTAGAAAAGCAATTAGGGCATCTCATGAATTTGAAAAGTGTGTGCTTATGACTGACTGATTATATGTTAAAGTGTTAAACTGTTTAATTGTACAACTGTTTATAATGATAACTGTTATAACTGCTATAGTGAAATGGATAATGCAAATGAAACTGAAGCATCATCCTCTGAGGCCAGAATGGCCAGACTTGAACAAATGATGGGACTGATAATTGAAAGACTCGAACAACAACCGAACCAACAGCCCCCACCTCCTCCTCCGGTGCAACCGGAACAGAATGTACAAAATGTGAATGCTAATGAGGTGGACATTATTGCACTGACTCAGAAATTCAGCAAAATGAAACCGCCGTCCTTTGAGGGAGGCTTAGAACCGTTAAAGGCTGAAGCTTGGGTTCTTGAGACCGAAAAGTTGTTTGAGATGTTTCCGTGCTCCGAGGCAAACAAAGTATTGTTGGCAACCTTCACCCTTCAGGAAGAAGCCAGAAGGTGGTGGATGTTGACCCGTGATGCAAATACCATTCTGACTTGGGCTCAGTTCAAGGAGTCCTTCTTTGAAAAGTACTTTCCCCAGTGTATTAGAGACAGAAAAGTGACTGAGTTTGAACAGTTGAGACAGGGCAAGACGTCTGTTGCCGAGTATGAGAAGAATTTTACCGAACTTGCTAGGTATGCACCACATATGGTGGATACCGATTATAAGAAGGCCAGAAGGTTTGAAGGAGGCCTTAATGCTAATATACAAGACAGAATTAGTGTTCTGAAAATGCCAACTTATGTAGGTGTTCTCGACCGGGCATTGATGGCCGAGACAAATATTGCAGCAGTGAAACAATCTGAAACACCGACAAGTGAGTGGCAAGGGAAAAGGCAGGGTTTTAAATTTAAGAAAGGCAAGCATAACCCAGCAAACAAGAAACAGAATACGGGGTCGACTACTAGCCCCAGCCAAGGGAGTGGATTTACTCCACCCTGTTCCATATGTGGCAACAAGCACAAAGGGGTTTGCTACCAGATTTTCGAAGCCTGTTTCAGGTGTGGCAAGGTGGGCCACAGAATCAAAGACTGCCCTTCTGCTCCACCAGTTAGTAGTAAAGCTGCACCAAGCGCAGCAGCATCAAATGTAGCACCAAAACCGAACCCCAAAGCTACCGGGAAAGAGCCTATGAGGCAGGGCCGAGTGTTTGCCCTAGTACCGGGAGACGTGCAAAACACCGAGACCGTTGTGTCAGGTATCCTCCCTATCTGTGCTCAAAATGCTTATGTATTGATTGACTCGGGGTCTACGCATTCGTATGTGTCGCATGCTTTTTCGCGTAAATTGAATAGACCCTTAGAACCATGAACTATTTGCTAGCTGTATCATCACCTGTTGGGGGATCCATGACATGTGCATATATGTATCCTGCTTGTGAGATTATCGTTGGGGATATGCATCTGTTTATTGATTTACTACCATTGAACATAGACCACTTCGATGTAATATTAGGGATGGATTGGCTACAAAAATATCATGCCACTATAGACTGTGTAACAAAACAAGTAGTCTTCCGTCCACCGGGTTTGCCCGAATTTGTGTTTAATGGGAGTGGAGTAGTACCTCCTCCATATCTGATTTCTTCTGTAAAGGCTGTCAAATTGATTAGAAAGGGGTGTAAAGGATATCTGTGTTCTATATTGACTGTACCTGCTAATGATAATGTTAAAACTGATGTGAATTGTATTCCTATAGTCAGAGAGTTCGGATGTATTTCGGATGAATTGCGAGGATTTGATTGACAGGAAATTGAATTTATTGTGGATGTGGTTCGGGTACCCAAATGACATCTAAAGCTCCTTCTGAATGGCTCCAACGAATCGAAAGAATTGAAGGTACAATTGCAGAACGTTAGACAAGAAGTTTATCAGACCCAGTACTTCACCGTGGGGTGCACCTGATTTGTTTGTGAAAAAGAAAGACGGCTCATTGAGACTGAGCATTGATCATCGTGAACTGAACAAGGTAATCAGAAGAATAAATATCCATTACCGTATTGATGATTTATTTGACCGATTCTGAGGTGCACAAGTGTTTTCCAAAATTGATCTTAGATCGGTATCATCAATGAAAGTCAAACCGAAGACATTGATAAACCGCTTTAACGAGGTATGGCCACTTTGAATTTTTAGTTATGCCGTTCGAGTTACGAATGCCCCGCCGCATTTATGGACCTCATGAGTAATTTTTAAACCATACCTTGACGATTTTATTGTGGTATTTATTGATGACATCTTGATCTATTCTAAGGCGTAGAAGAACATGAACACCATCCGAGACTTGCCTCGCAAACCTTAAGAGAACGTAAGCTGTATGCTAAAGCTGTCTAAGTGTGAATTTTGGCTTGACCATGTTATGTTTTTGGGGCATGTTGTTAGCAAAGATGGAATTCTGTTGACCCGCAGAAAATTGAAGCGTAGTGAATCGCCTAGACCAACGAATGTAACCAAGTCCAAGCTTTTTGGGACCGTTTGGATATTCTGAAAGGTTTGTCAAAGACTTTTCTAAGATTGCCCTACATCGACTCGATTGACACGAAAGGGATATCATTTGGTGGATGACGGAGGGAATCAAGATTTCAAGAACGAAAACCCGACTTGTGGATCGCACCGATTTTGACTCTACCTTCAGGTACGGATGGTTATACTGTTTTTAGTGATGCTTCTCATAAGGGTTTGGGGTGTGTTTTAATGCAGAATGGGAGAGTTATTGCTTATGCTTCCCGACAGTTGAGACCGCATGAAAAGAACTACCCTACCCATGATTTAGAACTTGCTGCAGTAGTTTTTGCACTGAAAATTTGGCGTCACTATTTGTACGGAGCAACATGTGAAGTGTATACTGACCACAAGAGCCTGAAATACTTTTTCACACAGAAAGAACTGAATATGAGACAGCGGAGATGGCTTGAACTGATAAAAGACTATGACCTACAGATATTGTATCATCCGGGAAAAGCCAACACCGTTGCCGATGCTTTGAGCCGAAAGTCAATTGCCAACTTAGCCTGTTTGCTGACTGGACAGAAAGAGTTGCTTCTTGATCTGGAAAAGTCTGAAATTGAAATCGTTTTGAGAGAACAAGGTGGAACCTTAGCTGCTATTTTTGCTCAACCAGCGTTAATTAAAGAAATTAAGGAAAAACAACAACTAGATGATTTCTTGAAAAGGGTTATTGAAGAAAGGGATTCAAAACCGAGACCGGGGTTCAAATTTGAGAACAATGTTCTGAAATTTCAAGACAGACTGTGTGTACCAAATGACACTGAATTGAAAAGGAGAGTTTTACAAGAAGGCCACAGTTCGAAGTTTTCTATTCACCCAGGGAATACGAAAATGTACCAAGATTTGAAACAGAATTTCTGGTGGCCAGGAATGAAGAAGGAAATTGCCGACTTTGTGTCTAAATGTCTTCACCGGTCAAAATTTGAACATCAACGACTGCGAAGCTTATCGCAACCCTTGCCCATACCAGAGTGGAAATAGGAGCATATCACGATGGATTTTATCGTTGGATTACCTCGCTCCAGGAAAGGTATGGACTCTATTTGGGTTATTGTTGATAGATTGACTAAATCTGCACACTTCTTACCTGTCAAGACAATCTATAATGCGGACAAATTGGCTGTTATCTATATTGATGAAATTGTGAGATTGCATGGAGTGCCTGTATCTATTGTTTCTGACAGGGATTCGAAGTTTACATCGAGGTTCTGGCGAGAGCCTCTGAACCGCATTAGTCTTGAATTGAGGCTGAGTAGTGCCTATCATCCTCAGACAGATGGACAGTCAGAAAGGACCATCCAGACTCTAGAGGATCTACTGAGAATGTGTGTCCTTGATTTTCAGGGAAATTGGGAAAGTCATTTGCCGTTGGCTGAATTCGCCTACAACAACAGCTACCATTCAAGTATTGGAATGGCGCCTTTCGAGGCATTGTATGGCAGGAAATGTAGATCTCCAATCTGCTGGGCAGAAGTTGGAGATGGGCCTTTACTTGGGCCCGAGATTGTATATGAAACGACTGAGAAAGTGAAATTGATCTGAGAGACTAAAAGCCGCAGTAGACTGAAAAGTTACGCAGATGTCAGAAGACGAGACAGAGAGTATGAAGTGGGTGATCACGTGTTTGTGAAAGTGACACCAATGAAAGGCCAGACTCGCTTTGGAGTCAAGGGCAAGTTAGCGCCACGGTATGTCGGACCGTATCAGATTATTGAGAAAATCAATCCGGTGGCGTATCAAGTTGCACTTCCTCCTGAAATGGAGCATATGCATAACGTCTTCCACATTTCGATGTTGAAAGACTATCTTCGAGATCCGTTTCATGTGATTGAGCCTACTCGAATAGTGCTTAGTGATGACTACACTTACGAGGAACGGCCTATCTAGATTGTGAACCGACGGATCAAGAAACTGATAAACAAAGAGATTCCGCTGGTGAAAGTTGACTGGCAGAACCATGGTGGTGTGTATGCCACTTGGGAAAGGGAAGATGACATGGCTAGGCGATATCCGGATTTGTTCCCGCTGAACCCTGTTTTCTTCCAGACTGAAGGTAACTCGAGTTTAGAGGACTAAACTCCTTATAAGGAGGAGATCAGTAATAACCCTCGCGACACGGGATAACCAATGAATTATATCTCGATTCTTGCTAAACCGAATCGATAATGACCGATAAGTGAATGATGAACTCTTGAGCAGATCGAATGAAACCGAAAACGAAATTGAATGAGTTAACCTATTAAATTGCATTTCTATCTGCTTTAATTGATTTATTATCTGCTTTGTGTTTATGTGTTTAAATCGGTAATTGAAGGCCTTATCGGCGGCCGATTTAGAAACCGTTTGAAGTTTTAGACTCAGTAGAATATTTGTGATTTAATGGTATATTTATCTGAAAATTTATTAGGAATGATTAAATTAGATTAAATATTGATTAATTGAAAGTTAGGCTTAATTACACTTTTGCCACCCCTAGTGGGACCTTTGTTTAAGAGTCTTGTAAAGCCTATTGCATTGAATCAAAACATTTCCTCTCCCACTTCTTGCTATCCAGCCGACCAAGAGAGGTTAGAGAGAGAGAGAGTTTATCTTGAGAGAATTTAGCTCATTTGTTGATTTTGCTTGAAGATTGAAGTATGTGTGCATAAATTGAACTTCTAGGCAAGAATTCAACACTCTAGGTAAGGATCTTGCCTTCTTAATGTTGTCTTAGAACTTCATTCTTGCATGATTCATGCATCATTGTAGAGCTAAACCATGAAATTGTCCATATGTGTTGAATTAAAGATCAATTGTTGCATGGTTGAATTAGTGAAATTGGAGTTGAATTCATGCTTGAATCATACATGCATGTCCATGTTTATATTCTAGTCCATGATTTCATTTCATTTGCCAACTATGGAGCTCTTTGGAGCAAGATTTAAAGCTTGAAATTGGTTTAAAAGATCATGCATGTCATGTTTTGAAAGTGTTCTTGAAAATGGTTTGAAATTGAGTTTGAGTTAAACACCCTTGGGCCTTGATTTCTTAAATTGAGTTTTAAAACTTGTTATTCTATGTGTTTGAAAGAGTTTTCCAGAAAATGGGCCCAAGAGGATCGATTTTGGAGCATCAAAACTTGGTTTGAAACTTAGAGGTCGAATCTGGATTTTCCAGATTTTGGACGTCCGCTCGAGCGGGGGAAGTGCCGCTCGAACGGGTAATTCATGCTCCCAGTATTTTCTTGCATTGGTTCTGATCCGCTCGGCGGATCTTAACGCCGAAGGAAAATCGCGATCCAAAGATCTTTTGCACCTTTCATCAGTCAGCTCGAGCGGCGGAATGTACGCTCGAGCGTGGGCCTTTGTGTGCTTGTCCGCTCGAGCAGGGAAACCTGCGCTCGAGCGGAGGCTCTGTTTTTCTGAACATTCTGGAATTGCTTTCTAAGTGCATTTTCACATCCTCATCCCATCCTAGGCATTCTTAGGCCTAGTTTAAGGCATCTTAATGAGGATTTAGACATAGAACCACACCGAGGGAATTTAGGGATTTAATTATCATCCTTTCCAACTGTAAACTTAGTGTGTGTTCTATTTGATTGATTGTTTAGGGTTGGCTCTCGGGGACGCGCTTTAGCTGCTTTAGCCCAATCACTGTGAGTAACAGATTGTGTAAAGATATGTTCAAATGGTTTTATTTTGAATACCGAACCGAACTGTTTATTGAACCGATATTGTTTATTGAATGAATGTATGTCCTGCATTTCGAATCAGACAGTGGCATCCTTAGCACCCATCGTTATTGGTATTCTGAGCTCTCGGTTTCCTTGTGGAACCATACCGATCGATGGCCATCATTCTTGTTGGTTCAGTAAGCCGATCCTTTTGGACCCATCATTTATAGGCTAATGGATGTACCACATATGACCGATTGATTGAAATCGATTGATCAAATCTTGAAAGATTGAAATATCAGATAATGAATTGATTTCATTCTTGTAAGGACATTCATTCATAACCTCTTTACGCTTTATGTTATTCATCGGGCTTTAGCTCATCGTTTATATATATATAGGTGCTCACCGCCGCATCAAGCTAGAGCGTGATTGGTCCCCGCTTTTGTCAAGCCACCTATGTGCCTCACTTGTGAGGTTCCGAGACGCCATGCCATGGCTTGGGGTGTTTTTGTTTCCACTGCCTCTTGTTTTGTACCTTTTGTATTGACTGTTTGATCGCATCTTGTATCGAGGATTGAGTCCCCTGCATCAAGGTTGTACATGATTGTATAGATCAGATATGGATTGTCTTGCTTTTGAATGTATGAATGCATAAAAATGTTTTTGACATTGATTTTCATGACTCTATGGACACTAGTTATTTATCAGATTGGCTTCCGCCAGCCCCGAACTCGTTTCATCAGATATCGCATCAGAGGGCCTTCGTAATCTCTTGACATCGCCGCGATTATGCTAAACCCATAGGGCCGGGTTTGGGTCGTGACAACAGGACTACTCATGGCAACAAACCGAACATCACCCCGTACGCCTTCAAAGTGTCGAGGTAACGTTGCAAAATCAACCCAACCCCAGCCTGTCCACAAATGCCAATTTGACAGCGACAATACGAAGCTGTTTCTTCAACTCATCATTGCTTAAATGGAATGTGGTAATCGACAACCGTGCGGACTGTCTATGGCAGGGTATAAGAACGTAGCAAACAAATTTCTAGAGAAAACCGGCCTACTACATTCTGCCAAACAAATGAAAAACAAGTTTGACAACTTGAAGAAAGATTGGGTCGCCTGGAAGAAGTTGGAGAATGCCAGCCACGGCTTGACAGGCCTTGGGTATGACTATGAGACAGGCTTGATCACTGCACCTGACCATTGGTGGGCGAAAATGCAAACGGTATGTTTTCACAACACTTCCATTTTGTTGAGTTACATTTATTATTTTGTAATTACATTTCAAGCTGTAGTAAAAATATGTGTTTTCTCCTTCACAGATGAACAACCGATGTGCTAAATTCAGGACTAAGCCACTAGAGCGCGTAGATCTGATGGAGCGGGTGTACTCTGGTGCAGCAGCGACTGGGAAACATGCATGGACTCCAACAGAAGTGCAAGATGATGATGCTGCTGCGACCAATGCCATTGACGTGGATAGCGGGATGGGACCTCTCAGTGCAGACACACCACCACATCCGAGCCGTGACACTGTCGGGGAGAATGTGGTTGATAGTAGCCTATTTGAGGATGCTCCCCCCCAGTCAGCCGTGCATGGATCATCCAATCCAAAACGGTGCAAGCGGGGAACGCCTGGTACTGTTGCTAGCAGCATGGACAATCTGGTGGAAGTTGTGAGCAAACAAAGCAGGGAGCTGAAAATCACGCAATACGTTGTCATGGGTAAAGGTGACAACACAGTGGGGGACTGTCTTGCACGGCTTATGAGCACGCCTGGATTAGAGCCAGGCGGTCCGTTGTTCTCATTCGCATGCGGCATCATGGATACACCCGATAATCAGGACATCATCATGGCCCTCCCCCAGAATTACATTGTCAAGCGGTTGTGAAGCGTCTGTCTGGCCGGCCAATGTTGGCCGGGATCATAACGGGGGGCCACGTCTGTTCGGGAGTGGTGGTGCTGTTGACTTGGACTAGCCCGTTCTGGTTGGATTGTCATGTTTCTATTTGATTATCATGGGACTATAGTATATTATGTGTGTTTGTATTGTGCTCTTTTTTTTTTTTTTTTTTTGGATGGTGAAGACTTGAGACAGTTTGCATTTCTTTTATTTCTATGTAGCCGTATATGTATGCTTCTGCAGTACTTGGCAGGGTTATTTTGGTTCGTTGTGCTTTTCTTTTGGTGTGGATGTGTATGTATGATTCTGCAGGATGGGAGGGAACCGATATGCGAGTATACACGCCGCAAGGTGGCATTAATTTGGTGTTACATGCTTGTTATGTTATGCACAACTTGTGTTCAGAGAATGTCACATACAACTCTTTGAAGGCTATTAATGCAAATAATAACAAAAAAAAAAAAGGATGAAATGTAGTTAAATTTTTTTATTTAACGTATTAAGTAGTTATTAATTTTATTTATTGTGTAAACTTATATATTCAAATTATTTAATACAGGCAGAAAAGAACTTACATTTCAATGAATTGCAAAATTATTTATTTATTGGGTGCACCGTATTTATTTAATGCAAAAAAAAAAAAAAAGGTGCAGAGTAATTATATTTCTTTAATTGACTTATTAATTATTTATTATATTATTTATTCATAGTTCTCTTTGCAATTGATAATTTTTTTCGAAAACACATCAGATAGGCACCAAAAGTGGATGTGCCATACGTCTCTGAAAAGCACATAAAACATGCTTATATGCAAGCATGCGAATACAGAATGTACTAACTTGCAATGCATTCACATGGTTTTGTTTGGTGCACTAGGATTCCTTGATAATTTTTTTCGAAAACACATCAGATAGGCACCAAAAGTGGGTGTGCCATACGTCTCTGAAAAGCACATAAAACATGCTTATATGCAAGCATGCAAATACAGAATGTACTAACCTGCAATGCATTCACATGGTTTTGTTTGGTGCACTAGGATTCCTTAGATTTCACATGCCCACAGTAGCCTACATTGAAATGTAGTTAAATTTCTTTATTTAACGTATTAAGTAGTTATTAATTTTATTTATTGTGTAAACTTATATATTCAAATTATTTAATACAGGCAGAAAAGAACTTACATTTCAATGGTTTGCAAAATTATTTATTTATTGGGTGCATCGTATTTATTTAATGCAAAAAAAAAAACAAAAACAAAAACAAAAACAAAAAAAAGGTGCAGAGTAATTACATTTCTTTAATTGACTTATTAATTATTTATTATCTTATTTATTCATAGTTCTCTTTGCAATTGATAATTTTTTTCGAAAACACATCAGATAGGCACCAAAAGTGGATGTGCCATACGTCTCTGAAAAGCACATGAAACATGCTTATATGCAAGCATGCAAATACAAAATGTACTAACGTGCAATGCATTCACATGGTTTTGTTTGGTGCACTAGGAGTCCTTACATTTCACAAGCCCACAGTAGCCTACATTGATTTGGTCATTGAAGTGGCTTATGCAGAACTGTTATATATGACGGAGTTGTGCAACTTATTTTGCCAATTAAAAGTTACAACTGGTAGTGCTAACATTTCATATAATTTGCAATGTGTATGGATACGCAAGAGGGTACTAGCTCGGGAGTCGTACGCAATGGCCAAATAAATGCTTGGATATGAGAGACGATCGGAGAAATGGAGTCGACGACATCAATGATTTGGACGGAAATTGCTCGTGTTGCAAACAAGTACGCGTACGTTGATAGGACGCCGTTTCACACATCCGTATTGACTGGTAGCATATGGATGCAGGAGATGCTTGGAGGAAGGAATGAAGCCTTTATGCAAAATTTTCGAATGTCACAGGAGGCGTTCTTGATGTTGTGCAAGACATTAGTTGAAGATTTCGGCCTTCCAGTACCACAGCGTCCTCATGGTATAGACGTAGTTGAGAGTGTCGGCATGTTCATATTCGTGTTACGGGGCTTCACGAGTTGGGACATAGAAGACCGTTTTCAACACTCAGGGGAAACAGTCTGGCGTCATGTAATGCGAGTTCTTAAAGCGATGAAGTTGTTCACGCGAGTACACTGCCGACCGACATGATCACAACAGAGTAGACATCCGTACTTGGAGTCCCGACGAAAATATTTCCCATTCAAAGTGAGAGTATTTATTTTTGGCACATTTAATTATGAGGACTACCCGCTTTCGGAAAGTAAGGCAAACTTATTTTGGGTAGTAGCATTTTAATTTTAGTTATGATGATGTGTGAAATTTCAGATCAGTGCCGCTTGAATTGACACATGTGGAGGCACATCTCTCTCTTCAGAGGCATCGCCATATTTTGGTCAGTAAGGACAAGACACGCATAAAACATACTGACAAAGATGTGATTTCGATTTGTGTTTTATTTTATATCTTGCAGATGGGAGGAAGTATGCATGACAAGAGAGTTTTTAACAGTAACACAGACCCACCAAACAATTCCCCATGCCAGAGGAAGGTAGGATGAACCTGGATCTTTTTTTGTTTGTATTAGTTGTGTGCATTTGATATTTCTAATTAACCACCATACTAATGTGAAAGTACCGACATGCATGCAGGGAAATATTACCTTGTTGACGCGGGATACAAGAACCAAAAAGAATTTTTGGCGTCGTATAAGGGATGCCGATACCACCAGGAAGTGTTTCGTGCAACCGGACGGCCAAAAAATGCAAACGAAATTTTCAACACGGTGCACTCCTCCTTACGGAGTGCAATTGAACGTATGTTCGGCGTATGGAAAACGCGGTGGGGATTCATACATAACATGCCGCGATATGATTTTGGGAAAGTGTAGGTGCCATTGGTTGGGGCTTCAATGGCGATACATAATTTTATACGCCGCAACTCGAGCGACGATGAAGCATTCAACAAGGTTGCGAATGCAGAGAATTTTACATTCAACGACATGCCAAATGTTGATGGTCTTGCTGACGATGATGACGGTGAACCAGAGGGAGTGCCATTTGTTATATGGAGTTTTCTTAGGTGTGCAACCCACAAAAGGTGTAAGTGGGTTGCACACCATGTGCCACTAACACAAAAGGTGTAACTGTAAGGTGTAAGTGTAAGGTGTAAGTGTAAGTAGAAGGTATAAATGAAATGTACAAGTTGCACACCATGTGCCACTTACACAAAAGGTGTAAGTGCAAAGTAAAAAAGGTGTAAGTGTAAGGTGTAAGTGAACACAAAAAAGTGTAAGGTGTAAGTTGCACACTATAGCATTACCCTAAAAAAAAAAACTGTTGCAAACGTGGGGCCTCAAGTCAGAAGACGTTGTTGTTGATATAAAGGGCATAATCGTAATTTCTTACAAAAAGTAAGGATATTTTTGTCATTTTTCATTGATTTGACAGTTTTAATAAATATTAAATCAAAAATCTAAAAAGTCAACTTTTTACCAACTTTTCAAATTACATCCAAAAAAGCCAAAAAATTTAATAAAAAATCAAAAATTAATTTTTTATCAACTTTCCAAAACAACCCGTATAAACTATAATTCTCAAACCTTTATGGCTCACAGTTTAGTCTTTTTATATTATGTGACTTGACAATGCTGTTCAGAATGCCTGCAAAAAGCATGACTGTGATCGACATGGAAACTTCTTTCAATCATACCAAATCATCTCTATATTATTTGTTTTACTTCAAGTTTTACTTCTTTTTGATACATTATTCATTTCATTTTAGGTTAGAGTTGATATGGGTGAACCCATACTGATTTCCCTACAAATTACCTGCAAATAAAGAACAATCTATTGTAAAATCAAAACTTAATGTAGATGGAGTAATTTGGAACGTGACGTGTGTTCGCGTGGGAAACCCTCATTGTGTCACTTTTGGTAGAAAAGGGAACCCAAGTATGTATTTCATTCACTTCAGAAAGAAAAAGAAAAAGAAAATGAAAATGATTTCTTATATTGTTTTTTTATATAAATTTGGATAATGCTAACTACTAATGAATCATGTCCTGTTCCTATTCTATGATTAGAAACAGTATGGGAACTGATGATTTATTCTCAAGAAGGCCTTAGGAATGCGTTTTATTTTATATTATTTTAAGGGTAAAAGTTAACCCAATTCAATGGTATTAACTGGCCGCTAGTGTTTTACTTATGAGTATTTTATGAAGAGTTTTAAGTAATTTGGTTTACTCAGCCTTTTGGCAATGTCTCATACAGTATTTAGATATGTTTTTCATCAGTGGGAAAAGAGATTCAAAAATTTCATATTTATACATTAACAAAGAATATGTTTTGTTGTAATCTCATTCTCATCCCTTTATCATTTTTTCACCTTTCTGATTTCATTCCCTATCTTCTTCTCATACAGAATTTGTAGGTTGATGGATTAAATTTAGCACAAATTGGTCCAAAGTTTGAGCATCTGCCCGAACTAATATAGGTCAGATTTTGTCCATCCTTCCATGCAATTTTTCATTTGAGATCAGTTCTACAGCATGATCTTTTAATCAGCAATTACCTCTCCCACCCTCAACGCTGTATTTGGTTGGTAGATTTAGAAAGAGATTTGAAAAGGAAAAAGAAAAACGTGTTGTAAAACTTGTTAGACAATTTTCACTGTATTTAAATAATAAATTCTATTTGTGTACTTAACAACAAACGGAATATAAAAAAAATAAAAGAAATGAGAGAGATTGTTTAATTACAAAAATCAAACTGGTAAATAAAAATAAATAAATAAACAAAAACAGGTTTTTATTTTATTTACAAAAAAACAAAATCGAAATCTGATATAAATAAACAAAAACAGAAAATAAATAAACAACTTACTTTATTAATTTCTCAAACAAAGTTTTTGATCAAGTCCAATGTGATACTTTCAAATTGTGGACGTCTATCTCCCAGAATAAAATGATCAATCAATGAAAAATTGCAGCACTACAAATTTTTCGTACGACGAACACACTTAATGCATATACTCTTTCTCATAGAAAATTAATGGAATTAATGCAGCAAAATGCAGGGATAAAAAGCAACAAAGAAGAACGAAAATTTGAGTAAAAAACCAAATGAGGGACTTGTCTTATTTATAGATGATTTCATAACTGTACAGATTTGAATGAACAGGTGCAAAGCCTGTTCAGTTTGAATGAACAGGTAATGTGACTGTCGGGTTTAAATTCAATAGATATGAATCTGTTTGGTTTAAATTCAAACAGATATTCATCTGTTTAGGTGGGGAAAAACAAGAGCCCATTTTGAATTCAATTTTTCTGAAATTCAAATTCCAAAAAATTAGAATTTAATTTTTTAGAAATATAAAATTCAAATATTTTTAACCCAAAAATATAAGTATTGGGCCGGACAAACCCAACCCAACCACACATCACGTGTCTAAGCCCAAGCCCAAGCTACCCGATCGGGCGGCGGTGGCACGCGTATTTATTTTAGATCCAATGGATCTAGCCCATTTTGCCCATAACCTCCCCCTTTACAAAACTTGAGCGCCCTTTAGGGTCTACCCCAAGTTTCACACTCAAACCTTATAAATCCGCTCAAAATATACTCACTAAATCAATGTGGGACAAGCTTTACACCAAACTTTTAGGAAATTTCACCAAAAACACTATTTCCATGAAGCTCTTTTTGGCTTCAAATTTTCATTCACCCGATAATGGTTTTGAGCAACCAAATATACTACGTGAATCACAACGCGATATAGAACGCGTTACCACTTAGACCCACCAACTTTGGCATATGAGTCTTACCTAAAAATTCGACCAAAGTTGAAGAAAAATCCTATTTTTCCAAAACTTCAAAACCCATTTCTAACAAAATAAAATGTATGCATATTTTATTCACATTTCAGCTACTTTTTTTCTTTTCTTTTTCAAATTTATTCCAAAATCTCTCAACCAAACACAGCCTAAAAGAAACCCAAATTTTATGTGAAATTTTGTCCAGGGTACATGAGCATGATCTCTCTCTCTCTCTCTATTTTGTTTGAGGCTTATGTCTCTTTCTAGTGTCGGTGTCTACATGATCTGCAGGTCCTAATGTGTAAGCTTTTCTAGTATCGGCCCTAATGTGGCCATTCCAATTCTTATATTTTCAGTTTAGATTGCTTGATTAATTATGGAGGTAATTAATAGTTATATAGAAAGAGAGATCACTTAGTGTTATTCTAATGAGAACGACCTAAATATTACTATACCACTTTTACAACCCCACCCATAAATATTAAAAAACCGATGACATATAAAATAATGATGTAATCTTTTGAATTTAACTATTTTGGTCGTTCATCCATTAAAAAAAAGAAACCTATTTTGGTTGTTGTACTCGTTCTTTTACTAGTTTTCCCCATTCCATTTGTGTATGGTTAAACATAATTGTTTTGATTTTTCAGAATTTGTGCAATTCTTCCCTCGATCACACCTAAAAATGCGTGTTTAGGAGCGCAGGGCAGGTTCGTGTTCCTTGGGACTCATATGTGTGTCATATGTTATGCTGCTTAAACAATATTTTACATCTATATGCTGGAACTCGTGAATCAATCTACTCTCTCTCTCTCTCTCTCTCATTATGACTACTATTGGAGAAAGCCAATCTGTTTCTAGCTGTGAAGCTTTTATTGGTAGCTACTGTAGGAGCAACACTGGCCTGTGGAACTGGAGCTTGTGCAGCGATTGTTGCATTGCAGCAGTTCTTGAAGGTCATGTTAGGAGGGAAGTTTAGGATGGCATGATTCATTAAGTGGTGTTTTAATAAGTTGGTAAAAAGTTAATTTTTTTGATTTTTTTAGCGATTTTTTTGACAAAAAATTGGATTGTTTTGAATAAAAAAACTGATTTTTTTGACTAAAAAAAGTAAAAAAGCCAAAAAACTAACTTTTTACTATTATTCCCAAAATGACCCTAAATATATGAAGCCAGTCTGTCGGACTTTACACCCAAAAAATAAAAATAAATGAAATAATCCCTGGTACTTGTATGGCAACATCTAAGGTGCTTGTATTTTGAGATAAATTTTCAAAAAAAAAAAAAATGGAGATAGAATTTAGAAAAAATTTTAGTTTGTTTGATTGTACATTTTGAAAATAGTTTTGGAATTTAGAAGTTTGAGATAATTTTATATTTTATTATAGTTGAATAGATGTGTGCGAAAGAAAAAAGTGATTGATAAAGAGAGAAGAGAAAGAAAAAATGATTGATTACTATGTAGGAGAGAGAAAGTAATTTTGAAAAAAAAAATCAAAAAAATTCAATCAAACAAATTTTTTTTAAAAAAATTTCAAAAATTATATTTTGAGATACAAACCAAACAAGCTCCTAATTTTTGGCATTTTTAACTAGTATTTTTATTGCACAATCATTGCTTTAGGTCCCCGAGAGATGATCAATTTTTTTTTTTTTTTTTTTTTCATGGCTCCTTATGTTGATTACCTAAGAAGAAAAAGTAAAGAAAAAAATAAATGATATTGTATTGTTTTCAAAATTTTAATTTCCATTGTCTAAAATTTCTATAAGATATTGGAGGAAGACACGATGATTTTTTTTTTTTTTTTTCTTCAGAAAATTCCCGGTGAAAAGTTCACCATTGTGAAATGAAAGAAAATTTTCATTTTCAAGTTTAACTCATACATAACTACCTTCTTTTTGGAATATTTAAAGCCTTGTTTGGCATCTACTATATAATCCATCTTTTTATCTTTTTATCTTTTTTTCATCATATCACCTCTCTATTTTTTTGCACATCTTTTCGTAAAAAGACAAAAAAATATACTTTTTTAAGACACTCCAAACCAATCCTTAGTATGAAGCGGCATCAAACTAAAATACTCAACAAGCATTAACTCTCCTTAAAGCTCCAGCCGCACTTTCATTTAAAAATTTTAAACATAATGTATAAGTGTTAGGATTTTTTTTTAGGGAACTTTCTTGAAACTGTTTTTTGGAAACAATTTTCCCGTACCAGTTTTTCTGTTTTCGTGAGAAGAAAACAAAAAACAAAAACAATATCAAAAGTCATTTTGTTGTAGTTTCTGATGTGCCTCTCTCTCTCTCTCTCTCTCTCTCAATTCACACTCATTTCAGCATATTTGTCTCATACGAGATTTGGCGACCAAAATATGACCTTTGGCGACTAAAAATTTAGTCGTCAAAGGTGTATTTTCTTGTAGTGTACTTTGCCAATCCTTCTGTTTTTGTTTTTGTAAAACAGTTTGCACTGTTGATTTTCCTAGAGGATCATTGGATTGGAGATTGAGTGGAGTGAGTAAGAGAATCATGGATCAACTCTCAACTGAATTTTTGTAGAAGAAACTAAGGTTGCATTTGATTGTGTTTTGTAAATGTGATTTGAGAGTATGAATTATATTTTGAGTTTGTGTATTGTAGAATTATGATTTGAGTATAGAAAATTTATTTGGTAAAGAGTTTTGAAAAAAGTTTTGAAAAAGAGGTTTGATTTGAGTGGGGAATTGTTGATGTGACATTTGATATGTGATACAAAAATTTACAACTCATAACTAAATATACAATTCAAAATTATTTTAAAGCACATAAAAAATTTAAAAATTTTCAGAAAATATTTTCCCCAATTATATGAAAAAAAAAAAAAAAATTTCTGTACAAGGACGTCCGGGTGGTAGTCCATAGGGACAACCGGGTGGTAGTCCCCGTTTGCAAAATTTTCACCAAATAACGGCTGATGCACAGGCTGATGCATAAAGCTCTCTGCAGAGCTCATGAAAATTAATTTCAAACGCATAACCAAACATCATATTGAAAAACACGCGTAAAAAATTGATTACAAATCACAACCAAACAGAGCCTAAGGTTTCGTTTGGGAAGTGGGTTGATTTTTTAATTTTTTTTTATTATTTTAATTTAGACTAAAAAATTTAGTTTGAGAAGAATTTTTTAACTTTTTGACTTTTTAAATTTTTTTTGTAAAAAAAAATGTAATGATAATAAATTAAATGTAATATTTTATTCATTATGATTAAAATAATCTAATTCATTTTTTTTTGATTAAAATAACTAAAAAAAAAAAAACCTCCCAAATCATCTTCTCAAACGGTGGCTAAAGGCCAAGACACTGCAAGAGAGTACACATTCGTTTGGCTATACGCAAAGGACCTTGACTAGGCTCTCTATGGATTGCTACTTGACATGACATGTGTTGATGGGTTGGGTACACTTGATGTTAGCCCACGTTTAAAGCATGTGTACCTGCCACGTGGTTGGCAGGTTCCCCACTAGATTGATTTCACTTCATTTAAATAAAATAAAATAAAAAAAGAAAAAAAAAAATATCTATAAAGCACATAATGTCTAAATATTTTCAGTCAGAGCATGAGTAATAGAGTTGCTAAAAACTGTAGTGTCGGTTGTTAATTTTTAGCAAGTCATTTTCTATTTTTAGTCTCACAATGAAGTTGTTAGTAGGTGTATTAGGCCAAGTTTAGGTATTCCTAAATAATTTAAAAAGTCAAAAAATTATTTAAAAAGTTAAAAAGTTAACATTATTCACTAAAAATTAATAATTACGGCTGCACAATTCCCAATTTAAATTTTCCTCTAAAAACTAATTTTCACAATTTTTTATTACACATTTTTCCATAAAAAGTCAAAAAGTTAATCCAAACATTCATATTTTCAACCTCAATTTTTTTTGTCCAAAAAGACAAAAAGTGTACTTATTTAGTCTTTCCAAACAAGGCCTTAGTAGTATGTGTTAAAACGTTTATTATCTGTAGTGATGATTTTAGCTAGTGGAGGAGAGTGTATTTGTGTTCTTACGAGTTGACTGGCCGGATGTCCGGCCAATTGACCAGTCAATGGTTAATTTTTTATTTTTTTTAACTTGTTGGGATTTTTTTTGACTTGAAATTTAATTTTGGGCTTGAAATTTTTGATTAAACTAAATTATTTATTTATTTTATTTATTATGTACACATATATATATATTTAACACACATCTTAACACATCTCTTAACACATCCATTGCACTACCACTCACTCTCTAAAATTAGCAAACTCTTAATACACTTTAACACATATTTTTAAGTTCCACTTCTATTACTTTTTATTATATAATACAAACTTTAATACATTTTTTTAACTATTCTATTGTGTATGCCCTTGTATTGTCAAAGTATCAAAAAGATTCGAATACAGACCTTTTTCTGTTCTGTTTTTTTTCACTAGGAATTCTTTTGCTGTGTCCTTGTACTAATAAAATCTTGTAATAAGGGAGCTCCAGCTAAGACTCCTTAAAAAAATAGTTGGATAAGTTACAAATATATTAATACGAATTGATTCTCATATTTTTAAAATTATAAAATTTTCATTGTCATATTTTATTTTATTTTTTTGCAATTGACCTAAAAAAAAAAAAAACTAAAAACAAAAAACAAATAACCTCTAATACTAAAATGAAATTACCATATGATTCTCATTTTAATCTACTCACTATCAAATCTCTCTCTATATTACTACAATATTCTCCTATCATCTTGGCAGCGCACTACACAATTGTGAAAAATAATGATAGTAAGGTTAATATAGGTATTTTTGAAGGAGAAAAAAATAGTTGTTTACAATATACATTTTGTTAGTTTAACTTAACAGTTGATTAATAGAGGAGCCCATTTGTTATGTGATTCAAAAACTCAAGAGGTCACGTATAATTTATCAAACATGAGGGAGAATTAATAAATCTCAAGGAGTATATTTGTAAATTATCCAAAAAAATATAAATAAAATTTTTTTTAGAGGTAAATTCTATTCACACATTAAAAAAACATTTCAGTACATGCAATTTGTGTGTTCGTATATAAATTTTCAAATAAAAATTAAATATTTAGACATAAATTTATAATCAAAAATTAATTATTCAGATATATATTTTGTTTAATTGTTCAAGAAACAATTTTTTAGGTAATTTTTAAAGGTGACAAATTCAATCCAAATTCATTAACCTTCCCAATTATATCCATTTAGAACACCACTTACCTATGCACATCACATACAATTTTGACATCTTTTTTTAAAATTTATTTTTGCTCAATGTACACCATCAGTTTTAAAATATTTCTAAAATATTCCCATCTTCTTCAACCATAACTCTCCCAACTCTAACCCTAACCCTAACCCTAACTCTAACATCTCCCAACCTTCGACATCACCCCTTTGAACCTCCTTCCGCCATCGCCCCTCTCTTTTCAACAACATCTCTCTTTCCATCTTCCACCCCCAGTTCCTCCGTAACTCCTCACTCCACTATTACACCCTCTTCTATCGCAATCATCCACAACATTCAACCCTATCACCCTTTCCCTCTTGCCTGTTTCCACTCACAGCTCACTTTTTTTCTTCTTCTCTTCAAACCCTAGATCTGGAAACCCAAATCAATCCCTCTATCTCTATTTCACAGGGCAAACAATGATTGAATCGAACGGTGAATGAGCTAGGTCGCATTGTGGAGGGGATATGAAGAATAGGTCATGACAAAGGGTTGCAGCAGCGACAGAAGAGGGGCACGATGCAAGTTACAGAAGAAAACAGAGAGAGACGATGGATGCCGAAAGAATTATCAAACAAGTCTTTACATAAGATGCTTTGCTATTGTGTATAAATTTGGTGCAACATACTAGTAACTTCTTCTATGTAACCCCCCTTCCATTTAATGATCATGTTTTTAACTATTCTCTTTAACCATTCTTTATTATACAATAATAGCAATATCCCTATAATATATACGAGAATGCTATATGTACATGCATATCATAAAAAATATATGAATTTTTGTGATAAAAGTTAATATGTTTGTAGTGTTATTTTTGTGGTAAAAATGATTTACAGTGAATTTCCAGTGCGTACCTCTAAAGTAAAAGTGAAAATTACAAGCCATTATAATTATGTAATGAACAATATAGTGTAAATTTTATAAACCATTTGTGATGCGAAATGTTACAAATTATTTTGGTAAAAAAAGTTACAATATGTTATGGTTATACTATGTATATTGTGATACGTGTATATGGCATATACATTTCTAAGGGTGCACATCATAGTAACTCCCTAATATATTATATTCTAAAATATATTTTTAATTATATTATTCATTTTATAAAAGGTGGAAGGCTTAAGTTTAATAACGACACCATTTTATGCAGTGTCTCAGCCAATAAAAAAAATCAAAAATCAAAACTGAAATTAAATTGACAATTCTTATCTTACACTAATCCATTCATTATTTCTCACTACAACAATGTAAAAATTCTTAAAGATAAGTGATATTTTTACGTGATATTACAGTCCTATAAACTATTTAACAAAAATAAGAGTTTATTTACTTCCAATTAATAACAAGGAAAATCACAGGTGTAATTGCATAAAAATCCTTTACTTTTAAATCTAACCCTACTTATCTTTATGTTAGAATTTGTCTTCATGTTTTTTTTTTTTTTTTGGTCCTTCGATGATCGAATCTCGAATCCGTTCCTGATTAGTGGTGACTAAATGTGATGTGTATGCTTAAAAAGGTAATTTAATTGTGCAATAAAATTGTAATAAAAAAAATGAGTGGTATGTAGATAAAATTACCTAGCTTTTTGTGCACTTTATGCAAATTTTAATTTATGTTGCCGACTTTGACCTTTTGTCGGTTTTTTTTTTTTCTTTTTTTTTTTGGTGATAGGGACCTTATGTCGTTATGCGATAAATTGCACCGATGTTGAGAATCTCTTCAGATCCGTCTCTTTTCTTATGCCACTATCTCAGTGTTTCAGTCCAGTAATTTCCACATCAAGTTTGAAAAGGATGACCAAAAATCAATGCTTAAAAAAATAAAAAAAAATAAAATAGATAATAAGTCTGTTTGGTAATATCATTTTTTAGTTAAAAAATTAAAAAATTACTAAAAAAAATTAAAAAGTCAATAATTTATATCAAAAAATTAAAGATTTTATTTTATTTTTTACTTTTTACACATCTTTTCATAAAAAATTAAAAATTTATCATAAATATATTTATTTTTTTACATAATATTTTAATAAAAAATTAAGAAATTACTAAAAAAAATTTGTTTCCAAACTAGGCTTAAGATGCATAACTCTTGGGTACAAATTATCTAAATTGCTTCTAGTTTTTTAAGTGAGCTGGAGGGAGGATTCACTATAGTCCAGTTTTGAGGATTCGGGTAGTTGATTTTATAAGGTTATTTGTATATATTATATATATAAAAAATTAAATCGATCTAATAATCACAATTAGTGTTTAGTTTTAATTTTTTTAATTTAATTTTTTGAAATTAAGTTTTTTTTTTTTGTATTTGTTTGTTTTTAGTGAATACTTTTAAAATTTTAAGCACTTTTTTTTTTTTACTTTTTTAGATACACATTACTTAGATGAATCTAAAAAGTAAAATAGTTGTGAAAAAATATTTTAAACAATTAATAAATAGACAAAAATATGAAAAATATACAAATTTTTATATTTTTTGATATTTAGTGAATTTTTTAAAGTTTTTTTTTTAACGAAAATTATACATTTTAAGTGTAATTATGTTAGATGTGTTTAAAGATTAAAAAAATTGCTTAAAATATTAAAAAAATTCAATAAAAATAAAAAAAAAATACGAAAAATAAGAAAGTAGAATTTTTTGAAAAGTGTTTTCAAAAAACTGAAAACAAACATGGTGAATATTTCTATTTTATTTTATTTGTCTCTAAAAATATGAAAAATAAATATATTTTTAAAATAAACAATCCCTTTTTTGGATTCAAACATAATACATTAAAAAAGATTACAACTATCGAATTGATTTGATTTTTTCATAAATAATATACACAAATAATCTTACAAAATGAACGATTCGGATTATCAAAACAGGACCTTCAAATTCAAACTAGTCCTTTTTTTTTATTATTCTAAAAGTATGTAGTGTAGGTTTACCGTTTATTAGGCAAAAATAATTTAAATAAAATTATAAAAAGATATATATATATATATTTTTTTTTCTGAATATCACCTTTTAATTTATAATAAGTTACACTAATAAATTGATTGTATTTGTTATTTAATCTATTTATCTATCTATATTATTATATATGTGAACATTAGACTTGATGTCTAAGGGTCTGTTTGGTAACCATTTCGTTTTTAGTTTTCAGTTTATATTTACAAAAATTTACAAAACTGTCATAAAAACTTGTTTGATAATTTTTTTGGTTTATAAATGGTTGTCTCAGTTTATAAATTTGAGGAAAAATTGTAAACTCAAAAAATGAGTTTACGTTGATTTTTAAACAGAAATTTAAAAATTTAACTAACAAAATTTTTTTAATTAATTTTTTTTTCAAATAAATTTTTTTTGAATTAATTTTTTTTCAAATAATTTTTTTTCAATCATAATGTGTATAATCCCATTGTCATCAATAATAAAAAAATAAATATAAACATTTTAGGCCTAGATAAATATGTTTTTTGGTTTATGTTTTTAAATTTTTTTAAATATTTTGTTCAAACAAAACGTGTAGCAACTCTAATTTTTCGTAACTCATTATTTATTTTTTATTATTATTATTTATTTTATTTTTGACTTTATTAATTGTGTAATTATATGATAATTTAATATATTATTTAATTAATTTAATATGATATTTTAATTAATTTAATATGATATTTAATTATATATATAAGATTTTTATATATTGATAAAATATATATTATATTTATGTGGTAATTGTAAAATATAATATAATAATACTTTAGATATAATATACTTAGATCTAGGTTTTATCACAAAAAGGTGTAAGGAAGTTCAAGTCAGCAGCAGCCACGGAGAGTTTGAAAAACAAAGAAAAAAAAGGAGAGAGAGAGAGACTTTGTGATCAATTTGAGAAAGCCTAGAGAGAGCGAGCAAGAGACGGCAAGAGAGAAAAGAGAGGGGGTTAGGATTTTATTTTTTGGATTTTATTAATTTTTTAAGTAATTTATTGATTTTTAAAAAATAATTGTGAGTACAAAACTTACTTTTCTTGATTTATATGTAATTCGTTGTTTTTATTTATTTGATGTTAATTTAGTTTTGTATTTACATGAATATAATAGATTGATTTTAATTATTTTGGTTAGTTGTGTATGTAAGATTTAGGATTTTTTTTTTATGTGTTTATTTTATGGTTGTAATCACCCTCGTGATTATATGAAATTGAAATAAACTTAGAATCCATAGATATTGGTTAGATGATGGATTGATTCGTTGTTTTTATTTATTTGATATTGGTTTGATTTTGTATTTGCATGTAGATGATGGATTAATTTCGTTATTTGGTTAGATGTGTATGTAAGGTTTAGGATTTTTATATGTATTTATTTTATGATTGTAATCACACTCATAAATATATGAAATTAAAATACACTTGGAATCCATAGATAAATTCCTTATACTCTATCATGACTCTATGGATTGTTGTTTTTATTTTAGTGATGGTGAGAAAAAGTGTATAAGGAAAAAAAAAATGAGGATTATGAGATTTATTTGAATGTCTTAGGCTTGGCATTGTTATGCTTGTTTTCATGAGTGTGATGTTTTGTATATATGTATTGTTGTCTCATTTTCATGAGTAGACGAGTGCTTTGATTTACGCACGTACGTATATGTTAACCATCCGGGGAGTGTGGGTCAAAGTCGGGACAATATCCCCGTGCAAGTTTGGCTTCTTCGGAGCGGTGTTAGGTATACGGGAGGCACATGGGATATATGTGTAGGCCGGTGTCACGACGTAAACCCGCCCCTATGGGTTTAGCATCAGAATCGACCCGATGTCAAGATTCCGAAGGCACCGCTTGATGTCTGATAAAATAGAGTACAGGGGCATGGCGGAAGCCAATACAGTAGATAAATAATGTCCAATGAGCTGTGACAATCTATATGTAAAAAGATTTTTCATATACATATGCAGTCAGTGGCAAAATAGTATGTACAATATTTACAATCATTCAGAACATAGACCAAATCCCTGTTAACAGTACAGTACAGTGCTATCAATCTATACAAAACAGATACAAAACAGACACAGAGACAGACATGGGAAATAAAAACACCCCTAAGTCATAGCTTGACAAGCTCGGAACCTCGCAGTGAGGCACAGTAGTTGGCTTGACAAAAAGGGAGTCTAATCCACGCTCCTAGCTCCGGTCTGGTACCTGGACACCTACATATATATATATAAACAGTGAGCTAAAACCCAGTGAATAACATAATGCGTAAAGAGGTTTAGAATGAATGTCCTTACAGTAATGAAAACAGTTCATTAATTCAGTATATCAGTCATTCAGTCATATGTGGTACATCCATTAGCATAGCAGTACAGTAAACAGTAGGTCTTAAAAGACCGAACAATAAATGATGGCCATCAATCAGTAAACAGTAATGGTTCCAACGAGGGAACCGACAGAGATTTCTGTAGCAATAACAATAACAGTAAACAGAAGTTGCTAAGGATGCCACAATACAGTTCAGAATATAGGACATACATTCATTCAATTAACAGTATCAGTTCAGAAAACAGTACAGTTCAATTGTTCAGAAGATAATCATTTTTGAACATATCTTTACACAGTTGTTACTCACAGAGTTCTGGGTTACAGTAAAGCTAGAGCGCGTCTCCGGTCGCCAACCCTACACAGTTAACAGATCGAACACACACACAAAGCTATACAGTTGGGAAAAATAATAACTTAAACCCTAGTTGTCTCGGTGTGTTCTACATCTATGTCCTCATTAAGATGCCTTAAACTAGGCCTAAGAATGCCTAGAATGAAATGAGGATGTAAAGATGCACTTATAAAAGCATTGTCAGAATTTTCAGAAAACAGAGGTCCCGCTCGAGCGTAGGTTTCTCCGCTCGAGCGAACATGCAGACAAAGGTTTCCGCTCGAGCGTCACTTTCTCCGCTCGAGCGTAATGCAAAACATGGCAAAAGTACTGGATGCTCGAAAATCAAGCTCGATAGACGCTCGATAGCCGCTCGAGCTTAAGACACAAGATCCCGCTCGAGCGTCAATCATTCCGCTCGAGCGGACTTCAAAACAGTGCAAAGTACTGGGAGCACGGATTTCTCGTTTGAGCGCCACTTTCCCCGCTCGAGCGGGATTCCAAAATCTGGAATTTCCAGATTTGAACTTCCAAGCTCAAATGCAGCTCAAATGCATAAAATTCAATCATTTTGGGCCAATTTTATGGAAAACATTTGTAAACTCATAGAACAACATGTTTCAAAGATCAATTTGATAAATCAAAGCCTAAAGGTAGTTCAATTAAATACAATTTTGAACCAAATTTCAAAAACATGAAGAACATGCAAACATGCATGGATTTAACCAATTCAAAGCTTCAACTCTTGCTCTAATAAGCCAATTCTTCTCAAAACAAGATGAAGTCAAGATCTTTTGTAAAATTATGAGTATGCATGTGAGGAATTATGAGCTACAATCACAAACTTCAATATATATATACATGCATGCAACAATTAAGCTTCAACACCACAATTTGAGCCATAAATTGGCTCTAGACTTCAACCTTGCTCTAAACCATGCAAGAATCAACTTAAACACAAGAATGAGAAGATGAAACACCAACCTTAAATCTTTAAACTCAAGAATATAAGCTTAATTTTGCAACCCTGCCATCAATTCTTTCAACTTCAAGCCAATCTCCAAGTTTGAACTCAATTCTCTCACTCTCTCACTCTTGGTCGGCAATAACAAGAAAAGGGCTGAGCAAAATGTGTGCTTAAATGTATAATAAGGCTCAAATATTGTTCATGTAGTGGGCTACTCACAATGGCATTAAGGTAAATATGTTAAACTATGTGATTTAGCTTATTTTAATCTAATTTAATCATACCAAATCACTTTTCAAATAAATATACCATAAAATTACATAAAATCTAAGTAACACTAAACGTCAATCGATTTCAGATTCGGCCGCCGATGAGGCCTTCAATTAGCAGTTTAAACGTAAAAACGTGAACAGGTAATCAAATAGGCAATAGATATAAATGCAATTAAACGGATATACTTAATTAATTCGGTTCCAGATTTCAGTTGGTTAGTTCAGTATATCGATCAATTCAATTATCAGTCATAATCAGTTTCAGTTTGGCAGTAATCAGTAATTAATCGGTAATCAGTGATGAGGGTTATTACAGCCGGAAGTGGATGCCGAAGTGGTGGAGTTAAGGTACAAAGAATTTAATTACGAGTTTATTTGGTATAGTGTGAATTGTGTTGATTTGTATATCTTGAAAAATAGTAAACGACCTCAATAAATTATGAAATTTGAGCAGAGGTATGTATACGTGATTCTAGACAACTTTTGTGTTTAAACTTTTTATTAAAAAGATCGATTATAACTTATAATTGGATGATCTTGATTATAGTAATTTTAATTCATTTTGACAATGCAGATTTAGATATTATTTTAACCCACGAAACGAGCTAATTTTTATTGGTTTCGTGTAAATAGAAGTAAAACGTTATTCTGAACATTTTTCGTATTTTGAACTTTTCTGAAAAAATTCATCTTACAGCAGCTTCTTTTTGTTTTCAGTTCTAGATTTTTCGATCGAATTTCGGTTAGGATTTTCTATTAAGTTTTTCTCTCAACCTGTTCAGTTTCTACTAAATTTGTTCGCCATACCTTTTAGGAAATTTGATTCTGTACAACTTTCATTCTTTGAGTTTTGGTGTCACGACCCAAACTTGCCCCTATGGGTTTAGCACCATAACCGCCAAGAATCCAAATTATCAAGGCCCGCTAACAAGAATACAAGAAAAGCAGTATGGGTATGGCGGAAGCCAAAACAAGAATGAACAATGTCCAATGAGTCAGGATCCAGTATGCAAAAAGACTTTTCATACATATATATACTCGATCTGTAAAAGATGCACAATATTTATAAATATTCGTATCAGGACCAAATCCCTATTAACAAGATAAAGATCTATCGGTTTATCTGATTATACAAAACAGACACAGAGACAGACGGGGGAAAAAAAAACACCCCTAAGTCATAGTTTGACAGGCTCAGAACCTCGCAGTGAGGCAGATTGGTTGGCTTGACAAAATTGGAGTTTACCCCGATGCTCCTAGCCGCGGTCTAGTGCCTATACACCTACATATATATATGACCAGTGAGCTAAAGCCAGTGAATAATATAATGCGTAAAGAGGTTAAAAATGAATGTCCTTATAGTAATGAAAATCAGTTCATTAAATCTGTATTTCAGTCGTTCAATCAGTACGGTCATATGTAGTACATCCATTAGCATAACAGTACAATAAACAGTAGGTCTTAAAAGACCGAACAGTAAATGATGGCCATCGACAAGAATGAGTGGTTCCAACAAAGGAACCGATAGAGATCTCTAGAATAACGATCGATGTGAATAGTTGCTAAGGATGCTACAATACAGTTCAGATTATAGGACATACATTCATTCGATTAACGATAGCGATTCGAGACCTGATGCAGTTCAATTGTTCAGAAGATAATCATTTTTGAACATATCTTTACACAGTTGTTACTCACAGAGTTCTGGACTACAGTTAGGCTAGAGCGTGTCTCCAGTCGCCAACCCTACACAGTTTATAGAACGAACACACACTAAGCCATACAGTTGGGAGTGATAACAACTTAATCCCTAATTTGCCTCGGTATGTTCTACATCTATATCCTCATTAAGATGTCTTAAACTAAGCCTAAGAATGCCTAGAATGAAATGAGGATGCAAAGATGCACTTTAAAACATTTTTCAGAATTTTCAGAAAATAGGGGTCTCGCTCGAGCGTGTCTTTCCCCGCTCGAGCGGACATGCAGACAAAGGTTCTCCGCTCGAGCGGATTGTAAAACATGGCAAAAGTTCTGGATGCACGAAATTTACGCTTGATCGGCGTTCGAACTAGGCTCGAGCGTGTGACTCAGGTTCCCGCTCGAGCGTGCATTCATACGCTCGAGCGCATCAGAAACAAAGGCAAAGTACTAGAGCACGAATTTCTTCGGCCGAAATGAGTCCAAAATCTAGAATTTCCAGATTTGAACTTCCAAGCTCAAATCAAGTTCCAATGTATCAAAATCAATTCATTTGGGCCCATTTCTGGGAAAACACTTGTAAATACACAGAATAACATAGTTCAAAGCTCAATTTGCAAAATCAAGGCCCAAAGGTAGTTTAATTAAATTCAAATTCAAACAAATTTTCATGAACATGAAGAACATGCAAACATGCATGAATTTAAACCATTTTAAAGCTTCAATGCTTGTCCAAATCTTGCAAAAACATGATGACAACATGAACTATAACAATATTATGAACATACATGTGAGGAATTATGAACTTGCAACCTCAAAACCCAAGAATGGTAACATGTACGGAACAATTAAGCTACAATTCAATATTATAAGCCATGCCTAGGCTCCAACCTTTAACGATTCTCTAAAACATGCTAGAAGAAGCTCAAATCAAACACAAGAAGGCAAAACCTCTACCTTATGTCTTGAATTAAAGGTAAAGAGGCTCAATTATTTAATCTCTCTTCTAAATCTTCAAGTTTCCAAGCAATTTTCAAAAGGGAACTCAATTTCTCTTCCTTTAACTCTCTAGGTCAACAAGAACAAGGAAAATGAGCTGATGAAAAAAGTATGAATGAATGCAAGAGGCTCAAATGTGCATAGATAGTGGCCCACTCACAATGGCAAAGTTGGAGATAAGCCTAACTCTTTAATTAGCTTTATTTTAATCTATTTTAATCATACTAAGTCACTTTTCAGATAATTACACCATAAAATCTGATTAACATAGAACATCAATCAATTTCAGATTCGGCCGCCGATAAAGCCTTCAATTTGCAGTTTAAATATAAAAACATGAATAGATAATCAAACAGGCAACAGATAGAAATGCAATTTAACTAACATATTCAATCAATTCAGTTCCAGATTTCAATCAGTTAGTTCAGTATTTCAATTAGTTCAATTACCCATCATAATTAGTCTCAGTTTAGCAGTAATCAATAATTAATCGGTAAGCAGTGGTGAGGGTTGTTGCAGTTGGTCAATTCGAATTATTTAAATATAAAACGGTGCATTTTTATACTTCTTCAGCAAGTTATTTATGATTAAATTATACTAATTTTATTTTTTTGTATGATGGTGGGTCTTACTAATTTTTTTATACAAGGCTGACCCACCATATTTTTATTTCTATTTTATTCATTTTATAATCAATTTATATTTCATTGTGTACGGGTAAGAAACTAAATGTCACCGTATCTTGGGAAACTGCCCATTCGTCTTAGTGCAGTTGAAACTACTTGTCTTGTCCTGTAATGAGAATTAAATGTATTTTTGTTTGTGCCCGGTGGATGCGTGGGTGTTAAATCTTGTACTCATATATACTGACCTGTTTTGTCTCTTGGCAACTCGGGTGCGTTCTGTTTGAGCGCAGTCGAACTTCCTTTGCAGAATTAGTTGGGGTTACGGTGGTGACGTGGAGTAGCCATAGTTTTTGGACATATTTCTTAGACTTCTTTTATTTTCTTGAGCTTAGGATGATATTAGTTTATGTATTTTTTTTTTTTTTTATGACTTTAGTATTGAGATAATTTGGCATAGTTTGTAACCATACATTATTTAAGTTATTTTGACTATTTATTGTCACTTTAATGTTGGAAGTATTAGTTAGTTATGAAATTATGGTGGATGGTTTTATTGGCGTTTAGTTTTTTGTTTCATCCCTAGGAATTGAATAATGGAATATTGATTGGGGTTTAGTCGTAATTTAATATTTAATTGTCCAAATTATGGGGCGTGACAAAACACATTTGTAATTTATTTTTTTCTAAAAATAAATAAAAATCAATTTTTAAAATTTTTATAAATATAAATAAATAAAAAAAACGTAAACGCGACCAGACACTATTTAAGTATTTGATGACTTCTGCTAGATGTCCCTTATTTTTTAATTTTAAAAAAAAAATTGATAAACAAGACACAAATCATGAATCTTGAATTTGTCAAATAAAGTTCTAATCACTTGACTAGCACATAGTTATGTGCATTCGCTAATATATACCAGCAATGATTTAGATTATTAATTTTGGTGCTTTAATGGAGTACTAATGACATCGTAATGAATAAAAAAATAAAATAAAAACAAATCAAGACTAAAATATTACATCATTATGAGTGGAGTCCACTGCCAACTCATTAGAGCTACTTTTAAAACTCAAAAATTAGAGCTCCAAAACATTTTTCAATATATGGATTGGTTTGGCATATTCTAAATAATACAAAAAGTCACTATCTTATTTAAATCACATCACTTCTCTAATACATCACATCAAATCTAATTCATATAAGTCAATAAATTAAAAAATGCACGTTTTTAGAACATTCAAAACCATGTGGGGGTGGGTTTGCAAACAATGTATTTTCCTCTTTTCTGTGACGCCAAACTTCTTGTCATTTTGTAGGTTGGTCCCCCTTCCGTGAAAAAGACATTTTCATTATTATTTGATTGTCGGTTCCGTTTGAGAACAGTTAAACAAAGATTTTTATAAAATCTTTGTAAAAAATCCTTGTAATTTTGTATCAAAAGTTTTTATTTTTAAGGTTCGTACAATCTAAAAAGATTTAAAAAGTATTTTTTTAAAATCTTAAAAAAGTTCGAACTTTTTTCAATTTTTTTTTGAGAATTGATTGAGAGCCTGAATCCAGATGCCCCGAAACCACGAAACGACGTCGTTTCGTGGTTTTAATTTTAATTTTAATTTTAATTTATTTATTTATTTATTTATTTTTCAGCAGAAGTAGGAAGAAGAAGACGGAGGAGGAGGAGGAGGAGGAGGAGGAGGAAAAAGGACTAGAGGGGGCCTAAAAAATGGGCTGGAGGCGGAGGCGGGGGGGTGCGGCGATTGGCGATGGCAGAGGCGACGAGTAGAGGCATAGTGAGGGTGGAGGCGCGACGATCGGCAACGGATCGACGACGATGGCGACCGCAACCTCTTTCTCTCCCTCTCTCTCTCCCTCTGCAGGTCGAAAATGGCAGAAAAAAAGAAAAAAAAAATGCCTAATGCCCAAAAACGACGTCATTTTGGGCATTAAGGGCATTCAAATTCGAGGCACAAATCATTTTTCTTTTTTTTTTTAATTTTTATTTTTAAAGTATATCTAGTCTAATAGGAATTGAAAGAAAAGTTTTTAAGGCGGTGTTTGGAGCGATTTCTAAACTATGATTCTATCCCACATTTTAATATGATGTTTGGATAGGTATTTGGAACTAATTTTTCACAACTCTACGGAAAACTTTGTGTGAGGCGCGATTTTTAAATTTTTTTTTTTTTACATTTGACTTAACCGGTCGTCTCACCAGTTGTTCGGTTGGTTGACCGGAACAGTATAAAATTTTTTTTTTTTTGGCCAATTGACATATGTTAATTATTATATATTCAAAAGAAATATTTTTTGAATTTTTTAAATTTTTTTATGTGCTTTAATAGAATTTTGAGTTGTATGTTTGGTTATGAGTTGTAATTTTTTGTATCAAATATCATATGTCACATCAAAAATTCTCCACTTAATTCAAAACTCTTTTTAAAACTTTTTCACCAAACAAATTTTTCACACTCAAATCATAATTTCAAAACTCACAAACTCAAAATACAACTAATACTCTTAAATTATAGTTAGAAAGCTCTACCAAACGCAACCTATTTTTTTTTTTAAATGTTGAAACTCGAGCAAAAAATTAATAAAAAGGCAATTGTCAATTCCAATCCATTGATACAAACTTTCGACAACTATGATGCAATTTGAATTGAATTTTCTTTTTTCTAAGTTGGGAAACAATTATTTATTTTTTAATTTTTATTTCCCTCACCGCTTAATATTTAATCTTTCATGAACAAATGTATGTTATTTATTTATTTATTTATTTGGATAAATGGAGACATATGTTTCTAAATAATGAATTTGTTTAGTAACTGCGTATTTGAATTGAATGGTTTGATGAGAAACAATAAAAAATAATGAAAAAGATAATTTTGGTTTACAAAAATTCCCAAAATAATAAGACTTTCCAATAAATTTTCCTACAAATTAAGTAATAAATGGATAGCAAGAGAACTACCCTGTTATGCCATTTTCGTTTCTTTCAAAAAAAAAAGAAAAAAAAAGAAAAAAAAAGGGGAGATTAAGTGAGAAATCAAATTGATTAGTTTTACAACTTTAAAAAAACCAAAATTTCCCATTAAAATACAAAGCAAGGAAAAGAAATCTCATCCATATTTTTATTTTTCACATACATGATAATGGCAAAATACAATAATTTATTTTATTTTTCTCACTCACGTGAGAGACTGTCTACAATTTTTTATTTTTTATTACCTATTCCAAACTGAATTGGAAGGTACTTTTGTCCAAATTTAAATCTCACATTTTAAAACGCTGGAAGGCTTTAAATGCACTCTAAAAGTTTAGTCGGACATCATAAATTACAAGTCCACTCTATTCTAAAATATAAAATTTATTTGATTATTTTGAACGCTTCAAATAATATTCTTTCTACCTCCAAAAATCTTAAAGACATTCTTATAAACACCACGAGCTCTTAACACCTAAACTTCAGTTATTTGCTATGGGTATATCAATTTTTTTCTTTTATGTTTATGGGCTTTGTTAACCGGTGATACTATATGCATCAATTGGTGCACTAATTACTGTACCAACATTAATTATGATATTATTATTGACCCCACTCATTAATTACATTATAAATTCTAAAAACCTCTTAAATTATATCACATTATCAATTGATACATAAGTTAAACCATCTCCAACGGTGAATTAAATTTACCATCAGATTTGAATTTGGTGAAAAAATATCACTTTTATGGCTCGAACGGTTTCACCAAAAGGATATCAAATTGAGAATTCACCAAAAATTTCACCAAAATGAGAAGTGGAACAGATTTCACCAAAACACTGTGCGTTTACGTTTGAGGTGAGTCCCACTGGACAACCGACTGGACGTCTCCTCGGACCCGGTGGACCACTTCTTTGTTTTCTCAGTTTTTCATTTTTTACATTGGCCGGTTGTCCGCCAAGTCGACAAGTAGTTTGATGAAAAGTTAAATTTTTTCGTTGGAGTAGATAATATCAAATAAAGGAAATCTTTTTTTTTTTATTTTTATACTCAGATTTAATGAAAAATCTGATGAACCATTGGAGATACTCTTAGTATACTAATTAAAACATATAACATTATTCTTTGTTAACATGTGTTCTAAAAGTACATGTTAAGAATGTAATCAATGATAATATCTACCTTTATTTGTATAGAGAATATAAAATATAGAAATAAATATGGTAACTTTCAAAAACTAGACACTTTTTTACATGGACACAAACATGCTCATTTTGGGAATGAGGTTGGTGATGTGCCTTATAAGTATAGCACCGTGTTGTGAGCCTGTGAAGGCACTTCTTGAATTTATTTTAATGATCCAAAATATTCATTGTGTAGGGTTCGTTAAGTAAATTATCCATAAAAAAGTTCAAGTTAATTAGACATCTGTAACTTATAATAAAGCTATGTTTATGTTTAAAAAAGTAAACAGTTAGTATGATTTTAATAATTTTTTAGGGTTATTATTTGTCTTGATCATGTGATTATATTTGTTCGATTAATTTCATTTTTATAAGGATAATATACTCAACAAATCTTATAATATGAACGATTTAAATTATTAAAATATAATTAGAATAAACCATATGAGGTGTGACAACATGGGTGCCGTCATAGCACCCACTCCCAATCTGCTCATTTTTAAAATAATAAGATTCAAATATTAATGTGTAGTCGGATAAAAAAAAAAGATATTAATGTGTAGTGTCAGTTTAAATAAATAAAACTACCGTGTATTAAGAAAAATAAAAAAACATGCAAGGTAAGATATGTAGAAGATCATATTGCATTAAATTAAAAATAATAAAAATAAAATAATAGTACCTTCTTCAATAAAAAAACAAAAAATATTAATATGTCCGTATGGACAAAAAAAAATTAACTATTAAAAATCATTATAATTTCTCTCATACCCTTATATTTCCCATTCAAGTAGAAGAATTAACAGTTATTTATTACTTTCTTAACATGTATCATTAAAATATATGTTAACAAGATCCCTTAAGGAAAAATGATATAGGTCCTAAATTGTACCAATATGTGACATTTGATCATTCATTTAGTAGAAAATTTAGTATTCCTAATATTATCCTCCTTTAAAAATTAAACAAGAGTCCTTGTTCGTTTAAAAAGTGGGTTAACTTTTTACATTTTTTAACTATTTTAACCTGAGACAAAAATTTATATGTTGGACATTGGGGTCCCTTTTATTTTCTCAACAAATTCCTATAAAATGTCCATGAGTTAAAAGTGTCGGCATTATATAATTACGAGAATCAAAATATATATTTTTGAAGTTAAAAGGTACTAATTAGTGTGTTGGGTTCTGTTTTTAAAAAATTATTATTTTCTTATTTTTCTTATTTTTTTTTTGTTTTTAATGAATATTTTTGAAATTTTAAATAATTTTTTTATTTTTTTAGATGCACCTTACTTAGATTTATCTAAATAATAAAATATTTATAAAAATTAATAAATACACAAAAATGTGAAAAATTTACTAATTTTTTTGCATTTTTGTATTTTTTTTTTATATTTTTGGTGTTTAGTGAAGTTTAAAAAAAAAATTCACAAATATTATATTTTGACTAATGCTATATGTACCAATTAGTACACTAACTAGTGTACCAATTTAAGATGTAGCATAATTTAAGATGTTTTTGATATTCGTAATTTGTATAATGAGTAAGATCAATAATAATGTTATAACTAGAGTTGGTACACTAGTTAATACACAAATTGGTATATGTAACATCGCTTTTATACTTTTTAAATGTGTTTATATTAGGTGTATCTAAAAATTTTAAAAATTATTTAAAATATTTAAAAAATTCATTAAAAAAAAAATACAAAAATTAATAAATAAATAATTTTTTTTTTCTAAAAATCAAAACTAAACAAGTTGATTATAATTGTTTTCCTCGTGTTAATAAAAAAACATTGGATTCTTTGATTTTCCATTTATTATGGAGAGAGAAAATCACGAATGAAAAACTTTCATTAAAGTCATCACATGACTTAAAAACAAACGACATCAAAGCGCACGTTGTAATTGATTCTCGTTACGATCACTCAATCGTCTACTCGAGATTAAAATTAATTTAACATACTCAACAATCCAACAAGTGGTACTTTACAATCAACAATCAACAATCGACAATCTAGTTGTAGGAGTTCTTACAAAATTTTATACCAATTTTAAGGAATTTGGATCCTTTCCTTAAGCTTGGTCCTTGAGCTCGGTCCTTGAGTTGAGGCGATTTTGATATCTGAGCAGATTCGTATTTTAATATTTACTCAGTATAACATACCTGTAAAAAATCAAGTTGATCGGATATCAGAAAGTATGTGTTCGAAAAACTGTTTATTAAAAAATAGTTTGTAGTCCCAGTTTTTCGAACACATACTTTCTGATATCCGATCAACTTGATTTTTTACAGGTATGTTATACTGAGTAAATATTAAAATATGAACGGTTCAGATTATCAAAATCGGACCTCAAAGTGGACCCGAAAGCCCTCAAGAACCGAGCTCAAGGACCAAGCTCAAGGAGAGGATCCAGATTCAATTTTAAGAAGTGCAGGGAGAACTTTTATTTTTATATTAATATTTACACTCCATTATAATTTAAAGTGCAATAGCAACAGTTAAAAAAATATATTTTTGATATTTAATAAATTTTTTATATAAAAATTCATGTCAAATTTAAAACTTAAAATAATTTTTTTTACTGAAGTCGATTTTTTTTCTAATTTTTTTCTATGTTTTTTCATTATTGGGATCTTCTAGTTTAATATAATTTAAAAACGCCTTTATTATTTTTTTTAAAGCAACTAAAAAATAATAATCAACAAAAGAAATGTTGACAAAAATAAGGGAGGAATTATCCTCAATGGGAAAAAAGGGTTCTTACAGATCAATCAGAAGAAACCCAAATTTGCAATAGCAGTAGAGAGTAAAAAATTAATGACATACTGATACTCATAGTATTTTTTACATTTTTGTCCTTAGTTGTCTATTTTTTTCTTTGCAAGCACCACTCTTCATCAACTTAACCCCGTTGCTGGTGATCTCTTATTTACCCAACCTCGCCATAGCCAACCTATCTTTTCTCTTCGTTACCCTTCCCAACCCTTCTCCATGTCCCTTTGTTCCCTTATAGTCCTTTATCGCTACTGCTACACCCAACCTTTTCTTCATCGCACCATCGTCAGACCTCAACCCTACTGCCACATCTAAATTGTAAAATTTCCAAATTTGCAAAACCCCTAAAAGTCCACTACTATGATCTCCATCACCGCAGTTTGGTGCAAGTCATGCGTGTGGGTTGCATCCTATATAAAAGATTGATTTTAGGGTTGCATCCTATATAAAAGATTGATTTTATCATAAATAAAAAGTAAGACGGGGGTTGGTGAGATAAGGGTTGATGGTGGGAAATGGGTGATTGACAACTATAGATGATGTAAAGGTGGTGGTTGGCATTGAGAAGTGGAGAAGACGATGATAATGAAAAAGAAAGGAAGATACGAGAGATAGTAAAAGTAGAATGTAATGCACAAGTATGTGCATGTGTGGTTGCAAGTCTTTTGTTTGTATAGTGTAAATCTTGTGTGTGTTGGGTACAAGTTCTGTATATGCAGATTAGTTTTATTGAAAATGAAAATAAGAGGCAATGGAGATAGTAGAGTTGGGGCTAATGAAGGTGAGGCGAAGGTCGACGGTGGTTGTTGATGGTTAAGGAGGGGTGGTAGATGACTATAGAGGGCATAGGCATGGTATTCATCATTAGGAAGTGGAGTAAACGGCGCAAATGAAAGAGAAATAAATAAATGAAAGACAAAGAGTAAAGGAGGGTTGGGGTGCAAGCCTGTGTGTTGGGTGCAAATATTGTGTAGGTAAGCCGATTTTATCATAAATGAAAAAGAGAAGGCGATGATGAGATCAGGAAGAGTTGGGTGGGGGCTAAAAATGGTTATAGAAAAATTGAGAGCGGGGGCAATTTGGTTATTACACTCGTTCATTCCATATTTTTGTAATTAACAAAAAAAAAAAAAAAAAAAAAACAAGAAAAAAGTTGCTAACGGACAATTATTTACTTCAAATTCTTTTGTTTTATGATTCCTCCTAAAAAATAGTTGGGAAACTCACTCTTAATAATTGTATTTAAAACAAATTGGTTTTGAATTTTACTGAATTTTCTTAATACATATATATATATATATATTATTTTTTTTAGATTCACTTATTCTAATTTTAGATTCACTTATTCTAAATAAACATAGAAAGTATAAAATTTGTATTTAAAAAAATAACTAAATACAAAAAACGAGTACAATTTTGTATTTATTGAATTTTTATAAATTTTTTTTACAAATGTTTTATTTTCTAAGTACGTCTAAATTAAAATGCATTTAACTAAAGTATTAAAAAAAGTAATAAAAATATGCAACTTAAAAACTATTGTTAAAAATTCAAAGAGATAAAATTTTAAGTTTAGTTTTGAGGTGCCTGTGAATTAATCGATCAAATCAAACCCCATTCAACAAAACCAACGGACGAGATCGGATTAAACCAAGCATACGTGTACGCAAAGATCTGGGTCCACGATTGCTATCGTGAAGGACATCATCTCTTATACACAATCGAAATCGAACCTCACTTCCTTCATCATCATCATCTCCTAGATCTCGCCGCTCTCCTCAGCCGTACGATCGCCGGAACTTCCTTCAAATCGCACGGTCCCTGAACTTCCAGTATCTCCATCACTGGTATCTCTATCTATACACATATACGTACATATCCATATACGTATATTCTTAATCGTTTTGATGAATTAGGGTTTTGGTTCTCTCTCTCTCTCTCTCTGGTGTTTGTTGAAGTAAGATTATGGTTTTGTACTAGCAAGGTGTTTGGTTTCCGAGAAAACGAGGAAAATTTAAGCAAGTAGAGCTTTTGAGCATATGAGGAACTCAAGTTCAGTTTAGTAAGGCTTAGTTAGTGTATTGGGGTTTTCCGCCAAATTGGCGTTTGGTTACTGGGAAACCGAGGAAAATTTGAGCAAGTACAGCTTTTTGAGTGTTTCTGTCTTTATGTTATTTTAATTTTCAGCAAATGGAGAACTCAGTTCAGTTTAGTTCAGCTCAATTTGTTTGCTAGTGTTGAATTCAGTTAAATTAGGGTTCTGGTTTTTTGCTCTCTCTGGTGATGGTTGAACTAAGATTATGAAGAACTTAGTTTAGCTTAGTTTGCTAGTGTTTCCCTTTTGATAAGTTAGGGTTCTGGTTTTTTGCTCTCTCTGTGTCTGTGGTGTTGATTGAAATAAGATTATGGTCCTCCACCAATGCACCGTTTGGTTGCTGAGAAAACGAGGAAAATACTAGCAAGTAGAGCTGAGTGTTTTCTGTCTTATGTTGTTTTAATTTTCAGCAAATGAATACTCAGTACAGTTTAGTTCAGCTCAGTTCTTGGGCTAGTGTTGAATTCAGTGTAGTGAGTATTTTTTGGTTTGTAATTGTTTTTAATCCCTGAATGATCAAAAGTATATGATATACAAATTGCGGCTTATTTTACTCCTGGACATTTTCCTCAGAAACCAAAGTAAAAGAAATAAAGATTTAAGTAATCAAAGTTTTCTTTAAACTGAAGAAGTGGTGATTTTATTATAATCTGCGTTTGATATGTATTGCCTCTTCTTCTTCTTTCTTCTCTGCAGAAGGAGCTTGTGGAAAGAATCTGGGGCTGTTCCGTGATGGCTCTTATAAGCGAAATAAGCTGCTGCGACTTTGTAAATTACTTATCAGAGTGGATTTACCATTGCTAGAAATACACTGGTAAATGTGTGTGAGGACTGTGAATTTCTTAATTTATTACTTGGAAGGGAGAGGTAGTGGAAGGAAGAAAATCAGACATGGTACGTGTTGAATTATTTTTTGGAATTTTGGGTTTCACAAAGCTTAGCGCCGGTCTTTTGAGTCGTTGCATATACTGAGTTCTAATACATTTTTACTTATTATTACTTATTTATATATTTATTTTTGCATCTGGGTGTTTATTGTAATACAAAGTTTCCTCATTAATTACCAAAATTAAAGTCACATCTGGGTGTGACTTGCATAACTTGACTAACACCTAGAACCAGTGGAATAAATTTAACGTCAAGCACATGGATGAAAGTTTTCTGCATTTGTTAAAAGTAGTTTAGTTATCAAGTTAACATTATTGCTTTAAGTTATTGTCATTGAACTATGATGCGACTTCTTGCTAATGTAGATAATAGAAATTAAGCAGATCATAAAAAATCATGTGTCTTGTAGAAGTAGTTTCATTCACATTTTATCTTACTATTTTTTGTTTGAAAAAGTTCATATGCATTTATTACTAGTAAATTGTATAAATTTTTTGATAAGTAGTACTAAATTTTAGAATTTTGCTTAACATATTGGCCTTGAACTCTTAAGTGGAAAGTTGCTAAAGTTAGTTACAGTCTTGGGTTGGAAGTTCTGGAAAGTAAGTGTGCAGATTTGTTGCTGTTTAAGAATGCATAGAAATGTTGGATACTTTGAATTCACTAACAGTTTACTTTTTCTAGTTCTAGCCGTTTTAGGCTTGTCAAGCTTTGGTTGTTAGCAGTAATTGTTGCAATTTTTGAAATTTAAAAGTTTTATTTCGAAATTTCTTTTATCCACTCCACTGTGATTCAATGGATTTGCTATCTTGTTTAACCAATTTTCTTCTTACCAATGCACGGGGGAGGAATTTGCTGTCATGTTTTATGTAGTCATTTTCAAAATTTAGCAGATTTGGCCACTTTTAATTGCTTAAAATGCAGAAAGTTGATATCTAATACAGACAAGTAGGGTTTTGGATGCTAAAATCTTCTGTTTCCAAACAAGTATGGTTCTACCACAAAATTAGCTTTAGAACTCTTAATGAAAACTTGTAAGCTGAGAGCAGCAAAGAAGTTTGACTGTTGGATGTTTCAAAGTTCTTGGTAGAATTATGTTGTTCTCTATGATATTTGGAGGTTGTGGAAGTGTCCCGTTGCTGTTTGAGAACCCAAAGAATGCTTGAGTTTGAATTCTTGCTAATGGCAACCCTTTGTAGCTAATTTAAGCGTATTCTAAGTTCTTTGTCTTCTGTGGTTTTACATTTGCTGTGAATATTTTGCATTTTTTGCTGAGGATGAGGTTAAAAAGTTTGTTTGATTTGCATTCAGTTTACATATTATTAGGGTGGTGAAGTTTAATGTCTATTCTCAATTGTATGGTCTAATGCAAATATATAAGTGTTTTTTTCCTGTAAATAAGAAAAAATTAGGTTGTTTTTCAAAATAATCAAACAAGAAGGGGACGAAAATGGGAAAAGGCTACATTAGAACTTGCAGTCACCCATCAATGTGTGATTCTAAAGGTAGCAATTTTAAAATTTCTTCAGCAAGCATCTCTGGAGGTAAGACTGAATTAGCTGCATGGCCTGGGCAAGGAATAAGAGGGATGCGTATTATCTTCATGGCTGCTTGTGACTGCTCGGAATTTATATAGGCCTTAAAAATTCTATTTTTTTAATCTTATTTTTATCATTATTTAATTCTGCAAAAAACAGGTGTAAGTGAGCACATCTAATTTATTACTTGTGGGTAGTCTTTTCAGAACTTTTGGATGGCAAAGGGTCCAGGATGTTTAACTGATGGTGAGATGGCCTATGATAATTCCTCCAGAATTGAGCCAAAGCGTTCTCATCAGTGGTTTATGGATGGTACTGAGGCTGAGCTGTTCCCCAACAAGAAACAAGCAGTTGAAGTTCCAAGCCACAATTCATTCCCTGGACTTCTAAATGCAAGCATTTCTCCTTGGGGAAATGCTTCCAACTATCACTCTGCCACAGGCCAATTTACTGAGCGCTTGTTTGACCCTGAAACTGCAAGGACCGTCAATTTTGATGACAGAAACATGTCGTCGGCTGGCACAGGGAATATCAATATGGGAATGAAGGTTATTCAGGATCAATTTGGGAGAGATTCGTCATTTGGTTTGTCTATATCTCATACACTGGAGGATCCTAGCTCAGGTCTTAACTATGGTGGGATCAGAAAAGTTAAAGTGAACCAGGTGAAGGACTCTGAGAATTTCATGTCAGTATCTATGGGACATGCCTATAACAGGGGGGATAACAGTACCATGTCAGCCTCTCATGCTTATGGCAAGGCAGATGACAATACCATATCAATGGGCCTCTCATTTAATAGAGGTAATGACATTGTACCGATGGGCAACACATATAATAGGGTGGACAATAATTTTATATCCATGGGTCAACCATATAACAAAGGGGATGGCAACACCATGTCAATTGGTCACCCCTATAAGGGGAACAATAATGCCATGTCAATGGATCAGTCTTTCAACAAGGGTGTGGATAATATGACAACAATGGGTCAAACCTTCAACAAGGAGGATGGCATCAATTTTGATGACAGGAACATTCATTCAGTTGGCACAGGTAATATCAATATGGGAAGAAAGGTCATTCAAGATCCATTTGGGAGTGATTCCTCATTTGGTTTGTCTATATCTCATTCACTGGAGGATCCTAGATCAGGTCTGAACTTTGGTGGGATCAGGAAAGTTAAAGTCAGCCAGGTGAAGGACTCGGAGAATTTCGTGTCAGCATCTATGGGACATGCCTATAACAGGGGGAATAACAATACCATGTCAACACCTCATGCTTATGCGAAGGCAGATGACAATAACATATCAATGGGCCTTTCATTTAATAGAGGCAATGACAATATCATATCGACGAGCGACGCATATAATAGAGTGGAAAACAATTTTATGCCTATGGGTCCACCGTATAACAAAGGGGATGACAGCACCATATCGATTGGTCACTCCTATAAGGGGACTAATAATGCCATATCCTTGGATCAGTCTTTCAGCAAGGGTGTGGACAATGTCACAACAATGGGTCAAACTTTCAACAAGGAGGATGGAATCAATTTTGATGACAGGAGCATTTCATCAGTTGGCACAGGCAATATAAATATGGGAAGAAAGGTCATTCAGGATCCATTTGGGAGTCATTCCTCATTTGGTTTGTCTATATCTCATACACTGGAGAATCCTAGATCAGGTGTCAACTATGGTGGGATCAGAAAAGTTAAAGTCAGCCAGGTGAAGGACACTGAGAATTTTATGTCAGCATCTATGGGACATGCCTATAACAGAGGGGATAACAATACCATGTCAACTCCTCATGTGTATGGCAAGGCAAATGACAATACCATATCAATGGGCCTCTCATTTAATAGAAGCAATGATGACATAATATCAATGGGTGACACATATAATAGGGTGGACAACAATTTTATATCCATGGCTCAACCATATAACAAAGGGGATGACAGCACCATATCGATTGGTCACCCCTATAAGGGGAATAATAATGCCATATCGATGGATCAGTCTTTCAGCAAGGGTGAGGACAATATCACAACAATGGGTCAAACCTTCAACAAGGAGGATGGTAATAACTTATCAATGCGCAATACCTTCAAGGACATCAATAATAGCGTATCAATGGGTCAATCCTTCAGCAAGGGTGATGACTCTATCCCATCCATGGCTCAAACCTTCAACAAAGATGATGGTAAAACTATTCTGATAGGTAAGTCATTCAACAAGTTGGATGACAGTGCCATATTAATGGGCCACATCTACAACAATGTTGAAAACAATACTGTATCAATGAGTCACTCTTTTGGTAAGGGAGAAAGTAATATCATATCCTTTGTAGGCTTTCAGGACAATGATGATATAAATTCTTCTGGAAGGCTTATAAGCGGTTATGACTTGTTGATGGGTCAGTCTTCAGCTCAGAGACCAGAAGCATCAAGTGAGAAAGATTTGGGAGAATCAAATGTTGATGCCGTTGTAAGTGCCACTAAGGTAACTTCCTCTGCAAGTGAAACTGTTTCTAAGAAGGAGGATCAAAAAGGGTCCAAAAAGGTTCCTTCGAACAATTTCCCTTCAAATGTAAAAAGTTTGCTTGCAACTGGTATGCTGGATGGATTACCTGTGAAGTATGTTGCCTTGTCGCAGGAGGTAAATTTTAGTGTACATGTGTTCATCTTTCCCATATGCTTATGATTTGGTGACTCATGGTTCTTCTGTGCATGTTAGAAGGAGCTTCACGGTATCATAAAAGATTCTGGTTTTCTATGTGGCTGTCAGTCATGTAATTTTTCCAAGGTCAGTTGGGTTTACTTGGGTATTAGGTTTGTTATACAAAGTGAATTTATAAACCCATCTTGTTAAGCTAATTTCCAATCAATTGGTGTGTTTAGGCAATTAATGCATATGAGTTTGAGCGTCATGCTGGGTGTAAAACAAAACACCCAAATAATCACATATACTTCGAGAATGGGAAGACTGTTTATGGAATAGTTCAAGAGCTCAAGAACACGCCTCAGAATTTGTTGTTTGAAGTTATCCAGACAATTACTGGATCGCCCCTCAACCAGAAATATTTCCGTCTTTGGAAAGGTAATTCATCTTATTTGGTTTAGTTACCGATTACAGTTTAATCTAATTTTGTACTACTGTATTTCCTGTTTTCTCAAAATTATTGTGAATCGCAAATTGTGATAAACTGTACTTTTCTCTTCATATGCACTCCTTTTCCTCTTCTTCAGAATCATTCGCAGCTGCTACTTGTGAACTTCAGCGTATATATGGAAAGGATGAAGGGAAACAATTGTCATAAAGTTGCTTCGCTCAAGTATAAAGGTAGGAAAATCTTTATTTTGCTTAAATATGTACATGCCTTTTTGGGAATCCAAGTATTAAGAGGTCGTGTATCCTTATGTTTTAAAGACGAGGTTTTGTTGTAGAATTAGGAAATCAACATTACACAGCACAGAAAGAACCATTTATCTAGTCACTCAATGCAAGTTTCCACTACGCCATCTTAAATTTTCTTAAAGGAGAAATGAAAATCAAGATGGCTGTTACTGCTATTGTTTAGGCAGTTTATGTCAATTCTTCGATACATATTTGGTCCGTCTGATTAGTCTTTGATATCCATTAGACTGACCACTCGCAATTTGCTTGAAGCCTTTCTTCTGCTTCTGTTTGGGTTTTCTACTTTTGTTTTAACCTTGTGAGGAGTATTTGAGCAGGGTTACCTTGAGCGGAGTAATTGATCAGGGGTACCCATATTTTTTTATGAATGTGAGCTGGTTTTGCAGTGGAATTTAGATTGCGACAACCTGTTTGTTTTCTATAAAAGTGATGATCTGCTGTTGGTCCTACACAAGGAAACATAACGGCAGTGAGAAATATGGCTACTGGTTTGCTGTGAACTCTGATTTGTAGTCCAGTTTGTTCTTTCCATGCTTAGTTTATTTCATGGCTAAGAAGCATGGACACCTCTTTGGAGGCAACATATGGGTGTCCGACACGTGTCGGACGCGACACGTGTCGGACACTCTACCTGGTGTGTCCCCCCCTTTTTTTTGAATTTCTTCAGCCGGACATGCTTGGGACACTCTTGGGACACTTGATGGACACGTTGGAGACCTATGATGCATGGACACGAATACGGGACACGACACGGACTTGTGGACACGCAATTTTTTCAAAAAATGGGGGATACAACATGCTGGGGACAAGTTTAATATGTATAATTTTATTTATTTATTATACGTCAAAAATAAAAGAAAATCATTGATTCTTATACAATTACAATAATAATAAAATTAATAAACACATTTCTTAAATTTTTTTAATAAAAAATGAGTTTTTTTAGATAAAAATAATTTATTTTATGAATTTTAGGTTTAACAAAAACAAGGATAAAAAAAAAAAGGAAAAAAGAAAAAAAAAAACGAGGGGAGAAATCAGGAAAATAAAGGAGAGAGAAACAGAAAAAAAAGAAGAGAGAAATGGGTGAATCACGAAAAAGATAGAACAAAAAAAAAAAAAAAAGAGAAACAAAAGAGGAGAGTGAAATTAGAAAAGGCAGAGAGAGAATTAGAGAAGACGAAGATGAAGACGAAAGGGGAGAGTGAAACAGAAAAGGGAGGAGAAGAAAAAGAAAATGAAGAGAAGAAGAAGAACAGAGAAGATGAAGGAGACAGAGAAGACGAAGACGAAGAAGAAGAAGAAGAAGAAGAAGAAGAAGAATACCTTAGGCTTCTTCGATTGATCTGAACAGGTTAGGGCTTCTTTCTCTCCCTTGATCACTTTCTCTGCTTCCTTCCTCGATCTCTTTCTTTCTTTCTTTCCTCTCTAATAGTTAGGGTTTCTTTGATCCACCTCACGCGTGTCCAGAAAGTGTCACGGCGTGTTTGATTGGAAAATTTTTTTTAAAAAAAGAGGACACGTTAGAGAGAGTGTCGGACACATGTCCGTGTCCGACACGTGTTTGACACTCGTATGCAGGCCCTAGGTACATGTCAGTGCTTCATATTTGGAGACAAAGCGGGAGAAACCCTAACCCATAGACAGCGAAACAGAGAGAATGAGAAAGGGTGAAGAAGAACCTGTTTATGTCTTAGATTTGAGATATGTTCTTTTCTTCATTTTTCTTCTTTCATCTATTCTTCTGTTTGTCTGTCTGTCTCTCTCTGCATGTCTTTGTGTTCTCTCTCGCTTCCTTGCTATGTGTGCTTGACTCTCTTGTTCGCTTTTTGTGTTCGACTGTCTCTCTCTCGCTTTCTTTGTGTTCGATTCTCTCTTTCTCTCTCACTTTTTCTGTGTTGACTCACCCTTTTATCTCTCTCTCTTCATTTCTTTTTTTTTTCCCTCTTTTTTTTTTTTTGGATATTAATCTGAAATAAATTATTTTTATTTATAAAAAAATAATTTGTGAATGAAATTTGATGTGAAAGTAAATAAATAAAATAAACAAATAATATATATTTTAAAATTTTTTTAGATGGATTTTTAAATATATTTTATTTATAAATAATATATAATTTTATTTATATAAATAATATTTTTTTAATTTTACATATAATAAATAAATAAAATTATATATATTGAGCTTGTTTCAGTGTGTTGTGTCCTTTATTTTTTTGAAAATTTACATGTCCACGAGTCCTGTGTCCGTGTCCGTTTCCGTGTCCGTTCATCATAGTTTCATGGCATATAAATGCATTTAAGGGTTACTCCTAATGTCTAACTAGGTTACCTATACAGTTGAGTGGACATTATATATAGTTGGTAAAAGTTACTGATAATTATTGTTACATGCTGTGTATTTAAGTTGACTGAAATTATTTTCTTGTTTTCATAAGCATTTACATTCTCATGCACAATTTTCAGGTTGTGAGAATTTAGTACCTAACTAGGGACTGTTTGAAGGATGTAGTGTTCAGTGCTTTGTTGCAACGACGGGTGGCCTGATGGGATTCAAGAACAAGAGAGAGAAATTGTAGGGAGAGGAACCGAAAGGGTTCTAGAGAGTGAATCTCTATCAAATCAATTATTATTCATCAAGGTTGAGCCTCGCACTCTCAAATCAGGATAATCTGTGCCAAATCAGGTCTAAATCATCCTGGATTCACACTTGTGAACTCAACCTAGAGGTTCGATATTGTCTTTTATGCTCGAAATCGGAGTCAAGCTGAACAACCTAGGGTTCGACTCTCCCTGGTGATCGAAGTTCAACTCAGGTTTGACTCTCTCTCTGGTGATTGATTTCGAGCTCAATTTGGTCAATTGAATTGACTCAATCAGGACTCGAAATTTAGGGCAAACAAAACTGATCTGATGAATTAATGCTCCAGTAGGAAGAAATCAGGTACAAAACCTGATGCTTTGATACCAACTAACGCAATCAAAATGCAAATCAAAGATCAATTGAGAGAGAGAAGACAAATCCCCATTTAGGGCATGAACCCCTAAGGGTTAAAGAGAGAAACCAAGGCTCTACTCCAATCAAAATGCCTATTCTTTAATCCAAAAAACTAAGTACAATGGCATTACATCACGTATTTATAGACTACAACTAAGCAATTTATAGCCCACCTAATCATACACTAGGTATTTATTCTACTATATCATGACCATTATTTTTAGATTTGGGTTTGAGCGAGTGTGACTCTACCTTGTTAACAACTAATGCGTAATTAACCTTTTATCAATTGGGTTGTAGTGTTTAAGTTGATTTATTTATAATTTTCACTTGGTGTCTGGGTCTGGTTTAATTCAGATTACTTGGACTAATTTAGAATCTGTTACACCCAAATCAATCAATGTGCATGAGTTGAGCATATCAGGATAACATGTGAAGATTATTTTGACATATCAGTTAATCAATGTTAGAATAAGAAATTGAAAGGGCTAGTCCCTTTGTGCCTTGGAAGCTATGAAGCACGGATACTCCGAAATGGATACTCCGAAATCCCGTCTCACGACGTATCGGATCACGGATCACGCTACCGACACGGGCGGATACGACGATCACGGAAATGAATTATCCAATTTTTTTTTTAAAATTTTTGAATTTCGGATACGTCTAGGATACGTGAGGATACGGTTGGGATATGGTCGGGATACGGTAAGGATACGGCGGGGCAAAAAAATAATTTAAAAAACTTAAAATGGGGTCAAAATATAAAATATGAAAATAAGATAAAATAAAACACAAAAAAAAAAAATCAACCAAACTTACCTAGACCTAGGTCGAACAGCAGCCGCGAAGGAGGAGGAGTTCGTCGTCGTCTCTCGTCTCGAACAGCAGCTCGATAGTTGTCGATCAGGTTCGCGAACAGGAGCTCCACGGTCGTCGATCAGGTTCGTCCCTCTCTCTCTCCCTTTTGCTCCCTCTCTGTCTGCCTCTCACTCCATCTCACGAACTCTCTCTCTCTCTCTCTCCCTCTCCCTCTCACTCGATCTGTCTGGTCTCAGTGGAGATGGACAGATCTCAATCTCATCTCCCCCCCCTCTTGGTCGATCTCTCTCCCCCTCTCCCTTTTATCTATGTCGTCTCTGTTTTGCATATTTATTTTTATTATTTTTATTTTTTTATTTTTTGTATGTATACTCTGTAAATAAGATAAAATAAATCAAATAAGATATAAAAAAAAAAAACAAACCTTTGTATATGTATTCGGTACTATTACCTGAATCCTGATAAAACAAAATAAATCAAATAAGGTAAAAAAACTTATTAATAAATAAATTAATAAACTTATTAAAAATAAACTTTGTAAACTTATAAAATTATAAACTTTGTAAACTTATTAATAAATCAAATAAGGTAAAAAAACTTATTAATAATAATAAATAAATAAATAAACTTATTAAAAATAAACTTTGTCAATTTATAAAATTATAAACTTTGTAAACTTATTAATAAATCAAATAAGGTAAAAAAAACTTATTAATAAATAAATAAATAAACTTATTAATAAACTTTGTAAACTTAATCTTGGCCATCAATAAATAAATAAACTTATTGATAAATTCACTGATGAAGGGGAACAAGTTGAAGCTATTGACCTTGAAGACTCTTAGCTTCATAGGAATCTTTCTTTTTTTATCAAGTTGTCTTTTGCTTTAAGTTTTATTTTTATGTATGCTACATTACTAAAAATTGTTAAAGTTTTATTTTATGTATGTTACATTACTAAAAATTGTTGAAGTTTTATTTTTGTGTATGCTACATTACTAAAAATTGTAAAAAAAATATTTTTTATGAACGTATCCCCGCCGTATCTGTATCTTATTTTTTCGAATTTTGTCGTATTGTCGTATCCGTATCGTATCGTACCCGTATTCCGTATCCGTATCCGTATCCGTATCTGTATCCGTATTTGTGCTTCCTAGCTTGGAAGGAAAGACTTGTGCATAGTGATGGGGTCAACAGGATCTTGATAAATTGAGATTCTGAGATTGATGCAGAAGTGGATGAGAAGGATAGACTATGTGAAGCTTAAGAGTCATGAGTAGTTAGAAATAAAGGTAATTGGAGACGGGATAAAAGGAAGTTGGCTAATTTAGTTTCATTATGTTACACTGAGGCCAATGAATTGATTTGTAAGAAAACATATGGTTTTGGCTGAACGTGATACAAAAGATGATTTTTTGGGCTTGTTAAAAATGTTAGCCAACTAAGTAAGGGTTGTTTTGGTCGAATTTGACAATTAATATGTTTGTGAAGTCATGATAACTTGGTGATGTGGACGCTTGAATTGCCTACTCTTCTTGTTCTTTTTATTTATTTTTATATAATGAACTTTGAACTCATAAAATTAGTCCTGCTTACAGGGAGTTGGTCAGTATGGGTTTGTACTCATTTGATTGTCCTGAATTGCACAATAATTAAATTTTGTGGTTATTTTAAGGGATTCTATGAAACTTAAAATGAGACCCACCATGAAAGTCCCAAATTTAGGTTGAGTTCATCAACTCAAGCATTCAACAAGTTTAAGTGCCTATCAAAATATTTGGCTCCCTATGGTATTTGGAATCATGAAATTAGATGCCTAGGTTAGAATATTCCCATCCATATCATCTTTAAGTTGGTGTTTTCTAACCCATTTCAACACTTAAAATCAAATGTATTAGGTGAAGATAAGTTAAATCTTTGATAACCACAATGCTATCACTTAAAATACTAAGCATCTCTTAAAATAGGCTGAAATCTCAAGCCACAAACCTGTTACTTAATTTGAACGCTGAATAATAAATTTTTAATCTATTATGATTATGTCATCAATGAGGTGTATTGCCATCACCCTATCAATGCCACCACCACTGTACACCGCCGCCGCTGCCACTTCACTACCATCACTGCCCCCCTCCACCTACACCACCACTGTTGTCACAGCTTACCCATCATATCACTACCAACACGATCGTCACTCATTGTCGAACCACCGCCATCGCTGCGGCCACCACCACTATCACTCCATAACCGCCATTATCATCGCCACCACCCCTCTATGGATTTGGTGTGGACTTTGGCTCATAATAGTCTCATGACCTATGACATCTTTAAAAAAAGGAGACCTAATTGCAATATTTGCCTTCAATGGTGTAATATGTGTAGGAGGAATGAGGAATCATTGAATTATTTATGGTTGCATTGTCCCTTGGCCTTGTCTTTATGGCACCGGCTACTCAAATTGACGGATAGGTGTTGGATGGCTCTAGTTTCTTGCTCCCAATTGCTTTTAGTCGACATTAGAGCTTTTGGTACCCATAAGAAAGCGAAGTCTTTGTGGAACAGTGTATTCTTTTAACTTCTATGGGTTAGTTATTTGGTTGGAGCGCAATTTGAGGGTTTTTGAGGACAAATTTTAAGACATTGATCCTTTGTGGGATAGAGTGTGTTATTTATCCTCTTTTTGGACTTACATTTCTAAACCTTTCAAGGGAATTCAATTTTTTTTTTTTTTTTTATAATTTTTTTTTTAGGGATTGGAGATTTATAGTTTGTGATCTCAATGAGTTTTTGCTTTTTTCATTTCTTTTGTTCACTATGTCAAACTTCTTGTCCACCACTCTCATGTACTCTTTAATTTATTATTATTATTTTCTTAGTAATAATATTCCTTTTGTTCCTGATTAAAATAAATGATAATGTTCTCCTTTGCTTATCATATCTAATACCTACTCATTCACATCTCCATGATAACTCTTGAGACCCAACTATGGCGAACTTATTGTTCACCACTCTAATGTACTCTTTTATTTATTTAATTTAATAATATTCCTCTTGTTCCTGATAATTAAAACAAATGATAATGATCTTCTATGCTTATCATACCTAATACCCACCCGTTCACATCTCCATCTGTGTTATCAGAATCTTACGATTCGCGATACGATTCGCGATTCGATTCACGATTCGATTCGCAATTTTTGCAAAATCGATACGAATTTATGGGTGAATCTATTTTAGAAGTGAATCTCTAGTGAATCGCACGATTCACAATCGATTCACGATTCGATTCACTTTTTACGATTCATGTAATTTTTGAAATTATTGTGTCCGACATATTTTTGACTCTTTTTTTCTCCATCTTTTTAGTGAAAATGGCATAATGCAACTTTTAATAGTGTTTAATACCAAAATAACCAACATATATACATAGTTTATTGTTATTTTAGTGATCATGGAGTTTTTAATAGGATCCATTCAGATTCAATCAGACCCAACATATTTTTAACCTTTCTTCTCATTTTTTTTCTTTTTAAAAAATCATAATATATTTTCTAAAGATATTTAAGATTAAAGTTACACTATGAATTATCTATTACTATTTTATTAAATTGAATATTACGTGTGTGAGGTTAGTTATACTTTTTAAAATGCTTTAGACTTTAAAATAAAAGATTCTAAATAATTCATTCTTATTATTTGCTCACGGTTACTTAGAAAAGTATAAATGCTTATTGTCCAAATATCAATATTGTTGTTAATTATTGTTACTTTGGAAATTGATAGTTTGTCTATTCTTTATTAAAAATGGCTGATAAGAAATATTTAAAAAAGAGAAAAGGCAAGATGGTGATATTACATTTTTATTAAGAATGGTTGATAAGAAATATCTAAAAAAGAAAAAAGGTAATATGGTGATCTTACATAAGAACTTTTGTTAACTTCTTACCTATTAAACTACGTGATTATTATTTAAAATAACATTTTCATTGATTTAAGTCTAAATATTTTATATTCATAAGATATATTTAACATCTAAATGTGTAAATATATGTTTTTACGTAATTTAGAAAAAGTGACCGAATCTTTACGATTCACGATTCACGATTCGATTCGATTCGCGATTCGGTACAAGGCCATTTTGATTCACGATACGAATCCCGATTTGACAACTATGATCTCCATGATAATCTCTTAAGACCTGACTATGGCAATAGGTGGTTGAAACCTCTAGATTGTCGATTTGAGGACAAGCCACCTCTTTATCATGCCTAATACCTACCCATTGCCATCTCCACGATAATCTCCCAAGACCCGACTACAGCAGAGATACAAACATCATGTCTGACATCTTTTTGAAGAGAATATGTTTTTGTGTGCATGCATGTACATATGCATGTTGAACAATTTTCTCCTGGGGAATGTTGAACAGTTTTTTTCTTGTTAGGGAAGCTTCTGCAGCTACAATGTCAGTGTCTCAGTGACATGCATATTGGTTACCTAAGGATGCAAACCATTATAAAGGTTATGGTGGGAAAAACATTGCACATAGTGGCTGCAAATGTTGCTGTTGTGTATTTCAGCATGGAACCTTTGTCCCAAATCCCTCTGTCATCTTCTTCCAAAACATTGACAGCCATTTGATCATGTCTTGAGATTGTCGTACTTTGACATTTTAACATGATCCTATGAAGCACGGATACTTCAAAAAGGGTGACGTATCCATATCGGATACGTATCGGATACCGATACTCCTCGGATACTCGCGGATACGTATCAGATACTTCTTAAAAGTATCGGATACTTCTTAATTAATTTTTTATTAATTTTGAAGTATCGGATACTTAGTTTTGAAGTGTCAGATACTCGAAGTTACGTATTACTTATAATATTTTGTTTAGTTCTTTGATAAGAGGAATATAGTGAGAGTTAAAGTAATAGAATTTGTCAAATTGATGTATCCTTGTTGTCTCTCTCACTTCTCTCTCGCTTTGTCACTCTCTCACGCTTCTTCTCTCTGCTCTCATTCTTTTTTTGGTGTTGGCATATAAGGATGATGTTTAATTTGTATTTTTTTTTTTTTTGCTTTTAGTTTTGAATGTTTTATGAATGTTTGAGCACTTTTAGGTTAATAAGAATCCCTCTCTTTATTTATTAATTTACTTTAAGTTTTATTTTTATGCATATTACATTATTAAAATTATAAAAAAAAAATTTATGAATGTATCCCCACTGTACCCGTATCATACTTTTTCAAATTTTGATATATCGCCATATCCACATCCCCATATCACCGTATCTGTATCCGTGCTTCCTAGGCTATCATTGATGACTTAAAAAAGTATATTTATTAAAATTTTCATTTAAGAGTGGTTTTTTAGCTTTAGCTAAGGTCTTGTGATATTCACTGATGAAGGGGAATAAGTTGAAGCTATTGATCTTGAAGACTCTTAGTTTTATAGGAATCTTTCTTCTTTATCAAGTTGTCTTTTGCTTTAGGTTTTATTTTTATGCATACTGCATTACTAAAAATTATTAAAATAATATTTTTTACGAACGTATCCCCGCCGTACCCGTATCCTAGTTTTTCAAATTTTGTCGTATCGCCGTATCCGTATCGTATCATCGTATCCGTATCGTATCGTATCCGTATCCCGTATCCGTATCCGTGCTTCCCATGATCTAATGGTTGTGAGTGATTTGGGATAGAGGGATTTGGGCACTCTGGTTCGTGGTTGTGTATTTCATACCCAAAGCTACAGGTTCTGGTCAATGACTGGTCTGCAAAAAGAGATATAGTACCTGGTTAGATGGTCATTGCATGAGGAATTATGAGGAAAATTCAAGTCCAGTAATTTGGGGAAATTACTTGACTAATTTTGGTGAAGATTGAGTCATTTTGGCGTTATTTTCCTGTTGAAAATGCTTGTGAGCTCTTAGTGCTGTTTGTGACAAACACTTCTACCAGACTTATTGATGTTGATGATGAGTTGACGATGATTATACTGAAATACGCATGCATGCATGGATGCACACACACGCGTATAGAGAGAGAGAGAGATCCCCCCTTTTAGTACTTAGAAAGGATGTCCATCCTTGATATCCATCCCTGACATCAAAGAAAGGCTTCATCCTATCGCCTATCAGACGATTTACATATATGCTAATTTGGTACCTTGATTTTCATTGCTTCCTGCCTCTAATATCCAGCGTTCTAGCCGGCTTTTAGAGAATCCGTCATCTTCAAATATGCATGATTTACATGGGTTGTCTTGTCTTTATTTCTTGGGAGTACAGTGTTGAGTTGGGTAAGCTCCCTTAGGGTATGACTTCTCTAGGGTGACTAAGGACACACCCAATCAAACGGTAATATGATCGCCTCTACTGGGTCTGTCCCATACGGTTGTTTTCAAGTAGTGGTGTAATCAAAATGTGTATTGCATACCTATTTTTCAATAGGATGTCTTAGTAGTCAGATATTCTCAACGTATTTCAAATCTGGAGATGCCACTTATGTTCTCTTGGAGAAGATTGATGGGAAGATCAGCCTGTTATCCCTAAAGCGATTCCCTTCTGACCTACTTATGTCATTATGCTTCCAATTTGGGTCATAGTTACATTTTCATGAGATTGAACTCAATAGTTCAAGTTTCCTTTATTATATATACTTAATTGACCCAATTTTAAATCTGCAGGGATTGGATGTCCAAGATAAATTAGTTTCGTCTGCATATGTGGCTGCAGAGGTCTTGTAGTCTTGAGCAAAAGCCATTTCTGTGCGAGCCCACAGCTCTCAGTAAGCTCCATTGGGAAGATATGTAATATTTTTTTTTGATGATGAATGGCTGTAAATTAGAAGATGGTGATAAGAAGGTTTTGCATCATGTTCACATCAATGCCATTACCAATGTTGAGGTAAAACATTAATTAATAGAAAATTCCCTCCCTCTTAATTACATTTTACCAATGCTTTGGTATTTTTACTTCGAAGCCAAGACCATGGTTTAAGTCACTATGCATCATGCACTGTGGACAAGTCACTCAAATGCCACTGTGCACTTGGGCTTTATTGTTGGCACTGGACATCACACATCCAATTTGGAACTCCCATTGATAAGGTTTGGCCATTGATATGTTGGTGCTTGCTTAGACGTTGTAGGGTCTTGGATTTTGAATATGTGCAATCAAGTGTGTGTGTGTTTGTGCACATGCGTGTGTATGTGTATTTGATTGCTGGGCATAGAGGGTGAAACCTAAAAAATTCAATGGTAGAGTTTTACGTGTATGGGTCCAGATGGATCCCTTTAGCTCCAACAAAAGAATATGGGAATGTTTAGTTCATTTTTGAAATGTCTTTCGTTTGGTACAAGTTGTCATCAATTTTATACTCTTCTCAGACATATTTTAGACTTGGGATGTCCATAGAACACATATAGGATGCATCACGCATCTAACTTAGAGAAGTCGGGCATGATGTTTGAGAAACAAACCCTGGTGATGGGGAATTGGTCTGATTCTATCTTTGTTTGTTCTGATAGAAGAAAATAGAAGTGATTCTTTGTTCCTGTCAGTTTCATGCAGCTTGGAGATGGGCCTTTTTATTTTGTTCTTTTAAGGCAAGTCTTTTAATATGTTATCTTGGTTCTTTATGTTTCAAGCTTGAGTGGTGTTATTATTTGAAATTTATTTCAAGCATGCTGAGACCCAAATCCTTCCAACTCTATTTATTAACAGAAGAATTTAGTTGTGAAGAACTTTATATTGCAATGTGGTATGGTCAATTTGCAGAAGGTGGTTGTTTCAAACAAGGGTTAATTACCACTCAAATTTCATTAAATATGAGCGAATTTCCGTTTACTCCCTTTATTTATGAAATACATTTTGATCTCTCCAATTATAAAAAATTTGTTACAAAAGTACTTTTCCCATTTGGAGGGGTTGAAGTTTAGCATTTTTATAGTTGGGGTTGAAATGTATGGATTTATATATGAGGGGTAAATTGATGTTCTCTGTTAGTTTTGATAGTTGAGAGGGTTATAGCTGATATGTTTTTAGAGCTCTAGCTATATAAAATTAATATTGTTCGGATGTGTTTATGGTTTTGAAGTGTTCTCCCAGAGCAAATGTTACATTAACAAATTGTTCCAAGAGATTGAGGCTGTGATGACTCGGGGACGTTGGGAATTCAGTGACTTGGCCTCATTTGATAAGGCTCTTTGTTGAGGAAAGTAGCTTTGCATATTTTGATCATGAAACCTCTGAGTAAGAAGAAAAAACTAACTTTCACCACGAACGAACTTTCGAACCTGTTGGAAATTGGGTTGGATTTGACCCAACCCATTACTCATGGAGTGTTCACAGAGGTTATTGATAATTCATATATTTAATAGATAAGATAATTAAGAGATTTTCTTTTAGGTGCTTGAGCTGTGGGAGACTATAACTCCACTTTTATCTAGAGAGAATCTCTATATATTTGATATAAAGAAAATCGATGATACGGATCATTATTTGGTGAGTTTACCCAAAAATCTCTTGTAGAACTTCTCTTTGTTATTCCTTTTTAGGTCACCGTTATAGAACTTATGGATTTGGAGTGTGGATTCAACATTGAGAAACTTTGGTTGTTTCTCAATTGGCGGAGGGTTTTTCAGACGAGACTCGTAACCCAAGCATCTGATTCAAATCGTGTCCGCGTCAGGTAATATGATTACTCACATATTTTTCTTTCATTGGTATCAGAACTATATTGCTTGTTTTTGCCTCATGATTTGCATGCCATAAATTGCATTTATTCATGTTTAATTGAATATTACATGTTTAAATATTGTTGTATATCATGGCATGTTAAAAAAGTTTAGTTCTTATAAAACTCTATTACAGCAGATTTTTATCTCAAAAATCAGTATAAAAAATTTCTTTTTAAAAATTGAAATTTATATATTTTTGAAAGTATTCTTTGTGAGCTTTTTATCTATATAAAATGGGTTCTAATTGGAGTTAAATTGAAAAAGTTATGACTTTTCAAAGTTTTTTTTGGGTCAAAATCGCTATTTTTGGGAAGGAACAGAGATTTTGGAAGTCGAAGTGATGTCAGCATGACGCAATCGGCGTGATTGACCGCAGCACGATGCGGCGCAATGCGATGATACGTCAGCGCATTATGCGGGGCTAACGTCATCAGTGTGAAAGGCGCGCGCGTATCTGACAGTGTGTACGTGGCGCGCGTGGACGCGCCTCCACAAGCGCAGACCAACAGTCGCGACGCATATCTCAAGGTGCAGGCTGACGTGGACATATTTGTTCTCTGGAAGCTTGTATTATTTTGGAAAATGAAAAATCTTCCTAAAAAAACTCTCCCTAATCTCCCTAATTTCTATTTTTGACAAATTATTATTTTTTTTTTCTGTTTTTTTTATTTTATTTTTATACTTAATTTGGTATTTCGGGGGATTTGGGGACACCCCATTCGGGGGATGAATCAGCTCCCTATTATTTTTATGTGTAATATGTTTGGCCACTATTTTTTAGAATTAATTATTTTAAATTTTTTTATAGATATTCTCGCATATATATATATATATTTTAATTTTGAAAATTACATAAAATTAGAAGTGTAAGCTTGAAAACTGCAAAAAAAATTAAGAAAATTTTGGAAAATTATATTTCTGTTTTATTAATTATCATGCATAATTTATTAATTCCTTTTGGTTGTTTTGACATTTATTTTTGTGCTATTAAATTGTGGAATTAATTTATTAATTATTTAGTATAGGTTAGTTGAGAACTAATATATATTTTTTAGTCCTAGATCTTCATTACTATACTTTTTTCCTTAGTAGGAATTGTAGGTTGACCTCCATTCTTTGAGCATTTATTTATTGTTGATGTATATTTGGATGGATGGATGTAATGTTGATAATTTTTTGTGCATGTGTTTATTTATTTATTTTTGTATTATTAGAGGTAGACCCTACAAATTTATTGGTGAAGTGGTATCCCGATGTTATTTTTTATTTATTTATTATATTTAATATGTTAGGATTCTTTTGGATTGTAATTATTTATTTATTTTTTGGATGTATTTTTTTTATAGCCATGTAAGGGGATGTGTTTACCCATCATCAATATATTTCAAGGTTGCCTTAACATGTTGCACCATGTTACTAATAGGGCTTCAAGTGGAGCCCATGCGCAAAATTATATGGTGTATTTTTTTTGGACATATATATATTATGCATAATTTGATGTTGTGGAATTAAGAGATGATTTTGCCTTTTAAATAATTTTATTCAAAATTAATTGAGTGTCATATTTTGGCTCACATAGGGGGAGATGATTATGAGTTTAGCAAAATTTTCGATCTCTCTATGTAAGTAGAAGTATTGTATGCCAATTATGTTTTTGGGAATAAAATTTTTAAAGTGTGCTAATGTTAAACTCTATACAATCAATGTAGTGAAATGGCTTATAAGAATGTTGTTACTGACCTCATCAAGACTTGGTTTGGCATACATAAAAAAATACAAAAAGTTAAAAAGTTACTAAAAAAGTAAAAAAGTTATCAATATTCACAAAAAAAAATTTCTTTACACAGGCCAAGTACAAGCCACCCGATCAGTATTGAAGTGATGGTACATAGGCCAAGTACGCAAGCTAAGTCATGCGGGTGCATAAAAAAATTTGCATGGGATGGGGCTGTTCGGCCCATGGGGATCACGGGTCCGGTTTTAATAATCTGAACCGTTTAATGTGTAGAACTCGTCAAGTATTATATACTTATAAAAAATCACGTTGATTGGATATCGATAATTATATGATCAAATTAGTTTTGTAAAAAAAAAAATAGACAGGGAAGAAATTAACGGTTGACAAAAAATTAATCTGATCAGATAGCTATCGATATTCGATCAACATGATTTTTTACAAGCATATAATACTCGACGAGTTCTACATATTGATGGTTTTGATTATCAAAACGAGACTCGTGGTGGGCCCCCACGGGCCGAACAACACCGTCTAGTTCGATCTCGGACTGTAGGCAATCTACTTCTATACTTGTTTCCTCCCACCGTCTGGCTTCTTGGACAATCAAAGTCAATAGGCAATTCATTATAGTAGGGGTAAAATGGTAATGTTGCTATTTTATACAACATTTTAATACATATTTTTTCATAAAAAAGGCAAAAAGTTATCCTAAATAACCATATTTTTTTCCTTTATTTTTTAGTCTAAAAAGTTAAAAAGTGTACTTATCTAGGACATCCCAAACAACCTCCAAAGATGAAATCCAATATTTGATTAATGAATAAGAAGTCATAGAAAAATTGGCCACCCTTGAGATCCGATTTGAAGGAAAGACCACTGCCCAACATTATCGTGACACGGAGGCCCATCAGAATTGGGCCAAGGGAGATCGATGTGAGCGCTATACTATGCTTAGTAGCATGCACAATGTTCTCATAGGGGAATTTGAGACAAACCCCATTGCTTATTGTGGAATCAACTGAATATTACCTATGGGACCACACCTACAACTGAGCTGCATGCTCTTATTTTGAAATTTGAGCAATTTGGGCTTAAAATAGAGCGCTTGGGGTTGCATCGCTTGTCGCCCAAGCAGGGCAGCGTCAGCATTTAGGCCTAAGCGCAACAGATAAGGAAAACATGGTGGTACAACTGGTAATCTGGGTCCTAAGAGAGGTGATATGGAAAAGAGTCGTCGAGTAAGGCTGAGCAAGGAATCCGTGAAATCCGTAATCCGATCCAGTCCAGTCCAATTCGATAGGTTTGGATTGATTTTTTGAATCCGTGGTTCGGTTACGGATTGAAGAATTAAAAATCCGTAATCCATGGATTGGTTATGGATTGAACTCCACGGTTCCGAACCGTATGTAAATAGTCTATATTTTTATTATACATCCTCCTTCATAGTATATTCTCTTATTCTATATAAAACCTAAACTTAAACCTAAACCCGTATAATATCGTCTTTTATTATTTTTATTTGTTAGTTTTTAGTTTTAATTTATAATGGTCTAAATTTTTATGGTAAATCTAGTTTTCTTATGGTTGTTTAAATTCTAGAACAGTATGTTACTATTATAGAAAAACATATTGTTATTGTGGAACTAATATAGCACTATGTTTATGTTTTTATGAAATTAAAGTGTTATAGATATATTTTTTTGTTGTTTAATTATGTGAATCCGTGGTCCTAAACCGATCCAATCCATGTTTAAATGGATTGGTTTGGATTGGTTCCATGATTTAAACGGATTGGATTGGTTCCAATTTTTCAAGAACCGTAGATAACGGATTGGTCCTGGTTTTACCCAAATCCGGTCCAATCCGGACTATGCTCACCCCTATTGTCAAGGCAAGCGCGCTGGAAATAAAAGGAAGATCAAAGTCAAGTGCTATAACTGTGGGAAGCGAGGTCACTTTGTTCGGGAATGCCTTGATGCAAAGATGGTAGACCTTTCACATAACTATTTAAATACTTGTATTTGTTCACATGTATGTGTTACTAATTCTCTCCATGGTTAGATTGTAGAACTCAGAAGTAACCCGCCACATAGTTAAAGAAAGAGTTGAGCTCGTGGATTACAGAAAGATACTTGTGGGCAAGTAGTACGTTACTTTGGGTAATGGAACTCGAGAGGATGTCCTTGGAGTTGGTTCTTATCAGCTCAAGACACGTTCGAGGCGCACTTTACCCTTCCATGATGTGCTTTATGCTCTTGGTGTCTAATGTAATTTTTTTCAGTTATTACTTTGCTAGGTTTTGGTTTTAGTGGTAGTCAATTGGATTCCTACTTGAATAAGGGCTTGTATGGATAAGTTTTTTTTTTCCAATGGTTTATTTATGCTAGATTTGCATTTTTCCTCATATCCTTATGTGTCTTGTGATAATGATAGATTTAAAAAATTCTGTTGATTGGCATACTAGACTTGGTCACATAGGATAAGGTAAAATGCCTAGACTAGCTAAAGAAGGCCTGTTGGGACATCTTGCTAATGTGAGTCTTCCTATGTGTATGTCTTGTTTGGCAAGAAGGCTTGTAGGAAGCCTTTTGGAAAGGCACCTAGGGCTTTATATCCTCTAGAGTTAGTCCATTATGATATTTGTGGACCTATAAATGTAAAGGCACGCTATGATGCTTCTTCGTTCCTTACATTTGTTAATGACTATTCACAGTTCAATTATGTCTATTTGATCTCACATCGGTTTGAGGTATTGGATTGTTTCAAGCGCTTTATTGTACTGGTTAAGAATTAGACAAACAGGAAATTGAGCATCCTTCGAACAGATCGAGGGCGTGAATATTTATCACATCAGTTCTAGGGACTGTGTGAGGAAAATGGGACATGCAAGCAGTTAACAATTCCAGGCACTTCACAACAGAATAGTGTAGTGGAAAGACGGAATCACACTTTGCTTGAAATGGTTAGATCGATGATGCAAGTCAACCTTCCTATATCTTTTTTGGGGGATGCTTTTATGATTGTTGCTTACATTCTTAACCATGTGCCTTCAAAGTCAGTTCCAACGACTCCATATGAATTATGGAAAGGCGCAAAACCTGATTTGGAGCATCTGTGGCCTTGGAGTTGTGTCGGTTTTGTTCACAGTACTTCTCATAGGCATATAAAGTTAGGCTCTAGAGCAAACAAACAAGTGTTTGTTAGATACTTAGAATGCTCAAAGGGTTATGTAAAGTATAGTGAACATCCTGATAGTGGAATGACTGAATGTAAGTCGCGAGATGTCAATTTCATTGATAGTGAATTTCCTAGTATTAGTGAAGTAAAGAAAGATCTTGCGCTATTTGAGTTGTAGGAATCTGAGGAAGTCACACCATCTTTTGGCGAGGGTGGAGAATTAGAGACTCATCCTGAAATCGCTAAAGATAGTGGAATGACTGAATGTAAGTCGCGAGATGTCAATTTCATTGATAGTGAATTTCCTAATATTAGTGAAGTAAAGAAAGATCTTGCGCTATTTGAGTTGTAGGAATCTGAGGAAGTCACACCATCTTTTGGCGAGGGTGGAGAATTAGAGACTCATCCTGAAATCGCTAAAGATAGTGGGAGTGATTTACCTTCTAGTGGGAGTGTTTCACTAGAAAATGACTCAATGAGGGTCCTAGTTACATAGAGGTGAACGTAGAATCATTTATTGTCGTCTTATGAGATTGAGGGGAAATGTTTCATGTGTGCTCCGTTGGATTATGATGAGCCTACTTCCTATGAGGAAGCGTTAGTTTCACCGAATGTTATGGAGTGGATGACTGCTATGAAGGATGAAATGAGTTCTATGACTCGAAATCAAGTTTGGAAGTTGGTTGACTTTTTACCTTGGCGCAAGACTATTGATAACAAGTAGGTCTTAAAAGTTAAGCGCAAGGTTGATGAGTCAAAAGTTCGTCTCATGGCGAGGAGTTATAACCAAAGAGAGGATTTAGACATTCTATAGGCATTTTTCCTAGTGGTGGGATCTGCCCGCATTCTAGCTATTATCGCACATTTGGATTTGAAACTTTTCCAAATAGATGTTATGATTGTATTTCTCAATGGAGAATTAGATGAGGAGATTTATAGGGATCAACCAGTAGGCTTTGAGATCAATAGATAGGGATGTAATAATAGCCCGACCCGGCCCAAGCGGGCCTTGTTGGCTCACTCATTTTTAGTGGGCCGGGCCGGGCTGACTCATGGGCCGAAAAGTGGGACCCAAGCCCACTCATAATGGGGGCCTAGGGCCTGGGCTGCGGGCCGGGCCTAGTCGAGCCTTTTTAATTTTTTTTTTTTTAATATTAGGAATAAAAAAAAAATTATACTAGAATATTTTAGTTGAGATTAATGAAATGTTTTGTTTGGTTATGTTTCATGGTGATATTTAAATTTAATTATGTATGACTTATATTTTTTTAATTATAAACTTATAACTAAAAAAGTATGCAATTATGTAATTTTTTTCTTTCGAAATGAATAATTTTATATATATGAAAAATGAAACTTTAATATTACAATATTAAATTATTTATATAACATTTATTGAATGAATAATTTTTATTTCAAAATGAAATAAAATATTACAAAAATTGATATTATTAATAAAATAGATGTAGATTATTGATGATGGTAGAGCAATTGCATTATTATAGGTCAAATACATCCCAACTAGGTTGGCACCTATTAGTCTACCAATCATTTGCATTATACTCCACCTCAATAATCTAATACAAAAAAGAAAAAGAAAAAAAAGAAATGAAATAAAATAGTAAATAATAAATTGTTGATCAATTATCGGAGGAGACAGACATTTCAGTCGTGCTGCTCGAGGATATGTCATCCAAATCATTTTGAATTCACTCATTTTCACTATAATTTTATCTTCTTGTAAGCGCATGCATACGATCTTTGGATATTATCAGTGCCTCAACCATTTGGGGTGAAAGTCTGCTCCGGTAATCGCTTAGCATCCATCCACCTATACTAAAAGCTGTTTCCAAAGCAACTGTAGAAATAGGAAAGGTTAATATATCATGGGCCATCTGTGAAACCACAGGCCACATAGTTTCATTTTATTTCCACTATTCCAGAATGTCATAGTTATGGGAATCATCCACTGACAGGCTTTCCGAATAATATTGTAGTTCAGAACTACTTACACTTGTATGTTGAGATATTCTTCTACTTTTTATTGTTGAAAAAACACTTAATCTCTCGCCTCAAGATGAGACTGCTAGTGTATTGTGTATAGGTGTATTTACAGATGTAGCTGTCCTATATTCTTCAAATAATCTGTTGCATGTTTGCATAGTAGGGGCAAACTGTGTTTGATTAACGAAAAGACGCTCTAAAAATTCTTGTAAACCAATTTCTTTACACTTAGGATCAATTATTATAGCTAAACCTAATAGATGAGGCAAATGATTAAAATATTTATCAAATTTTACTTTCATTGAAGTAATAATGGTTACATAATATTCATTACCCATATATTTTACAAAAACTTTAATTATTTTTGCTAGCATATGTAAAACAAATAGTGAAGTATGAATATATATATATATATATATATAAGAAAATAATTTTGTTGAAATATCGAAAACTTTTAAAAAATCTTTATATAAAGCTACTTGGCTCTAATTAAGTTCTGTGGGAGTTAGTACTCCTCTTATTGATATTGTTGCAAAAAATAAATTTATTGTTTTTTTTTTTTGTTTACAAGCTATTTTTAATATATTATATGTTGAATTCCACCTACTATCTACATCTAAAATTAATTTTCTAAATGGCATATTTTTTCGTTGACAAATTTTTCTATATTCCGAAATTCGATTACCAGAAGACATAATAGTAGCAACTGTATTTTTTATTACAAGTGCAGAAGTCTCGTATAGATGAATAGCTTCTTTAACAATCAAATTTAAAATATGGGCACAACAACGAACATGAAATAAATCACCATCAATAAGTATGTGTAAAGTTGATTTTAAATAGGCTACAGTTTGATTATAATATGTTGCATTATCTAAACTAATCGTAAATATTTTATTTTGTAAAGCCCACTCATATAATACATTTCTTATTTTTACACCAAGCGAATGACTAGTGTATGAAAGTTCAACTAAATTTAAATGAAATAATTCTTTTATTTAATTTCCAATCATTGTTAATAAAATGTGCAGTGATACATTGATATTTAAAACCATTATTTGACCACAGATTAGATGTTAAACAAACTCTTACATTCAATTTTTTAAATATGTCAAATAATTCACTTTTAACATCCTCAAATTTCTTTAAAATCTTATTTCTAGTAGTATTTCTTGAAAATTTTTGATATTGTGGGGCAAAATTTTCGTGAACCATTTCGGTAAAATCGGGACATTCACTAATAGTAAAAGGTTGTTCTTTTTTAATAATATAATCAATTACAGAATTTTGTGAAGGTATAGGATCATATAAAAATATTTACAAATTATCAGTTGATGAAACCCCTAATTGCATTTGACTTCGAATAGCAGGTTGTTGACTTTGTAAATATTTGTTAGTATGTCTTTTTAGATAACTAGTATCCCCTGCAGATGCAGCACTAAGTAAATGTGCACAATATTTACATTTTGCTTTAAATGTAATTGTACCATTAGAATTATTTATAGATATTTTTTTAAAATGTTCCTAAACACTACTACTTCTGCTTCTAGATGATGATCCAATTGTTAGAAGAGGAATATTAGAAGGAGAATTAACAGATTCATGTTGTGTAACATATGTGTCAATATCGACCTAAACATTAGGAATATTAGGATCCATAGTAATGTATGTAAAATAATATATAAACATTAACAATTAATTTAAATAATGTGTAAATACAATCAATAAAAAATAATAATTAATATACATGCACAAATAATTAATGGAAAAAAAAATGAGTAGCTAATAAATTAAATTAAAATAATTAATGTTATTGACAGGCAAATGCAATACAAAAATTAACTTCTTTTGATAAAAGTTTCTTGTTGCACAATTGCAATTATCACTTAGGGATGACATTTCAAAATTAATTGAGAGTTGAGAGAGATTGAGAGTTTAAGAGAGATTGGGATAGTTTGGGAGAGAGAGAGAGAGAGAGAGAGAGAGAGAGAGAGAGAGAGAATTATTTGTGAGATTTATTTTGAAAAATAAAGGATATTTATAGTAGTTTTAAAGAGTGAAATCAATTTATAAATAAATAAATATATATATATATATATATTACCATTTAAATTATGACCGTTTGTATATATATTACCGTTTGAATTTTTTTATGACTGTCCGTCTCTACTAATTTATGACCATTTGAATTTTTTTTCAATGAATGAAGAAGAGTGTGAGTTGAGTGATTAATTAGATGCAACAGACCAGAGTGGGCTAGGCTAGTAGGGATGGGGCAGCGCCACAACGACAGGCTCTTCTTTTCTTCAATGCAATGTCATTTCAACTGTTATAGCAGCTAGTGGGTCCCACTCTTACACTCCATTTCTCTCTCTCTCTCTCTCTCTCTCTCTCTCTCTCTCTCTCTTATCTCTTGTTCCTGGGGCTGGCTAGAGAAAAAATAAAACAAAGTTAATTTGATTCTAATTTAATAACTATTATTATTTTTTGTTTTATTTTTAAATTATTAATGTTATTTATTTAATTATATAAATTTTTATTTCAATTCTTGTAATTCAATTAGAGATAATTGTACAAATTATTAACTATTAACTATTATGTTATTTTGTTTTTGTTTTTATTTTTTTATTTTTATAAGATTAATCTTTTTATTTATTTTATTTATTATTATCTTTAATTATTTAACTGTTGCAAGTTGTTTTTTATTTTTATTTTTTAAAATTTGACTATTGGTAGAGAGAGGGCTGGATGGATGGGCCAGGCCAGGGCTTGAAATTTTGTTGGACCAAGCTGGGCTAATGGGCCGGGCCAAAATTGGAAGGCCATGGCCCAAGGTATTGGGCTGGCCTCAGGCTCAGGCCTGATCGGACTGAAATGGGTTGGGGCCACCTCGGGCCACGGGAGGGCTTTGGGCTGCCTATAAGCCTTGGGCCATTTTTACACCCTTATCAATAGACAAAAGCACAAAGCATGTCGACTAAAACGTTCCATTTTTGGTCTAAAACAATCATCTAAATAATGGTATTTAGATTCCATAAAAACTATCGTTTTTATTGGATTTGAGATGATGAAGGAAGACCATTGTATCGTTGTATGCTGACGACATATTGTTAGTTGGAAATGACACGGAGATGATTGTCGCCACTCAAAAGTGGTTGTTCTCTACCTTTGAAATAAAGGATATGGGAGAGGCAAATTATGTGCTCGGAGTTAAGATCTTGAGAGATCGCTCTAAGAGACTTCTATGTTTGTCTCAAGAGACTTACATAAGAGGATCTTAGAATGGTCTCAGATGCACTATTCCAAACCTATTGACAATCCGATTGAGAAGGGACATAATCTGAGCATTAACTCTTTCCCTAAAAACAGATGAGGAAAACAAACAAATGACAATGGTTCCCTGTGCGAGTGCAGTTGGTAGTCTAATGTACACTATGGTGTGTACTTGACTGGACATATGCTTTGTAGTGGGTGTGGTTAGCTGTTACTAGACTAACACAAGACTTGTTCACTGGCAAGCAGTGAAGAGGATTTTTTTTCTTCGTCTTTGGTCATGCTGGAGTTAGAGTACGTTGCTTGTTCAGCAACAGTAGTTGAGGCTGTTTGGTTGAGGAGATTCTTATAGCATCTAGGGATCATGGCTTTTACAAATGAAACCGTTACAATCCATATTGATAGTATGGCAGCTTTGACATATTCTAAGGATCCTAAGTGTCTTGGTAGGACCAAACACATTGACATTCCTTTTCACTTTATTTGAGGTGTGATTGTACAATGGGAGGTAGTCTTATAGCATATCTCCATTACCAGGATGGTGTCTGATCCACCTAATAAAGCCATTGTTAGAGATGTTTTCCAAACTCATGTTAGGAGTTTAGGACTTTGTAGGATTTGATGTATTTTTTGGATGCCTCATTGACTTTGTTGGATTTTTTTTTTTTGAGTATCTTATGCATAATTATTTATTCATGTGGTTTTATGGCGTAATTGATACTATTAGCACACATTGTATATGATGTCACCAGGCTTAGATCAGCCTTTTCATAGGCTATCATCCTAGCGCTTATAGAGCGAGTGAGATGAGACATTAATTATCTTGACGTTTAGAGAGTGAGCAAGGTAAATGTTTTGTAACTTGAGAAGTGAACAAAACTGATTTATTATTAGATTGCACCTTAGCATTGGCTAAGATGACACTTTAAAAAGTCAAACATGAAGTTATCCACAACTTCATGAAGCTTGAATATAGCCGAATGTAAGATCTTATATTGGCGCTTGATAAGCGAATATGCTAAGAGACTCAAGTTAGGCGCTTGTATAGCAACTAGACTAAGATTTGTATGGCGTTAAAGAGTGGCAGACCCAATTTAGTGGGTGCTTCCCTGTAACATACATATCATATTGTATGTGCTACCGTCTACTACTTAAGGGAGTGGCTAGATGGATCCTTGCTCTAGCACTATGTGAGTCTTGTTAGGCCAATAATAGGCCTACACTATGCACTTGAACGTGGAACTATGTCATGAAGTGATGATTTGATGTCGCTACTTTAGTATGTCATCCAGGGGTCATGATGAATACGATCCAGATATGTTTAGGAAAGCGGCTAAGTTTGAGTGAATTGACATGAGTAACTAGGGAAGATTGTTAGAAATCATACCCTTGTATTATAGCTCATTGCTCGGGCGATTGTGTCGGATTTGAGATTACGATTGTGTCGTAGTCATACCAACCACTTATGGGGTATTGGTACTCGTACCGATAAGACTGCATGTGTACCAAATACTCGAAATACGTACCAAGTACTTTTTATATGATCTTTGGTAGTTGGGTACTCCATAGTTACTTCGTGGATACTTTATGGCACATTGGGAGTACACAAAGTTATGGGACATTGGTGCATGTATATTTAATTTATTAGAGAGTTCTTATTTACTTAAAATTGCAAATCATTTACTTTATATGCCAGAGATGAAATATATATTATTCAATGATGAAATTGATAGAAGTGAAAAATGAAATTTCAAGTTTTCAAATTTTCAAATTTTCAAATTTTGCTTAGCTTGTTTTTTGAATGAAATTTTGTTTTGTAATTTCTCCTATTTAATGGTGTTAACCATATTGTCTAATTTTGATGATGTCTAAAATATTATTTGAAAATTTTAGATTTTTTTAATATATATATATTATATATTATTTGACACAAAATATTATCTATTTAAAATATAGGTTGTATGATATATTTGTTATAAATATTATTTAAATGGAAATATTTTGAAAATATTACTATTTTTTGACAAATTTAAAATTAATTAGTTGTATTATTTTGACAAAATTGATTGATTGGTTGACTATCATTATTCACTTTTTGATCAATTTAAAATTGATTAATTGTATTATTTTGACAAAATTGATTGATTGATTGTATTATTTTGACAAATGTGATATTGATGAATTGTTTCCTTTTGATATACTCACATGGGATGATTGATTATTTTTATTTGAGTTTATTTATAATTTCTTCAATAATTACAAAACTTTTAGAAAAGGGTATATATTTGTATGTCTAATATAAATATTTTTTTAAAAGAGATTGTACTATACATACAAATATTTTATTAAAAACAACAATGTACATTCAAATGTTTTAATATAAAAATTACTATGCAATCACTGTGCATTTTTTTTTTTTTGGTTTCTTATGTGAAATGTTTTAAAATGAGTTATTACTATTCATTGATAGCAACCCATAGCCTTTTATTCAAAGTGTTTGATTTGTTTTTTGAAAATTGAAAAGCACCAACAACCAACTACTATTCTTTTTGAAAAGATGTAGCCATATCTTGAGCATACCCCAGCTACAAACCCATGTGAAGGGACTCTAAAGTCGGAAGAAGAGCGTCCCCTCCTCCAACAGATATATATTTTTGGGTATAAATAGAAGTATTGTGTGTGGAGAAAAATTAAGAACTTGAAGAAAAAAAAAATTCTGTATGCTCCAAAATTTTGAGTGTATTGTATTTTGCACTTTCACTTTCAGATCTAAGTGTAGTCTTTGTTCTTACACTTTTATATCTACTCTTTGTGAGAGAATTATTATAAAAGATGGTTAAAGTACCTTTTATTTTTATTCATTATTTTGTGAGAAAATTTTGTAAGGGTAAGACATTTATTATTGAGTGAGGCTCAATAGATAAAAATAAGACCTGTGTAAAATCCACAAGCTGGGTGAAGCCTTGGTGGTGTATTGATTCATTTTGATAGTGAAGAAATTCAAGAAGATTTCTTGGGGAGTGGACACAGGCCCAGCATGCTGAACTATTATAAATCTCAGTGTTTGATTTTCTCTCTCTATCTCTCTTACTTTTATATTGATAATTATTGTTTTGTTTTTTATTTTGAATATTGTGTTTATTATTTTTTAATATTGTAAACTTTTTTAATAACCCAATTCACCTCCCTCTTAGATTGCTTACCTGGGATAACAATTGGTATCAGAGCCTAGACTCTAGTTTGTGTGACTTAACCGTCTTAGAGTAGATCATGGCAACCCCTAGTTATTTTTTATTTGAGGGACAAACATCCAATACGCCACAACTATTTAGCAGCAAAAATTTTAGCTATTGGAAAACTAAGATGACAATGACCATACATGTTCAATCTAATGATTATGAATGCTGAAAAATTATTTGCAATGGTCTAAAAATTTCTACCAAAACTGTAAGTGGCCTTAAGGTACCAAAACCTGAAGATGAGTGGAATGAATCAGATTCTAGAATGGCCCAAATTAATCTCAAACCCATAAACATTTTGTACTGCGCCTTAGATGCCAGCGAGTTCAACGAAATTTCCACATGTAAAACTGCAAAATAAATTTGCGATAAGCTTATAGTGACTCATGAGAGAACCGAACAAGTTAAAGAATCTAGAGTCAGTTTGCTAGTCCATAATTATGAACTCTTTAAAATGAAGCTTGATGAAACTATTTCTCAAATGTTTACTCGCTTTACTGATATTATTAGTGGTTTAACTTCTCTTGGCAAAATATATACTAATGCTGAGATTATAAGAAAAGTGCTGCCAAAAAGTTAGAAGACAAAAGTCAATTGCCATTATCGAAGCCAAGGATTTATCAAAGCTAAGTCCAGATGAGTTAATGGGATCTCTCTTAACTCATTAGTTTATAATACAAGAAGGAAAGGAAAAGCAGGACAACAACAAGAAGAAATAAATAGCCTTCAAATCCACTTCGAAACATCAAGAGGATGAGGAAGATGATTCGGATGATGATGAGGAAATGACATTCATCACTAGGAAGTTCAAAAGGTTTGTGAAAAAGAAACATTGTGTGCGAAATTTTTTCAGAAAAGGCTTCAACAATAGGGAATTTCAAATGGGAGAAAATTACAAAAAATTTGAAGTTACCTGCTACAAATGCAACAAACCTGGATACTACAAAACAGAATGTCCGGAACTTAACAAACAATTCAAGAAGGACAAGAAGAAGCCATGATTGTAGCATGGGGAGAAGATAGCGATGAAAGCGACTCAGAAACCAAAGTTTGGAAAAACGAGGTTACTAATCTATGATTAATGGCACTTGGAAACGAAGATAAGGTAAATGACGAATCTTTTATGTTTGATGAATTACAATCAGTTTTTGATGAATTACATGTTGAATTTAAAAAACTTAGTTTGAAAAGTATCTATCAAAAGAAAGTGATTTCAAGTTTATCAAAAGAAAATGAATCCTTAATTTTGAAGATAAATGCTTTAGAAAATGAAGCTATGAAAATGAAAAAGGAAAATGATATTTTAACTCGAAAAGAGCCTTCAATTTCTAAGAAACGATTAGTTGTATTGCAAGAAGAAAATGAGTCTAAAAAAGAAGCAAATTGTTTTGCAAGAAAATATCAAAGACTTGAAAAATACTCTTTCAAAATTCACTCAAGATAGAGAAACTTTAGATAAAAATTTTAAAAATCAAAATCGTACTTTTGGTAGAGTCGGAATTGGATATAAACTTTTTTCAAAAGTAAAAACTGCCAAAAATGGTTTTGTGCATGCATCTTCTAGTGTTTCTCATCTCACATGCATTTTTGTGGTACAAAAGGTCATATTTTACCATCATGTCCTATTAAAAGAAATCCCTTTGCTAAAATAAAAAAGATGTGGGTTCCTAAAGATATTTCAACTCTGTCAAATTCTAACTTTTACAGACCCAAGAAAATATGGGTACCAATAGAAAAATCAAATTTTTGTAGATATGTTTCAAGACAAAATCCAGTAACGATAGATAATATCTTGACAGTGTATGCTCAAGGCACATGACCAGAAATAAAGTTATGTTCGCCATACTTCAATAAAAGGATGGCAGATATGTAACCTTCGGCGATAATAGTAAAGGAAAAATCATTGGTGTAGGTAGTATTGGTAAAAATCCTTCTTCTATTATAGAAAATATTTTACTTGTTGAAGGTTTAAAACATAATGTGGGGACATATTTTGAGAGTGACAGCACGTGGCTAAGGTGATGCCGAAGTATCAGCCGAGGTGCCACGTGGCATGGTCATGACGCCGAGGTGATCTCGGCTAGGCCGAGGTTATCTGCGGAGATATCGGAATTCGGGATATTCAGATAGAGGACAAGAGTCCTAGAATAGGGGAGGACTTCAGTCTGGATAAAGATAGAGCTCTTAGGGAGTTTATCTCTATCTAGCTGGAAGTCCAAGATGAGCATTGAACCAAAATCCATTGAAGTTAAGCTTCTACAGGGATCAGGTTAATGCTGGCTATAAAAGTAAGGCACTGACTTGATCGTTGGAGTGCCCCTGGGTGGACGAACCACCGCCAGATTCTTATCTTTCTGTGAAAGGTTGTTCAGGCTTAATCTATTTTGCCGGTGCTCTCCTGCTGAGTATTCCTTGTTTGGTTATGTGGTCAAAAATCAACACCCACAATTTGGCGTCATCTGTGGGAATCGTAAGGAGAATAGATGGCCAATGACAGGCAGAAAGAGAAGATTAGGGACGACATCCCTAGTGGGAGTGGTAAACACGCCGATCCTAACGTTGAGGAGGAAAACTGTAATGAAGAACCTCGGGATTAGAATCTCGGGGAAAATGACGTTGGTCAACAGGGAGACGTACCGAAGAAAGTAGGCCGATGTGAGTATTACAACAAAAGCGACCCCCCAGGTATGGAAAGCTAGATGCCTAAGGAGGGACGGTGAGATGAAAGGAATGCCAAACAAGTTGGCAGACCTACAATCGGTTGTCAACTTCATGATGTAGAATAATGTTATACAACCATTGTTTCCATTGAAGGACATGCCGATTCCAGCTGCCAAGAATGATGCCCAGAAAAGGGGGCAGAAAGCAGTCTCTACAGTCTCTCAGCATGACAGGACAAAAGAACATTCTCACCGGTCTTCGCGGAAAGTCGGGCAAAGAGAGTCAATGAGAGGAGAGTCTTAGAGGACACCTCGTGCCAAGGGAACTTATGTCAAGGAATATCGGCATGTTTAAGGGAATGAGCTTTGTTTTGACACAATGAATGAAGGGAGATCCAAGAGGACTCATAACAACACTGGGAGCAGTGCACCAAAAAGGCTGAAATCCGTTAACAGTCGAGCTCCTGGTCAAACTAAGGAGGATTTGAGGGACTACCTCCAGAGGAAGCGACAAGATGCCGAGGTCACATCTCTGGTCAAGCCAAGAACGTCGTTCTCAATAGAGTTGGATAAGTTTGAGGCCCCAAAAAGGTTTCACATGCTGAGGTTCTAGATATATAACGGTAAGTCCGATCCAAACTTTCATGTTGGCTTATATTTGAATTCAATGGCACTGTATACCGGGAACGAACCATTGCTCTGCAAGGTGTTCCCCTTATCCTTTAGGGAAATCGCATCAGATTGGTTTCATAAGTTGCTGAAAGGAACTGTGAAAAGTTAGAAAGGCCTGGCTGAGATGTTTGTGGCCAGGTTTGTTATAAAAAAAACTACAACCGTTGGGGATGGACTCCCTAATGGCTTAGAAAATTGGCAAATATGAAAGCCTTAGGGTTTATGCCAAAAGGTATTATGAGGTGTTCAACCGAATACCAGGATGCAACTAGGAGTTAGCGGTTGTATCTTTTAAGAATGGCCTGGAGGATGACTGCATGCTTCGAAAGTCATTGGAGAAGACGCTGCCAAAGAGTATAGAAGAAGTCATGGCAAGGATCGAGAAATATGCCAGAGCAGAAGAGGATACACTAGGAACAAAGGCGTCAAAGTAGGAGAAGAGGAACGGCTCGTCGAAGCGAGACCGAGGTAATACAAATTTTAATGGACAAGAAACAGGACTGAGGGCTGCACAGACAGTCACCACTATGTTCCGGATCCCGGTGTATAAGGTCTTGGAAAGAATCAGGAACCAGCCATATTATAGAGCACCAAAGAAGATTCCTGGCTAATTTATAGAAAGAAGCCTTGGGAAGCACTGTGCCTACCACAATGAGTATGGGCACCTGACTCAGGGGTGCAGAGCCCTGAAGATGCATCTGGAAGATCTGGTTAGACAAGGTCACTTAAGAGATCTAGTAGATAAAGCTAGAATGAGGGAAGAGTAGGCAAGGCTGCCCCAGGCACAGACAACACCACCTCCACCAGCGACACAACCGCAAGCAGACAGACCTCGAGTGATCAATGTGATTCACTCGAGGGTCAATGAGAACGAGGTGCGTGGGGAGACTCAGAGGGTGAAGCACTTACAATACGTGTATCAGGTCTAGCAAAAGAGGCCTAGGACAGACGAGTACCAGGGACCAATGGTGTCCTTTACGGAAGCTGATCTAGACATAGTACAATATCTACACAACGATGCTTTGGTGGTATCCCTCAAGATTGGAGAATGCTAGGTAAGGTGTGTTCTGATTGACCAAGGCAGCTCTTGTGACATCATGTATGTCAAATGTTACAAGGAGCTCGGCCTTCATCGAGATGATTTGGAGCAGTCCAATAGCCCAATGTTCGGGTTCAGTGGAGCTCCGACATGGCCCCTAGGAGCAATAAATCTGGAGGTGTAGGTAGGCACCAAAAAAGTAAGCACAGAGTTCACAGTAATTGACACCCCCTTCCCGTATAATGTTATCTTGGGAAGGCCATGGTTGCACGCAGTAAGGGTTGTTCCTCAACACTACACCAACTATTGCGGTTCCCAACAGAGCATGGAATTGAGAAGGTCAGAGGGGATCAGGTGCAAGTAAAGAATTGCTCCATGGCAACAATGAAATCCACCTGCAATGTACGAGAAGGAGAAATAGTAGAGATTGAGGATGAGGACATAGAGGTTCTGGATGAAATCGGCAAAGAGTTGGTCGACAAAAGCGAGGAAGCCTTAAAGAAGATCCTGGTCCAACAATTGGATGAAGAACGCTTCTTCTTTCTCAGCTCAGGTTTGGCCGAGGAGGAGGAGGAGGAGGAGGAGGAGGAGGAGAGGGAGTTAGAGTCATTCTTGCGAGCAAACATAGAGGTGTTTGCCTGGACGCTATACGAGATGCCTGACATTGATCCCAAGGTCACTTGCCACAGACTAAATATAGACAGGTTAGCCAAACTTGTCATTCAGCGAGCAAGGAGGTCGATGTTGGTCCATGTGGAGGTAGTCGACTCGGAGCCATTCGTGAAGTAAATTACCCAACTTGGTTGTCAAACATAGTTGTTGTGAAAAAGAAGAATGGGAAGTGGAGGGTCTGCGTAGACTTTACTAGCCTGAATAAGGCTTGTCCCAAAGACAGTTTCCTACTCCCCAAGATCGATCAATTGGTGGATGCCACTTCAGGGCATGGAATGATGAGCTTCTTGGACGCTTATAGGGGGTACCATTAGATAGCAATATACCCCCTTAATGAGGAGAATACTGCATTTATCACACCAAAAAGGCTGTATTGCTACAGAGTGATGCCTTTCGGGTTGAAAAATGCAGGAGCAACCTACTAGAGGTTGGTGACCAAGATGTTCAGACATCTAATCAGTAAAACAGTGGAAGTATACATTGATAACATGGTCATGAAGACCAAAGAACATGAGAATCACCTGGCCGACTTGAAAGCAGTTTTCGATATCCTTAGAACATATCGGCTCCGACTCAATGCTTCGAAATGTGCATTTGGAGTTAGGTCTGGTAAGTTCCTGGATACTTGGTTACCAAAAGGGGTATTGAGGCAAGCCCAGATCAAATCAAGGCTACCCTGGACTTGAAAAGCCCAACGTCGGCAAAACAAGTGCAGATGCTAACAAGAAGGGCCGCAGCCCTCAATAGGTTTATAAATAGAAGTTTAGATAAATGTAAACCATTTTTCAGTTTATTAAAGAAGGCTACAGATTTTTTGTGGACAGAAGAGTGCAAAGTCGTCTTGACCGACTTGAAGAAGTACCTGACAACAGCTCCAGTTCTGTCAAATCCAGTACTTGGAGAGAAGCTATTCTTATACTTGGCCGTTTCAGAGCATGCAGTGAGTGCAGTCATAATCAGAGAAGAGAAGGGAGAAGAAAGGGTTATATACTATGTGAGTAAAACCCTAACAGGCGCAGAGACCACGTACTTACCCTTGGAAAAATTGACATTGGCCTTAGTGATGACTTCCAAAAAATTGAATCATTACTTCCAAGCCCACAAGATTGTGGTATTAACTGAGCATCCCTTGAAGTCCCTGTTGCAGCAAGGAGATCTGACAAGCAGGGTAGCCAGATGGGCAGTGGTATTGGGTCAGTATGACTTAGAGTTTAGGCCTAGAACAACAATCAAAGGCCAGGTTCTAGTCGATTTTGTGGCTGAGTTCACACCCAGTGCAATCCCACGTCGGGCTCCGGTGAGCCACGACTTAGGGTGTCCAGGGGAACAAGAAGAGACCCAGCTGGGAATAAAAAACCCCACAGCAGAACAGAAGAAAAAAGAGAAACCCAAGCCCTGCGATATTTACATTGGTGACTTCTTTCGGTTGTTGATGGGAGTTCAAACTGTCAAGGAGCGGGGGTAGGAGTAGTGTTAGTATCACCAGATGGGCAAATGTTGGAACAATCTATTCATTTAGAGTTCAAGGCCGCAAACAATGAAGCAAAATACGAAGTACTGATCGTAGGATTGAAGTTAGCAGCATCAATGGAAGTCGACGAGGTGGTAGTCTTTTGTGACTCCCAACTTATTGTGAACTAGGCAACAAGCGAGTATGCAACCCGAGATGAAAGAATAATAGCCTATGTTAAAGAAGTTGTTAGACGGCTAGCCTTATTTCAAGATTGCCGACTACAGCAGGTTAGCCGAGATGACAACAGCCATGTTGATGCCTTGGCTAACCTGGCTAGTGCAATGAAATCAGGGGAGGCAAGGACAATAATGGTTGACTATTTGTTTGGCCCAAGTGAGGAACCACTGATCACAGAGTATGAAGTAATGTGTGTGGAGATGGGTCCAAGTTGGATGGATGCAATAGTGATGTTTCTTAGGGACGGAAAACTACAGATGATCGCAAAGAGGCGCATAAAACCAGACTGAAGTCGGCAAGGTTTAGCCTAACAGCAGAAGGACATCTCTACAGAAGGTTTTTTACTGGTCCCCTTTTGAGGTGTGTGCATCCCTCCCAAGTTGAAGACTTCTTGTATGAAATACATAAAAGGGTATGTAGAAGCCATGTTGGGGACAAATCACTTGCTCATAAGGCCATTACTCAGGGGTACTGGTGGGCCTACATGCAAAAGGATGCTGAAGCCTACGTTAGAAAGTGTGACAAGTGTCAAAGGTTTGCACCCTTGATACATAAACCAGCAGCATATTTGAACCCAGTATCCAGTCCTTGGCCATTTTCCCAGGGGGGCATGGATCTTGTTGGACAACTATCCCAAGCAACTGGGCAAATGAAGTTTCTGATGGTAGCAACTGATTACTTCACAAAGTGGGTAGAAGCTGAACCCCTTGCTACGATTCGAGATATTGATGTAAATAATTTCATATGGAAGAACATCATTATCAGGTTTGGGATTCCAAGGGCAATAATAGCAGACAATGGCACTCAGTTTGACAGTAAGTTAATTAAAAGCTTCTGTGCAAAGTACAAAATCAAGAACTACTACTCTATTCCAAGTTTCCCTCAGAGTAATGGTCAGGCAGAAGCATCCAATAAGACTATCTTGGATGGGATCAAAAAGAGGTTGGAAACAGCAAAGAGAAAGTGGGTGGAGGAGTTGCCCAATGTACTCTGGGTATATTGGATTATGCCGAGAAGGTCAACTGGGAAGTCTCCATTTGCCATGACTTATGGCACTGAAGCAGTTATCCTACTGGAAGTCAGCATTCTAAGGATTAGAACCCAGGGAGTAGAAAATGGTTCTAATGAGGCATTCTTAGCCCGAGACCTAGACCAATTGCAGGAGAAAAGAGAGAGAGAGCAGCAATTCGGCTAGAAGCATACCAGCAACACCTCGCTAGGGCTTACAACAAGAAGGTCAACTCAAGAGAGTTCAAAGTTGGGACCTTGTGCTAAGGAAAGTAGTTGGCAACAAGAAGGATCCTAGGGAGGGCAAGCTTGGCCGAAATTAGGAGGGGCCTTATAGAATTATCTCGGTCGCCGGCAATGGGGCATATCGACTTGAAGACAGTGAGGGCAAAGAGTTGCCGAGACCCTAGAACACTTGCAACTTGAAGTTTTTCTATCATTAGATTTTGTTTTTTCGAAGTTTATGTCATTAGCCGAAGTAATAATAAAATTTTAGCTTGATTATTGTGAATTTGAAATTTGGGTGCTAGGACTGACCAGTCATTTGGCGATGTTTCTGATTGAAACATGACGAATAACTTAGACTTATTATATGGCAGGGTTGAATTACACTTGCATATAATAGAGTTGAACTAAGTTGGCGATGTTTCTGATTAAAACATGACAAATAACTTAGACTTATTATATGGTAGAGTTGAGTTATACTTGCATATAATAGAGTTGAACTAAGTTGAATTGAAACTAGACTTGCCTTGTCGGCAGAGTAAAACTCCGAATGGAACTAAGTGTGCTTTACTTGGATTAACAGAGAAACCAAGGTTGAACACCTCGGCTAAGCTTTGTTCGGATATGACTTCGGCGAAAGGCTATAAACACTTAATGTGAACTTAAGAGAAACTTAGGTTCACATTAGGGGGCAGAAAGCAGGAGAATGATGAATAAACTTAAAAAGTTAAAAATTTGAGAGATTGGGACTTGTTTACAAGCTAGAATTGGCTTAACATTTGTTGAAATTTCAGAAAAATTTACAAGTTGAAGTTAGCCGAGGTAATTATAAAGTGTGAAGTCTTAATAGAAGACAGTATCTGGAGGTAAAAAAGCAATTGTTGACTGAATAACACTTGTAAAAATATTTTAATGTTTTTAAGTGTTATCTGAGGTATGCCAATGGTTGGCCAAGGAAAACATTCAAGGTTTATATCTGAGGTATTATATCCCGGAGTTATTATACAGTTAAGGTATACTTTGAAGAAATGCAAAAATATTATAAGTATAGAAGCAGGAAATGCATGAAAGAAAGTAGTAAACATGCATAGAAGAAAAGAAGAAGGCACACATTCAACCTATACGGGAAAGAAATACACCTCCTCGTATAATCCTGTTGATCAAGTCTGCGCTCCTCCGTACGACGTCGCTTTATCACCTGAAAACACAAACGCGAGCTAGCCGGCGGGTGTGTGTCGGAAACCTCTCCGATGCCTAAGTCAGTAAGCTTGACAAATAGACAAAAGCTCTGTGTATTCAGAAAACAAAGTTGTGTTACCTCTCCAAAGGTGATATAGGTGAGCTTTTATAGGTTTCGCATGGCATAATCCTGGTAGGACTCTTACTCCTCCATGTAGAGTCCTCCTAGGATTCATACTCCTGAGAGATAACGCTTCTCTCAACATCCCCCTCACTGCTTAAACCAAGTGAGATGGTTTTTCCTCAACCGAACTACCTTACGACCGAAGTAACATTTGCCATGTTAGACTGACCGGAGTGACCACCCTATATGCCAGTTCGGCTCTGCCTTACTGTCTCCTACCTCGGCTCTCCATACTACGACCGAGCTATCCATAGAAGATACTTGCCGAACTAACTCAGGACAGTCAAGAAGATAGCTTCTCTTACTTCGGCTAGAAGACCCAACCGGGCTAGTCGAAGCACACTTCTGACTGAGATAACAAACTTCTGTGACCGAACTAATTACCTCGGACTCGTGGACCGGACTGGTTTTAAGGCCTATTAACTCAACCTCTTCTACTACGGCCCACAACAGCCCATATATCTAGTTCGGCCCAATTTACCTGTATAAATCACCCTCACACAACCCTTGGAAGAAAAAAGACTGGCATTCAAGAAAAAGATTACTTGTTCAATTACAAAAGGGGCACATCGGCCAAATATAAAGCTAAACATTGTTTAGACAAAATAGAGGTACAACTGAAAGAAGAAAATTCTAAGTGCTGGTGGCATGGGCATCGACTGTTGGAATTGTATCGGCTTCGGTTGGCAGTGTTGTATTCTTCTCCGCCTCTATCTCGGCATCTATTTCGAGTAGAGTTTGATCCAAACTCTTCTCGACACATTGTACCTCGGCCTCTGAAGTGGTTGGTCTAGGAGAGGCGCCATTCGAAGCCAAGTCATCCTCCTCATCTTGAGTCAAGTCAAGGACTTGCTCATTTAGGGTGGGGGACTTGGCATCAGTGGCAGCCTCCTCCTTCTTTTCACTGGCATCACAATCCTCGGCATCATCCTCGGCGGCTTCTTTGCCAGAGTCCTTGGGCTCTAGAGGGAAAGGCATTTGAAGTTGATTGATGTCTCGGAGGTCGGAGTCCATTAGGACGGATAACTTGTTGAGCGTCGTCGTCCAACCCAGGTAATAACCTCGGTTGCAAGCCAGGTTGACTTGCTCTTTGTACTAGTCACGAATGGTGGCCTGCCCTTCTTCGTAAGCCTTTTCATCGGCCGCCTTGACCTCGGCCTCCTTTGAGTCAAGGGCCTCTTGAAGCTTAGCCTCTAAATCAACTGCCTTGGCCTTGACAGCCTCAAGATCGGCTCTAGCGGCCTCGACTTTAACACCGGCCATTTTTGCTTTTTCCTCGGCCAAATCCTAAGCAGCTTTGAAAGCCTTGGCTTGATCCAGCAAAGCTCGATTGTTGGCTTCGACATGATTGAGTGAGGTGAGGAGTTTGGCAGTTTCCTTAGTCTTTTTTGCCAACTCCTCCATTGTCATCTTAGTCTTGACCGCGTATGAATGAGCATGCTGGATAGTCTGCAAGAAGTAAAATAGATTAGTAAAATTTGACAAAGTATAGAAAGACTATAAAAGAGTAAATAAAGAGGATTACCAAGACTGAGTGCTGCATCATCAGGCCAAAGTTTTCGTACTCGTGAAGATTGGCTATATAATTCATGTCCTCGGGAAGGAGAACGACTATTGACAAGGTGGCGTTGACCTCCGCATCCTTGATCGTGCTGTCACGGGCCGTCAAGGGTCTGTCCCCACCATGACCTCGGGCACCCAGGTCATGTTGCGGGGAGAGCTGCTGCCTTCGGGATGGTTGAACCTCGGCTTCTTGGCCGGTGGGGCGTCGGGCGATGGGGCCTCGGTTGACATTTTCTTGGCAGAAAGAGTGCTCTTTTCAGCCTCGGCCAATTTGGAGATTTATACAGTGTCCTCAGAATCAATCTGAGTCACTGTTACCTTGACCTTAGCCTTCTTTACCCTCTTTGGCTTAGGCTTGGAGTGAGAAGGAGAAGATAAGAACTGCATAGTCACTATCCTTGGGATGTTGGCTAGAAGGTCCTCAACAATTGTTGGTTTGCGGCCCATCTTGTCGGCAGCGGAAACAACTGTTACTTTGGTGTTGAAATGTATTGCTGGAAGTGCGATTGGGGGATTGGTTGGGTCGTAAGCCGATGCCTCAGAATCTCGGCATTTTTAGCTGCGAGTTCTGCCGGTAGGAGCAAAAATTGGAGCTCGGCGTCGGCGTTGGTGCTGGGATGAAGGAATTAGTTGAGGGGTAGAGGTAGATGGTTGCGCAGCTAGGTCGGAGATGAAGGCTTGGTCTGGCCTTGGAGATGAAGTTGTTGGTAGAGTTGTGCCAGAAGGAGGGGTCTTACTTCAGCGTGGAATGTTGGGCAAGGCCGACTTGTATGTTGGTATGTAGTTTAGTAGAAGAGGCGCCTTGCGCTTCTGTACAGGGAGATCTAAGAGCTTCTTTAAATCTCAGCTGGGAACGAATGATTGTCGAAATCCCTTCCCCGACTAAGGAAGAACTATAGAAAACAAAGAGCAAACATTAGAAGAGATGAATAAACTAGCAAGCCTTAACCAAAATGGAATTTCAGTACGAATGACTAAGTCTTACCTTATCCTTTTTAAAAACTATTCGGTCCAGAGGATAGAGATAGAGGTCGTCATCAGGTGAAAACTCCCAGTTGCCTGAGATGATGAAGTAATTATCTCCAACACCCTTGTTGGAGTCTTCGAGGTCGGCTATTAGTTTGAAAGTGGTGGATTTGGGCTTAAGGTAGTATATGTAGCCATTTTTAGACTTAAGGCCACACATAGTATAGCAGAATTGGATATCGGCTAAAGTGATCCTAGCTTTTTCTCGGTGTGCTAGTTTGATTATACTGCTGATAATCCTATATGAGTTGATGGCTAGCTGCATAGGGTTGAGCTTATAGTAATGAAGGACCTCCCTAAAGAGAATGTCTAGAGGGAACCGAAGTTCACACTTTATAAAGACCACTATTAGGAAAGGCATGGAATCCCCATCAGGCATGATAGAGTCCTCCTCCCCAGCCAACCTAAGTTGAACATCAACTGGGATGGAGAACTCTCGACGGAAATACTTTATTTTTTATGGGGTATCTACTCTCCACCTGAACATACCCATAATGTCGGCCAGTGAAGATTGTGGCAAAATTTCAGAAAAGAGTGGTTGAAATAAGTTCAAAGACCTCGGCTAAAACCTAAGTTGGAACCGGGGCAAGGGTTTTTGAAAATCTAAGAGGAATTTGTTTCAATTTTCCTAAGGAATGTGATTTCTATCAAACCCCAAAACTAACGCTATATGGAAACAAGAATCGAGGGCAAGAATCTGGAAACAAGTCAAAGAGAAACAAAAAAAAAAACTATAATTCAGAGTCAAGAAAGTGACATTTTTCAAGAACACTAAGTGAGTGTGTGCAGATGTGCAAAAGTCAAAAGCAGTGACAAACTGCTAAAGCATCAAGTATATGAACAGTACGTATGTGTGTATATAGACATAGAGACAAATTAAATAAACACAAAGTCACAAACAAGCATATCTGATACCCTAAATGGTGAAATTCAAAGCACAAGTGAAGATTCAAGAAGCCAGAAATAACTCATAAAACGAAAAACAGAAAATAGATTCAATGGTAACATGTGAGGTAGTTGAACAGACGCAATTAAAAACCATATAGCTAAGAACAATATAAGTTATTCAAAAAGAAATCGAGGACTTACCGATTGGAGCTGAAGAAAATGACGCCAGAATGAAGATCGCCGGAGTCAGACGGCGTGAATAATTGGAATAAGATGACGAAATGCTCGTCGGAGGAGATGATTGAAGCAGTTGCAGGAGCTTCGAAACACGAAAATGGAGGATTTGGGAGAGAAGCGTTAGAGAGAGAAATTAGTTACAAATTGAACACTCAAAATTGAAGAGACAGAGAGAGAGTGAAAAGGCGACAAACCATAATGATTTGCCTTGAACGACGTGTCTGTCAGGCAGCATGTGCAGAAGCAACGCGACCTGATGGCGCGTGTCAGGTACGAGGCAATAAGAGAGTGACGCGTGGAGAAAACGGTTGAGTAAACCGTGCGTGACAGCTCATGAGTAGATAAAACTCTTGGAGTTCTTGATTTAATGAAGCAAAAACCTTGGCTAGAGGAGCGATCTCGGTTAAGGAACTTGAAGAACTTGGTTCTTGGTCATTGATAGGAGGCTGCAGAGTCTTGGTCATATGCAGCTGACGAGTGATGATCTCTTTCGTGAAAGATAGAGTGATCTTAGTCGACGTGCTATGTGGACAAATGGTGTAAGTTCCATCACCTCAGGTTGCCGAGGTAATAGAACCTAGGGGGCAGTTGTGGAGATATATTTTGAGAGTGACAACACGTGGCTAAGGTAATGCCGAAGTATCAGCTGAGGTGCCACGTGGCGTGGTCATGATGCCAAGGTGATCTCGGCTAGGCCGAGGTTATCTGAGGAGATTGGAATTCGGGATATTCGGATAGAGGACAAGGGTCCTAGAACAGGGGTGGACCTCAGTTTGGATAAAGACAGAGCTCTTAGGGAGTTTATCTCTATCTAGCTGGGAGTCCAAGATGAGCATTAAACCAAAGTCCATTGAAGCTAGGCTTCTACAAGGATCAGGTTAGTGCTGGCTATAAAAGTAAGGCACCCTCGTGGGTTTAAGGTATGCTTTTTATGCTATGTCTAGTGAATTAAGTACTATTTGTTATCTTTAAGAGATAGTGATCACTGACTTGATCGTCAGAGTGTCCTCGGCTGGACGAACCACCGCCAGATTCTTATCTTTCTGTGACAGGTTGTTCGGGCTTAATCTATTCTGTCGGTGCTCTCCTGTTGAATATTCCCTATTTGGTTGTGTGGTCAAAAATCAACACCCATACATAACTTGCTTAGCATTAGTTAATTATATGATAAAGGTAACAGAGTTATTTTTAAAAAAACTCACTGCACAATTGAGAACACCAAAGATAATAAAATGTTGTTTGTAGGACATAAATATGAGAATGTATATGTGTTTAATTTGCATAACTTGTCTTCTCATTTTTATGTTAAATGTTTATCTGCAATAAATGAAACTGGTTGGTTATAGCATAAAAGATTAGGACATACTCATTTAGATTTGATTTCAAAACTTTCAAAAAATGAGTTAGTCATTGGTTTATCTAAAATTAGTTTTGAAAAAGACAAACTTTGTGATGCATGTCAACTTGGAAAACAAACTAGAATTTCTTTTAAATCCAAAAATATCGTTTCAACTACTAGATTGCTTCAATCCTTGCATATTGATTTATTCGGACCATCTAGAACATTAAGTTTTGGAGGAAAATCGTATGCTCTTGTTTGTGTTGATGATTATACTAGATATACATGGATATTATTTTTGACACACAAAAATGAAGCTTTTTATAATTTCTCAAAACTTTGTAAAAGAATTCAAAATGAAAAAAATCTTAATATTTGTAGTATTAAAAATGATCATGGTAGAGAATTTGAAAATGATGATTTTATTATGTTTTGTGATGACTTAGGAATAGATCATAATTTCTCAGCCCCTAGGACTCCTTAACAAAACGGTGTGGTTGAAAGAAAGAATAGAACTCTTGAAGAAATGGCCCCTACTATGCTTTGTGAGAATAATTTACCTAGATATTTTTGGGCTGAAGCTGTTTTTACTGCATGTTATGTTGTAAACCGTGCCATGATTAGACCTATTCTTATGAAAACCCCTTATGAACTTTGGAAAGACAAAAAGCCTAATATTAGCCATTTGCGTACTTTTTGTTATAAATGCTTTGTATTAAATAACAATAAAGATAACTTAGAAAATTTGATGCTAAATCGGATTGGTTATTTGAATTATAGTAAAGCTTATAGAGTATTCAATAAAACAACTTTACTTGTTGAAGAATCTATACACGTTACCTTTGATGAATCTAACAACGTTGTTTCTAAGAATCTTGTAAGTAATGACACTACAGAAACACGTCCAAGAATAGAGAGAATTTACATAACAAATGAAGAAAATCCATATCCCAAACAAAAAGAAGAAATAGCAATAAAAATTTTTCAAGAAGAATATGCTTGTCCCAAAAACGAATCAAATCTACCAAAGGAATGGAAGTATGCTCATGGCCATCCTAAAGACCTTATCATAAGTGATGCAGCGGAAGGTATAAAAACTCGTTTGTCTATTAGAAATGTTTGTGGTAACTTAGCATTTGTTTCACAAATTGAACCAAAATCATTTTTAAATGTTGAAAAAGATGAAAATTGGATTTTAGCAATGTAAGAAGAATTAAATCAATTTGAAAGAAATGAAGTTTGGTTTTTGACCCCTCGGGCTAAGGATCATCTAGTTATTGGAACAAAATGGGTTTTTCAAAACAAAATGAATGAATCCAAAGTTGTTACTAGAAATAAAGCTAGATTGGTAGCTCAAGATTATAATCAAGAAGAAAGCATTGATTTTGATGAAACTTTTGCACCGGTTCCTAGACTTGAAGTTATTATAATGTTACTTGCTTTTGCATGTTTTAAAGATTTCAAATTGTATGAAATGGATGTTAAAAGTGTTTTCTTAAATGGGTATATTTCGGAGGAAGTTTATGTTGAACAACCTCCCGGTTTTGAAAGTCATAAATACCCGGATTATGTTTTCAAACTTTCAAAAGCTTTATATGATTTAAAACAAGCTCCTAGAGCATGGTAAGAAAGATTAAATAATTTTCTACTTGACAAAGGATTTTCTAGAGGAAAAATTAATGCAACACTTTTTATAAAAACCAAAAAGGAGGTTATGCCAATTGTTCAAATTTATGTTGATGATATTATTTTTTGTGCTACTAATGAAAATTTGTGCAAAGAGTTTGCTAAAGATACGCGGGGTGAATTTGAAATAAGTATGATGGAGGAGTTAAATTACTTTCTTAGTCTACAAATTAAACAAACTAATAATGGAATCCATTTAAATCAAACGAAATATATCAAGGATCTACTCAAAAGGTTTGAAATGGAATCATCAAAACATGCAACAACTCCAATGAGCACATCAATAAAAATTGACAAAGATGAGCAAGGTAAATCTGTAGATAAAAAGAAATATCGATATATGATTAGTTCCTTTATCTTACTACAAGTAGACCCGACATAATGTTTAGTGTTTGTATGTGTGCATGTTTTCAATCTGCACGAAAGAGTCACACATCACTGCAGTGAAACGTATTTTCAGATATCTTGTTGGCACTCCAAATTTGGGATTATGGTATCCTAAAGGAACCACTTTTGAACTTTTTGGTTACTTAGATGCTGACTTTGCGGGATGTAGACTTGACCAAAAAAGTACTAATGACACTTGTCATTTTCTTGGACACTCTCTCACTTCTTGGTTTTGCAAAAAACAAAAATCAATGGCTCTATCAACTGCTAAAGCAAAATATATTGCCGCTTCTGGGTGTTGTGCATAATTACTTTGGATGAAACAACAACTTCAAGATTTTGAATTTCACTATGATCATATTCCTATAAAATGTGACAACATAAGTGCCATTAACCTTTCAAAAAATCCTATTCAGCACTCACGCACTAAACACATTGAAATAAGGCATTATTTTCTAAAAGAACATGTACTCAAAGGTTACATTGAACTTGAATTTGTGCTTACAAATCGTCAATTAACTGACATATTTATCAAGCCTCTTAATAAAGAATAATTTTGTTATATTAGAACTGAACTTGGTATGATGAATACTCTTATATGATGTTTTTTTTTAAAAAAAAAACATAAATAAATAAATAAATAAATAAATAAGTAATTAAAATTAACATTAAATTTTTTTGTTTTATTTTATATATTCTCTCTCTCGCTCTCGTTCTGATTCTCTTTCTCTCGCTCTCTCTTTCTTCCTCTCATCCTTAGACACCATCTTCATCCTCATCATTGTCCACCACTAGCTTCACCATCCACGATATCATCCATCACTACCATCATCTACCCAAATCCCTCACAGATCTACTGAGATCCATCACTGCTCTACACAAAATCTTCATGACCAATCTTTGACATTTCCGATTCATCAAGGTCAATTACCGATCCATCAAGATCCATTACTGATCCACCAAGATCCTTTACCGATCTACAAAAATTCATCACTGATCTACACACACATTTATCCTCGATCTTTTCAATTCTTTCCGATTATCGACATCATCACCAATAAACATGTTAAAATTATTTTTGCATTGTGTGATATTTTTTATATGGTTATATGTGCTCCATGTTGGAAATGGTGGTTATAAAATTCTGGGTAAAACCAGAATTTTTTCCTAAGTTTGGTCTAATTTTTAGGTGGGCCCCGTGCATCGATTTACACGGGTCAAAGTGATAACGCGTTCTATGCCGCGTTGTGATTCACGTGGTATATTTGGTTGCTCAAAACCATTACCGAGTGAATGGGAAATTGAAGCCAAAGTATGCTCCATGGAAATGGAGTTTTGGTGGAAATTCCTTAAAGGTTTGAATAAGGCTTGTCCCACATTGATTTGGTGGGAGGTTTTGAAAGGGTTTATAAGGCATGGGTTTGGTACTTGGGGTGTGCCCCAAGGGGTACCCAAGTGTTTTAGAGGGAGAGGTTATGGACAAAATGGGCTAGACCCATTGGACCCAAAAACCACCACACACGCGCGTGCGCCGCCGCCGCCGTCCGGTCGGTCGGGCGAGCGCGGGTGCGTGGTGTGAGGTTGGGTTGGGCTTGTTCAGCCCAATACTAATCTTTTTGGGCCAAAAACATTTGAATTTAATTCAAATAAACTGGTTTGGTATTAGTGCACAGCCAAACAGGGCCCTTCCCGTTTTTGATATCTGTTTGAAATATAATTCAACAGATTCAAATCTGTTTGAATTCAAAGCCAACAGGTTTCATACCTGTTCAATTCAAATCCAAGAGCCACCTTTACATCTATAAATAGACTAGCCTCCCATTTGGATTTTCAACTCCAATTTTCGTACTCCATCATCTCTATAATTCTCTCTGCATTTTGCTGCATTTTTATTCTTAAAGAAAGAGTGTAAACACTTAGTGTGTTCGTAAGGCAAACAATTTGTAGTGCTGCTATTGTTTGTAGAAGATCATTTCATCCTGGGAGATAGACGTCCAAATTCTGAAAGCACCGTGGAGAGGACGAATCTGTCTTAAGGACACAGTGTTAAACACTGGACTTGATCAGAAAAATCATTCAAAGAAATTAACCAAGTAAGTTGTTTAATTTTATTCTGTTTTTTATTTGTTTATTTAATCAGATTTTAATTTTGTTTTTGTAACAAAATAAAATCTGTTATTTATTTATTTATTTTTATTTCGAGTTTGATTTTTTGTAATCAAACATATTCTCTTCTTTTCTTTATTTCTTTAATTCTAATTGTTGTTTTGTACACAATAGAATTAATATCTTTTAAATACAGTGAAGATTGCCTAACACTCCAAACTCTCTTGTATTTAATAACAATTGCTTTTACTTGGTATGAAGAAATTGCTTTTATTTGTATTTTCTCTTTTTATGCTAGTGCACTCAGTGTAGTTGTTTATGGCCGGATCTTAATGGTCTTTGGTATTATAAATTGGTAATTTATTTTTTATAATTTGTGTAATTTTCTTTTGTGCATTAATTTAAGGGGAGACTCGTATTATGTAATCTTTTGAGATTAAATCAATAAAATAAAAATACGAGTAATCTTAAGAGGGTGTTTGTATGTATAATTTTAGGGGGAGTATATATAGTTTTTATCTATTTTTTTTCTCCTTATCTGCAATTTTTTTTAGCATAGACAAGCAATTTTTTCAAAGAGAAATGGTTGTAATTTTATTTCAAAAGAAGAAACTACTGATCAATTACATATATGGGTTGAGAAGGCTTCACAGATTTTTTATGTTTCACTTTTATCAACAACTTTTCATGAGCCTCCTTTACATGTCTCTCTCTATTTTCGACTTTTGTCAGTCTTGACATTATAACCATTGCATAATATTGCACCGCATTCTCCAACTGAGAATTTTTCCTTTCTAGCTCTCTTTTCTCCTAACGAGTATTAGCTAGTTGTTGTTTTAATAAGCTCATCTCATCTATCAATTGTTGATTTTCTTGTACTCTTACTTGTAGTAGTCGAGCTATATTGGAAACCGCAGTCATCGCCTGTGTACTAAGAGCCATAGTGTTATTAAATGCATCGATATCATTCCGATTACCAAAAACACTAGGACTCTCATTTATAGGAACAGCGTGCGAATGCACTATCAGTAACCTCTTATTTGCCTGAATTACAAGCACATCATATGTGTCAGAACTATTGATGGTTAAGGTAAGGAATGACATGATTACAGAAGAAGGTAAAACAAAATTTTCTCTAACAACACTTGACGATTTTGTACATCTTTGCCACTTTTTATACACTCCACCGATCCAATACTTGATGCATATCTACTGAAATCTCTTGTTTGTCAACATTTTGGGCGCTGCTGCACCATTTTTCTGAAGATGCTCCAAAATCCCCACAATGATCATGACAAGACATAAGAACCATTATTATATTTTTGGCATCTCAGATTATTTTTTCAAATGTGTTTGTCTAATTTTTGTTTTGATTACTGCAAATTTTTTTCTCTCTAAAAACCTTCCTATCTCCATATTTTATTTTGATGATGTCAAAGGGGGAGAAAATTATTAGTTTTTTATTTTGTTGTAAAATGTTTGTAAAATGTGAATTTAAATTGCCATACATGTGCTTTAAAATGTAAATTTGAATTACCATACATGTGGTTTAAATTATAAAATATCTTATGTTGCCATACATGTGCTTTAAATTATCACATATCTTATATAAGTTACAAAAGTATCTAATAATTTGTTGATTTTTATTTTGTGTCAAATCCATACAAATATTGCCATCATCAAAAAGGGAGAGTTTGTTAATCATATTGTTTAATTTTGATGATGTCTAAATTTAAAAATTTTGAATTTTTTTAATATACATATTTTATATTATTTGACATAAAATATTATATGTTTAAAATATAGGTTGTATGATATGTTTTTTATAAATATTATTTAAATAGAAATATTTTGAAAATATTACTATTCACTTTTTGAAAAATTTAAAATTGATTAGTTGTATTATTTTGACAAAATTGATTGATTGATTGGCTGGTTACTATTTACTTTTTGATAAATTTAAAATTGATTAATTGTATTATTTTGACAAAATTGATTGATTGATTAGTTGTATTATTTTGACAAAACTGATATTGATGAATTGTTTCCTTTTGATACACTCACATGGGATGATTGGTTATTTTTATTTGAGTGTATTTATAATCTCTTCAACATTTACAAAATTTTTAAAAAAGGGTATATATTTGTATGTTTGATATAAATATTTTTTTAAAAGAGATTGTACTATATATACAAATATTTTATTAAAAATAACAATGTACATTCAAATATTTTGATATGAAAATTACTATGCAATCACTGTGCATTTTTTTATTTCTTACGTGAAATGTTTTAAAATGAGTTGCTACTATTTATTGATAGCAACCCATAGCCTTTTATTCAAAGTGTTTGACTTGTTTTTTGAAAATTGAAAAGCACCAACAACCAGCTGCTATTCTTTTTGAAAAAATAAAGCCATATATTGAGCATGCCCCAACTGCAAACCCACGTGAAGGGACTCCAAAGTCAGAAGCGGAGCGTCCCCTCCTCCAATGGATATATATTTTTGGGTATAAATAGAAGTATTGTGTGTGGAGAAAAATTAAGATCTTGAAGAAAAAAAAAATTATGTGTGCTCCAAAATTTTGAGTGTATTGTATTATGCTCATTCACTTTCAGATCTAAGTGCAATCTTTGTTCTTACACTTTTATATCTACTATTTGTGAGAGAATTATTATAAAATATGGTTAAAATACCTCTTATTTTTATTCATTATTTTGTGAGAAAATTTTGTAAGGATAAGGCATTTATTATTGAGTGAGGCTTAATAGATAAAAATAAGATCTGTGTAAAATCTACAAGCTGGGTGATGCCTTGGTGGTGTATTGATTCATTTTGATAGTGAAAAAATTCTCAAGGATGTTTCTTGGGGAGTGGACGTAGGCCTGACGTGCCAAACTACTATAAATCTCAGTATTTGATTTTCTCTCCCTATCTCTCTTACTTTTATATTGATAATTATTGTTTTGTTTTTTATTCTGAATATTGTGTTTATTATTTTTTAATATTGTAAACTTTTTTACTAACCCAATTCACCCCTCTCTTGGGTTGCCTACCTGGGATAACAAATGGCATTAAAATAGGTTATAAACTTTACTTTGGTATTAGTATTGTTGAATTATGATTTTTCTTTTGGTTTTGTAATTTCTCCTTTTAGTTTAGGTATTGAATTTTGATTTGTAAATTGAAACTCAAACTATAAATCATAAAAAATAAAAAAATTATTGACGTACCGCAACCGTGCTCATATCTTATTTTTTTTAGATCTTGCCGTATCAGTATTCCCGTATTGTACCTGTATCAATATCTGCACCCGTGTTTCATAGATGCCTTGTATAGCATAAAGGCACCATCTCTTTCATTCGTTGTCCCACGACATTATCAAACAAATTGAACAAATTAGATCATGATTCATCTACACCATCATGACTAATACCTCTATTTCGCTATCCAAACAGCCAACCACACAAAGGCATTCCTCCAAAACTCCCAATCCCAATATTCTATTTCTTTCCCGTGGCGTTAGAACTTCTACAAATTGTTCTATCAATGAATCAAAACAAATGATCTCAGTGTGCGCAACCAACCAATACAACCTTTCCTCCACTACAGGCCCTGGGCTTCAATTCTCCACCATAAGGAAACTTAATCCTGTACCAATATTTGGTTTTCAAACTAACAACCAATGCAACTTGGCCAAAAGCCATTACTGCTTTATAATCATTAGCGAACAAGTCGTAATAGAGTCCAAAGATATTAGAAAGTCTAGAGCTAACGTGGTCACTAAAGCTTCTGAATCAGAAGCTTAAGCACTTATTGTGCGTTGGTTTGTTGAAGGGTTCCACAAGTAGAGATATAAAGAATAGCTTATAAGCAACAAACCATTACAAGAATCTAAGATTTGAAACAAACCATATAGCGACATGTTTTCCATTGGTTTCGGAATTTCTCTCAACGAAACTTTTGTTGTACAAATTGTGTACTTAAATAAAATAAATAGATTCATATTGAACAACCACTTTGAATTTCAGAACAAGAACATGCTGGAATTTACAGAAATTCATAATAAAATAAAACTAGTAAAAAGAAGCAAACTGAAACCTGTGTGATACCACAGTACAGATTAGCCGCCTTATTGTGGGTGCTGGAGGAACGTCGACTTTTGTCTCATAGGATACGGCGGTTTAGACTGGCTAACGCAGAAGCACCTTCTGTTAGCTTTGACGAACTGACAATGGTTGCACTCTTTCTAACAAGAACCAACGAAGGGGCTAGCAAAAGAAGATAGGAAAAAATTTTGGTGTAAAACCCATCTCCAACTCTTTATCTAAACATCATCTCCATTTTCCATAAAAAATCTCTTCAAAAATATCCTACAAAGTTGGAGGGGAAATGCCTTTATTTATACAAGTAGAGGAATCCCTAGCTATGAAGGCTATACATCAATAGAGCCATCAAATGCCATTAACCAAGGCCATCAACTCTTGCCATTAGGGCCAGAGTTACAAAGGTTAAAAACCTATGGCCACTAATATGGTCATCAACTTCATCATCAAAAGATGAGAGTTACAAAGGTCTAAATCTCTCATGTGCTTAATATATACAAATAAATATGTATATAATGATGTTTGAATAAACCAACTAGATATGTCACAAAATGGATACTAATGTTGGGTCACAACCCGATCCAAATCCAATTCTCAAACACATGCACAAGTTAAGCCCAACACAACATAGCTTAGCTCAAGCTTAAGATTAAGTCTAAGTCTAAGTCTAAGTCTAAGTCTAAGTCCAAGACCAAACCCAACACATGTATAAGCACAAGTTTAGACCCAGTCCAAACTAAGACTAAGTTCAAATCTAAGCACAACTCTTATTGATGCCCACTTTATGAGACAATTCTCATTCACAACTCAGTGGTTTTGGCCCATTATTTTTGTATTGCAATCTTCTCACTTAAGAGAATACAAAACCACTCAGACCCATGTCAACTGATGGTTGGATCCCACTTTAATTTCGAATTAAAATTACCGAAAAACCATTATTTTCCAACAACTTCTTCTTCCTTCTTCTAATCAATGCTATATAAGCAGAAAAGACGTTTGGTGATTAATTGGTGTCATATGCAAGAAATTTTGAATTTGGAATTGGATTTGAGAGAATGCCACCGTTTGCAAATGGACTTGAATCGCAAATTTGAGGGGTAGCCGTTATAGAATTTCGATGATGAGGTCTTCTAAGATGTTTAGCTGCCGTGATTTGGAAGGAAAGTTGGGGCGTACGAGATTTGACTGTAAAAGGGGGAAGAACATGTTCTTAAAGAACAATAGGGATTCATTTTCTTTTGGGTTTTGATTGTTTCCTCACTCTTTCTTGCACTTTCTCTGATTCATCAAGAGCTAGTAATGAGTAAACTTATGGGTTAGGGTATGTAGGGTTTCCACTTATTCGTAGGCAAACTTATATGGGTATCTGTGCTAGAGTTTACAAAATGGCTACAAAAAGGATGACTTAGGCCTCGTTTGGCAAGTGACTTTTTTAGTCAAAAAGTCAAAAAGTTATTAAAAAAATAAAAAGCCAACAGCCCATATCAAAAATTCAAAAATTCTCTTTGCTTTCTACTTTTTGCACATCTTTTCGTAAAATGTTAAAAAGTCATCCCAAACATATTAGTTTTTTTACATCACATTTTAATCAAAAAGTCAAAAAATTACTAAAAAAACCTTATTTATTATTATTGGAGTAATATTCCATTTCATCAATTGATTAATTGACATATTTTATATTGTTTTTTTAAGAGTATCCCCACTCAAATTTTTAAAATTTAATGTGCTAATTTTTTTTTGAAAGTTTATGTGGCAAATTAATATATGTCAATTTGACATAGAAACTCTCTACCTGATATGTCAAATATATTATTCTATTATTTTTTAAAAATAAAATTATTTTATTGAGTGGACTAAATATTGACATCAACATAGAGCATGTCAAATTTGACATGTTGAGTTCATGTCAAATGCCAACTCAGCATTTGGCATATTGGATAAAGTTGATACTTGATGCAAAAATGTGATTGTTAGAGTGTCACATTAAATTTGAAGTATTGAGTGGAGGTGCTCTAATACTCCAATATAAAATATTGGTGATAAGTCAAATTTTATGGAGATATGAGATTAGGTAAATGATAGATTTTTTTTTTGGTTGAGATAATGACATGATGAATGAAATTATCTAATGAGAAAGACGCATTATTTATTTATTTATTTAATAATTTTTACCTCATTGTCGCTAGATGGCCTTATGCTAGAAAAGTAGATGTACAAGTCATTGGAAAATCAACAACAGTGAACGGTGATGGTGGTGGTGGTGGTGATATGAACATATAAACAAATTAGGTAGACAAATAGATAATATGTGGACAAATGAAAAAATGATATGTTAACCGATGATACATTGACAAATAGGTGACGTTGATAGTAGACATTGGTAGGAGTAAGATGGTATTTTTAAATTATTTTGTTATTTTAACCTCAAAAGAATAGAATTTAAGACTTTTATTCTAAAAGGTTTGAAATTGAACTTACAACTCAAATCATTGAGTTGGACCAATAAGTATTGATTTGATGCACTACCAAAAATTACCTTAAGAGTACCAAATAATTTCTCTTCAATATTTGTTATTTTTTATTGAAGAATATGATTCATATTAGGGCAAATAATTGGGTATTGGGGATTAAAAAATTAATTACAAAAAAATTATAAATATTATAATTTTTTTTATTAATTAAAATTATTGTTGTCTGGCACAACTTCAGTGTAATTATCCCTTCATATTATTATATTGCATAACGATGGCTAATTGATGAATACTCAAAATGCAATATTCGGGTTAATTATTAGGGCAGCGTTTGGTAACATTTATATTTTTTGTTTATATTTACAAAAATTTTATAAATTAGTTTTAGCTTATTTTTAGAAAAATATAAACTACAAACGCTTTTGGTTTGAACAAAATATTTGAAAATTTTTAAAAATATAAACTAAAAAATATGTTTGTTCAGGTCTAAAATATTTATATTTATTTTTTATTATTTATGACAATAGAATCATATACATTATAATTGAAAAAAAAATTATTTGAAAAAAAATTTGTTAATCAAATTTTTAAATTTCTGTTTAAAAACTAATGTAAACTCATTTTTCCTCAAATTTATAAACTCAATTTTTATGACAATTTTTAAAATTTTTGTAAATATAAACTGAAAATGAAAAACGAAATGGTTACCAAACAGGTCCTAGGTATTCAGAAGAATGATGTTTTAGTGGTATTTATGAAATTATAAAAATAATAGTGAGTGTTTTGATTGAAAATGAAACATTTATAAGTCAACTTATGAGTAATTATATTTTCACACATCAATTATTTTCAGTACATACACTTAATAAACACACCTTCTTAGGCCTCGTTTGAGAATGGACTATTTTAGTTGGTTATTAGACTTTTTGCTATTTTAGCTTGGCTACAATAATTATGTTTGGGATGATAGTTGATTTTTAATTTTTTTTTTAATAGTTGATTTAATGATTGTGAGAGAAAAAATAAAATGATTATAGATTGGATGTAATATTTCGTCTTATTGGCTATTTTAGCCAATTTTGTTTTTATTAGCTATTTTAGTCAAATAGCCTCTAGCTAAACAAATCTCAGTACATATGCCTTTATTTCAATGACATTCTTAGCTTCAATTTTTTTATTTCATCCACCTACCCTTGCAGCTGTTGCCGCCACTCTCAGCTCTTCATTGTCACCACCACCGCCACTCTCAACTCATTTCCTTCCATCCTAGACCTTCACAGTAGTCAACCTTAAAAGTGAGTGGTTCACGGCAAGGGACTTGTGGGAGTATGATTCATGGTGAAAGATGGTCGTAGGTAGAGGGAAAAGAGGCAATGAAAGTAGATGGAGCATGAAAGAGGTGGTGCATGCGATGAAGGATGGTTGTGGTGTTTTAGAATTAGAATTTGAGTGAAACGAGATAAGGGTATTATGGTATTGTTATTTTAGAACAAATTATATTTAAAAAAATTTCAATGTGAACTTAAGGGAGTCGGTTTGTATAAACAGAAGTACTTTCAACTCATTCTATAGAAATGTCTTATATATCATTCTATACTTTTATGGTACCAGCGGTCTGCACATGCGATAGGTGTACAATTCGAAAAAAAACAGAAGTAATATTATAAGAATATTGACAAAAAAGAAAAAAAGAAAAAAAAAGAAAGAGAATATATGGGGCCCTATTTGATTCAAATGACTAATAATAAAGGTCTTAATAATCCATAAAATTATGTAGTATTAGTTATCCAATTGAATTAATGGAATGAATTACCCAGTCCATTGTTTGTTTTGTATTGAATAAAGAAAGATATAAATGTAGGATTAAAACTATATTTATCTCCTTTTTTAATCTTACCTCCATAATATTTCTTCACAACCCTTCATCAATATTTCTTCAAAAGCTTTGCTCATGGCAATGATTTTGAAAAATATATATATAACTAAATAAATAAAAGAAAAAAAAATACAAAATATAAAGGTAATTTTTGGTTTGTTTTTCATATTTTTTTAAAAATAAAAACTAATTTAATAAAAATAAATATCAAAAAAATATTTTTAAATTTTTAAAAATTATTTTTCTCCTCCCAACAGATAAAGTTATATAAAAAATGAAGTGTTTTGGATATTCTTTTTTCTTTCACCAAATTAATTTTTTAATTTTTCAAATTTTTTTTCTTAAACAAGTTTCTAAAAACCAAACCAAACCAAACCAAACATGGCCAAACTACAAAAATTTTATAATTTACAAATCCAACACACACACACACTGTTGGCTTATTTTTCCTATGAAGGAAAATATCATAAATGCGAGCGTGCCAGCAAGGATTGAAAAATCCTTACAAATTAAATTCAAGCCAATTATCAAGCGATTGCATTGATGGTTCTTTTGCCTCAACGAAGAGGACTTCAAAATTGTCAAGTGTAGCGAAAAGAAAAATTAAAAGAAGAATGAGGGAGACGGAGAAAGACGATTGAGTGAACAATCAAAGTAATAATTACTTACCTCTACTCCTATACTTCGAAAAGGAAGTGCATAAAATGCTTCGAAAAGAAAATACTGAAAATAAATGTTTCGAAAAGAAATCTATATTAAACTACTCCTAAGATAAGAAAAATAAAAATCAGTTGTCTTTGATTTGAATTCTGGGTCTTTACAATGTAGCCATGAATGGCTATTTATAGGCAAATATTTGTATGAAAAAACTTCCAGTAATAACTACCCAATAACCACCTAAAACTGCCCACTCTTCCATCTTCATTCCCACAATGCCACATATCTCTCCATGTCTTCATAACTTCCTTTAACCTCCAATTCATGCTCCATGTTCTCCACTTTATTCTCCATTATCTTTTTCACATTTCATAACTTCTCATAACCTCCAAATGAGTAGAAAGATGTCACATGTCCTGCAATTATATAAATAATAAATAATAATAAAAATTGCAGATTTATGGTGTCAACACACACACACACACACAAAAAAAGGAGAGAAAATAATATTATTAGGCTCATGGAAAAAAAAGAGTGTCTTTTCATTCTACAATACGTGGATTTATAAAAAAAAAATAAAGAAAGAAAAAAAGAAAAAAATATTATTATGCCCATGGAAAAAGAAAAAAAAGTTGTGTCTTTATTTTTTTCATCAGCAATCACAGCACGTAAACATATAATCCCATCCCCTTTTTGTTACTAATAATCCTACATTTTTGTTGGATTGATTACCCGATGGATACATAATTCGGAACAAAAATAGAAAACAAAGGCACGATTATTAGCCTGCCAATCCTATATTCTAATTCTGTTAATCAAACATGTTTATAATATGTGTTGTTCATGTGGTTAGCATTTCTTTTCCAAACAAAAGGTCCATGGATCAAACCTTGAGTTTTTTTTTTTAATATTCTAAAAAAAAAAATAATTTAGAGAATTGACTTACTTTTCAAACTATTTGAAAAACTAACATACTTTTTGAAATAGCATTTTGAAAATACAATTTTAAATTGAAAATCGCATTTTCAACATGCAATATATCTCAGTGAAGACCCTTTCATCATAAAATTGCATTTTCAAAATGTAATTTCAAAAAGCAGGTTAGTTTCCCAAATAGTTTGAAAAATGGGTCAATTTTCTAAATTATTTTTGTTTTTAGAATATTTAATAAAAAAACTCATCAAACCTTAGTCACCTTATATTTATGGCATTTTTGAAAAACTCAAAATGTCACAAAGAGTCAACACCAACTCCGATCTTCACTGATAGGTTAGCTCATAATTTTTTTCCTAATTATGGAGATAACTCTGGATTCTATTTATGCAATTGGTTTAGATCTTTCCTCTTGCTTGATCCTCAATATAGTGATTCTGGTTTGGACTCGGCTCATTTGATGTTTTGGATTCAGGTTTCACTGACTTATATAGTTATCCATGTCTTGTTTCCCCTTATCTCTCTTTGAGTTTGGGCATTGAGATGTGTTGGTTGTGTTTGGAATAAATTGGTAACTTGTTTTTCAAACAGTTATTGTCCAGAATTTTGTTCCTACGCTCGAGTGACAATTCTTGCGCTTGAGCGGACTTTGTGAACCTTCGGTCATTTTACTGGATTGCAGAGATACTGGAAGCTGGTATTCTTCGCTCGAGCGAAACTTCTTATGCTCGAGTGTAGATCTTTTGTCTGTAAAACTTCTGGGAGATTGTATTCTTCGCTCGAGCGAAGATTCTAGCGCTCGAGCGAAATAACTTATTATGTCTGGTCGCTCGAGCAGCACTTCTTGCGCTCAAGCGATCTGTGCGTATATCAGTTCGTAAACCGCCACTTTTGACTCACTTTTTCATTTCTCTCTCTCTCTAAACATTTCAAAACCTTGATTTCTCACACTCTCTCTCTAAAACTCATCTATTTCCCTTGAATACACCTAGATCGGTCGATCTTGTCGCCCGTGTCCCTTTGTTAAAAAGGTAGAGCTTGACGAGGGCTTTGTTCTAATCGGAGCCAAGTTGATTTTCGACATCTTTGAGTTTCCAGCACTCCTTTAATCATCTTCTAAGCTTGAGGTAAGGATATTTCCATATTTTTTATGAGTTTTAACTCAATTATTTGTTATTTCTAAACACTATTGCGATTTTGGAAATTTTGGAATAAACCTAGGATTTGGGTAAAGAAAATCAAAAGAGGGGTTTATCAAATGAAGCCTTGAAAATGATTTTGATATGAAAAATAATGTTGAGTTGAGAATAAATGGTTAATTTTCATACTTGGGATTGTGTCACGACCCAAACCTACCCCTGTTGGTTTAGCATCGTAACTGGCCAGTAATCCATGGATTACCAAAGGCTTCTGAATACATTAACAAATAATAAGGGGCTGCGGAAGCAATATGTAATATAAACAGGGTCCAATGAGCTGTGAGGATGTACATGAAACAAAACATTTCAAAAACTTATTTATATACATAACATGCTAGTCAAACATACCAATATTTACAAAGTGTACGTCCCAAGATTTAACTTTACAAAACATTTACAAGACTAGCATGAACATAAAACAGCCATGGAGCTTGACTTTAAGTGGAACCTCCTCGGAAGGCGCAAGGGTTGGCTGACAAAAACCATGGCATAGGCCGTCAACTCTAGGCCTGGTCACCAGCTTGCTCACTTACATACATAATATAAACAGTGAGCTAAAGTCCAGTGAATAATAACAGAGTAAAGGGGTTTAATGAATGATGTCATTCACAGAGTTAAAAATCAGATTCATATACTTGTTCATAAACATTCCCATATTCAGGTTTGTAACATAATCATACGTGGTACATCCAATAGTGTTCACAAATCTGATGACCCATAAAGGGACCTGATGACCCATAAAGGGACGGCCTTAAAGGCATTCTGATGACTCATGTGCATAGAGACGTTCTGATGACCCATAAAGGGATCTGATGACCCATAAAGGGACCTGATGACCCATAAAAGGACGCATATCATGTAGTACTAAGGATGCCGCAGATAACTTTCAGAATCTTGGACAATCATTCATTCATTTCAAAACATAGCGTAGCATTTCAGAAGACAAATCATTTCATGTCATAATGTTCAGAAAATATATAACATTGAACATAACTTTACAAAGTTATTACTTACAGATGATTGATAGCTCTAACTAGATGGTAAGGCGGCACTCCACTTGTTCCGAGGTGCGTGACCTACATGAACACACACATACAACACACACACACTTGAACATCATTTCGATTTACACACAACTTGTTTCGTTTGCCCTTGACGTGTTTCTACCCTTTAATTCCCCTTATAGAGTCTTAAACATGGCCTAGGAATGCCCAGGATTGAATGAGGATGCAAAAATGCACTTTTAAACACTTTACAAAATTTTCAGAAAATAGGGGTCTCGTTCGAGCGTGGCTTTCTACGCTCGAGCGGACATGCAGACAAAGGAGCTTCGCTCGAGCGTGACTTCCGCCGCCGAAAGTATCAGGTGCTACAAGAAAATATCGGATGCTCAAAATTCACGCTCGACGGGCGCTCGCCGAAGGCGTGAGACACAAGCCTCCGCCGAAGTGCAATCCTCCGCCGAAGCGGATCAGAAACAAGACAAAGTATCGATGCTCGAATTCTCCGCTCGAGCGCAACTTTCTCTGCTTGAGCGGGAGTGCAAAATCTGGAAAATCCAGATTGCACCTCCAAGCTAAAAACCAAGTTTTAATGCATAATTTTCGATCCTCTTGGGCTAATTTTCTGGAAAACATTTGTAAACACATAGAATAACAATCTCAAAGCTCAATTTGTAAAATCAAAGCCCAAGGGTAGTTTAATTAAATCCAATTTCAAACCAATTTTCATGAACTTGAAAAATATGTAACATGCATGGTCTCATTTGAATCCGAAGCTTCTAAACAAGATAAAATGAGTCTATTTCTTAAAAAACATGATGAAATCATGAACTAGAACCATAATATAAACATGCATGTACCAAATTCCATGTAATCAACCTCAAAATGCTAGGATGTAAGCATGCATGCATGGATTTCTACCCAATTCAACATATGAAGCTATTTCATGACTCAACCCACTAAATTTGACATGAATCATGTTAGATCAAGCTTAATTCATAAACAAGAGGGTAATTACACTACCTTAGGTCTAGAACTAGAGGTATGGAAGCCTAATTTTGCAATCCTCTCTTCAATCTTCCAATTCCAAGCAAATCTCCAAGTTTGAACTCAATTCTCTCACTCTCTCTCACTCTATGGTCGGCTAGAACAAGATAGGAGGTTGAGGAAATGTTTTGTTTGAGTGAAATCAAGCCTCTAAATGTGCAAAGTAGTGGGCCACTCAATGGCATAATGGTAATTACGTCAAACTCTATAAATTTGGCTCAATTGCTCTAATTTAATCATACCAAATCACAATTTAACTAAATTCACCATAAATTCACATAAAATCTAACTAACATAAAACATCAATCAACTTCGGAATCGGGCGCCGATAAGGCTTTTAATTCGCCGTTTAAAGTCAAAGACATAAACAGATATTTCGACACTGAACAGATAGAAACACACAAATCACGCAATACATATGCAAATTAATTCCAGATTTCCTCTTAATTACTATTAGGCTTAATTAAGTACCAATTAACGTTAATCAGGGTCAGGGTTATTACAGATTGATTTTGGAAAGAAAATGAATTTTGCCCTAAATACCTCAAATGTTGGTTTTATATAAATTATGAGATTGATATTAAAATTGTGAAATTGGATTGATGTTGATGAGGATGGTGCAGTTAGATATGTATTATCACTCAACTCTTGAAAATTTAGAGAGTTTGTCTTAATTGATAATTGTTTATCTGTTTAAAAATATCTGTTTTGGGCTATTGGTGGAGGATAGCTATGATTATTGTAGAAATTGCATGAGAAATAGGGGAATTGAAACTATTTTCTCATTTATTTGCATTGAGCATTATTTCATATTTATACATTGGAGATGTGAATCATTTTGAGAAAAGGGGTGAATTTGGGAATTGTATGTTGACTCGTTGAATAAGTTGGTTCGAGTGTCCATAGTGAAAGTCCTAAAAACCACGCGTATACATGGGTGTCAATTTCGCGGACGAAATATCCGTAATATGGCAATAGTAGTGTTTGTATAGCCTATGTTTACATGGGTCAGTTTTCCGTGGACGAAATTTTCATGAAAGGTTGTATTTCTTGAGATTCCCTGAGTGTGATTCACTGCTCTATTTTCTATTGTAAAGGAAATGATTTATGAACCATGATATTAACTTGGCATTGCATGGTTTTGGAAAGAGACGTAAAAATGTTTTGGCACGAGCATTGCATATGCATTTACCTTATACCTTTATTAAAATTCATATACTGTGTTGGATTATTTCTAGTGGACTTTGGCTCACCTTATGTGGGAAAAATATTTCAGGTGCTGATGATACGCCTCCGCCAAGGCAATAGCTTGGGAGGACTTGGAGCGAGAGTTTCTTTTGTGTATTTACTGTATTTATTTTTGTACAAGCTAAGGTTTTTAACTGTATTGAACTTAAGTCCACTTTTGTTATAACCAAGCACTGTTTTAGAAAGTTGTAAGCCTTTAGGGTATTCATTTATCTGTTTTACTTTCGTATCTTACCTCTCATTGTAACATATGCAATAGATTCATGGTTAGACTTGTGAATTTATATTTACATATATCACCCTCTTGTGCAAGTAATTGGGATAAATGAAAGATAATTATTTCATCATGTGTTGTTATGTAATTAATAGTGTGGATGGTTTATAGTAATTATTTTGGGGCGTTACACTCAAGGCAATGTTGCAATCTAATCAAGACAATATTATTCTTCTCATGTCACGTGGCAGTATTTTTTTTTTTTTTTTTTGAAAAAAGTTACACAAAGAGATAAGTAAGGCTTGAACCCATGATCATGGATTTAAGATAGGAAACTTATACCGCTTAAGTTAAGTACACATTTTAATTATAATTTTATTATTATTATATTTTTATCTTACTTATTTGAATTACACACGCATCGCGTGCACCACCCGCTAGTACAAAATAAAACAAGGGTTGAAGAAGGGTAGAATTTCTCTTTTAAATTCAAATAAATATGAATTTAAGAAAACTTGAGAAGTCTATGGGGCTTAGCATATAATTTGAATTATTTATTTTATAGAGTCTTTCGTTAAAATTGAATTGATCCGATAATTGTATCATTTTCGTTTTATTATGTTTGACTTAAAAAAAAGATTTATTTTAAAAAAATACTAATCATTTGTTATGTCACGCCCTCAAAATAATACATATAAACTCGACATTCACAACATCCATAGACATAAAAGAATAAAGTATATATCTATTTATTAGAGTATTCATTACAAACGTATTACATGTTGACAACAAAAGTAAGTGCCCGACGGGCTTACAACTTTCCAAGCCAACACTTGGTTACAAAAAGAAGAGAGTACTAACTCAAAAGACATTAAGTCCTCGACTTGAATTTACATGTAACACCAAAAAGATAACAACAAAAGATATTCCAGCCTCTAAGCCTGCCAGGCTATGTCCTTAGAGGTGGCATATCACCTGAATCTCAAAAGAATGTCCCATATAGGGAGAGCCAACGCCCAGTAGAGATATGCTAAATATAATATGAGCAATAACTAAAACATTAGCATTTGATAAATGTTTAACTCATATAAACAAACGTACATCCCTCTCACAACCAATCCTCATTCACGAATACATTCAATTCCTTTCCGTTTCATTATCTAAACCAATGCATGGTTATGGTTCTCTGTTTAACCAGACAGTTTACAAGGAGACTACAACTCACGTTAACAATACTTCGATCATGATCAATCAATATGAGACTACAACTCACATTATTAACACTTCAACACTTCAATTTCAAATGAGATTACAACTCATATTATCGTCATTTCAATACTTCAATTCATCTACGTTATGCAAACGCAATTAGGATTTCAGGATTTTCACCCTGGACACTCCGGCCAACTTAGTTATCACTGGAGTCCATCCCCTATCTCCTCCCAAATCCGGTTTAGGAATACATCCCTTATCTCCTCCCAAACCGTGGAGTACATCTCTTATCTCCTCCCAAACAATATACATATATAATATATTTAAACACTTATCATACACAATGATCAAGCAAGGCACATATTCAATGTGTTATTACATCCGTCATATTCAATGACATACTCAATTGATTAGTTTTAATTCACCTAATCAACATGCAGTGTCTACAACAATCAAGACTATCCTCCTCCGATAGCCCAAAGCAATTATTTCTAAACAAATAATAAATTATCAAACATATAAATTATCTACAATTTCAAAGGTGAGTGATTTATTAATCTAACTCCACCATTAAATCTCACAATTTTCCAATTTCATTCTTTTTAACTCAATTTCATATTTCCATAATTTTTCCAAATTAATTATACAAATTAATCCGTCACAATAAATTAGGGCTTTTTTCCCTTTTTCTCAACATTGACCCAAAGGTCCAAATATCATCATTAAACATCAATAACCTCATTTTAAGACCCAAATACACATGGATGATTCAACGGAACAAAACCCCTCTTTATACATTTCAAGTTTTGAAATCCTAAACCCAAAATTTTCCAACTTCAACATTAAATCAAAATGACTACATCTTTATGTCAAAGACCATAAATATGAGTAGTTATCCCTATCTCAAACGAAGAGACCCAAAGAAGATGATGAACAAACTCGAAAGTGCTCCAAACCCATAACTTTTCGAATCAAAAGAGAGGTCTTGCAAAGTTCTAACACTTTAATGAAGGCACAAGGGTTGGGTCTCACTAAACCAAGATCAAAATGTAGAGAGAGAGAGAGAGAGAGAGTTCTAGAGAGAGGAGCTCTCAAAATAGGATTTTGGAAAGTTAGAGAGAAAGAATGGCCTGAAAAAGTGATTCAAAATGCTACAACTCGGACTGATATACAACACAGTCCGCTCGAGCGTGGAACTCCCTGCTCGAGCGTCAGACACATACTTCCGCTCGAGCGTCAAAAACGTCGCTCGAGCGTGGAATGCACACTTCCAGAAGTTCTGCAAATGAAGGTCCCCGCTCGAGCGTGAAAGTGGACGCTCGAGCGTCTGATGTCCTGTAGGGAAAAGTACTGAAGACTGAATAATCCCGCTTGAGCGTCAAACTACCCGCTCGAGCAGAGGAGCAAATGCAAAGGTCCCGCTCGAGCGTCAAAGGCCCCGCTTGAACGTGAAGGCCAAAATCTGGGCATAAACCAAATGTTTCTAAACACAACCAACCTATTTCAAACTTGCCCAACACAACCCAAAACTCAAACACAAAAAGTAAAGGATGGAAACGAGGATAAGACAACAACACACATCCACAGAACCGAGTTCGGAATACAATAAATAATGAAGGGAAAATCGGGATCGCTATATATTGTTTATTATTATTATATATATATATATTTTTGAGATAAGTGTAATAGAATAAAAAATATTATTTACTTAATTTTTTCATGAATGATATAACTTACAAATTAAGGATTGGGATTATTGGTGGAGGCAAAGAAGGACGAGGGGGTCATGTGCCCCCCCCTCAGTTTTGAGAATTTTTTTTTATAAATCTTTTGTCATGTATATAAAATGTATTTTTTTTTCTTAACATGTTTTTTGGTTAAGGATTTATTGTATTGTTCATAACAAGTAATTATTTGATACTTTAAGAGCACTGTGTGATATTATGTATATAATAGTTTAAACCAATAGTATAGCGAAAAATCTTATAAATTGGATATAATGAACTTATTATTTTTAAATAGTTGACAGACTGCTAGTGTGATTTGTGATTTCTCATGCTTTGAGCATCACGTAGGCAATGCTATATGGTATTCTAAGTCTGTTTAATAATTTTCATTCAAAACACATCATTCATAAGCAATGTCATCTCTTTAATATTTTTCTATCAAATAAAAATTAAATAGATTTTATAATAATTATGTGTTTTTATTTTCTAAAGTTAAGAATTTTAATCCATAATTTTTTATGCTAAAATTAAAAACTTATATCATCATCCCACACTGAGCTACTCTACACTATTATAGAATTTTAATTTGTTCCTATTAATAATGAATATGTAATTTTTTATGCTTAAATTTAGCTCATAGAATAATTATTATCTTAATGTTCATTATGATTTTTTTTAAATAAAAAATTATAATTAATAGTGCCCCCTCTACCTCAATTTTCTGACTCCGCCACTGATTGCGATCATCTCCAATTCTTTTAAGAGGTTTTTATTCATAAATCCCGTTTCATGCACTTTTATTCCATTAGATTCCATGACTTATTTTTTAATCAATAAAGTTCCATTATGGCCTTGGTTGAGAAGTTGACTATTTGGTTTTTCAATTATTTTAGCATGGTTAAAATAGTTGCAATTAGAAAAATAGTTGATTTTTTTTTGTGTGTGTGTAGTTGATTTGATGATTATGAAAGAAAAAAATGAAATAATTATGAGTTATATGTAATATTTTATCTTATTAATTGTTTAGTCCATTTTGTCTTTATTAACTATTTTAATCAAAAAAGTTAAAAAAGCAACTTGCCAAAGTTATTTGGAAGACTAAGGGGCTGTTTGATAATCTGATTTAATACTTAAAATTGAATATATTAAGTAATAATGAATTAAGCTCATTTGATATTTATAATTGATATCACTTAAAAATTTAAATGCCTCTTAAAATGTAGGTTAAAACTTCATAAAATTTTAAATCATATGAAACTTACTTAATTCTGATTGAATTTATAAATGTAAGTATCGATATATACTATTGTAAACTCATTAGAACAAGCACCACCACCACCGCTACCATCACTATTATAGACTTAGGCCTCGTTTGGGAAGCTTCCCGTTTAGTCAAAAAGTCAAAAAGTTATTAAAAAAGCTAAAAAAGTCAACAACCTATACTAAAAAGTCAAAGATTTTCTTTTCTCTTTATTTTTTGCACATCTTTTTGTAAAAAGCCAAAAAGTCATCCCAAACATATTAATTTTTTTTAGCTCATATTTTAGCCAAATAGTCAAAAAGTTACTAAATTAGCATGTTTCCAAACGAGGCCTTAGTACACCTATTGCAACTATAAATTTTTTATATTGAAGACTTTAAAATTTCATTATTTTGTATGTATATATCTGTATTTCATAAAATTTATATTTTTAAAAAGGGTAAATTATAAATACACCACTTAAGATTTGTTTAAAGTATAGATTGTCCTCTGTGGTTTGAAAAATATAAATATCCCATTGTTAGAATTTTTTATTTAACAGAATTAACAAAAAAAATGAAATTCATAATTGCTGTCCTATACAATAATAAAATTACATAAATTATTAATTGAAACATATTTCTAATATCATTAAAACTGTTAACTAACTTGATGATTTATTAATAAATGGAGCGATTAGTTATGAAATTAAAAACTCAGGTAGTGGAATGTAATTTTTAAAACCACAAGAGACAATTCGTATTTTAATCAAATCTCAGAGGGTGTATTTTTAATTTACCCTTTTAAAAATTATTCGACAAAATTTATCAACAAGATCTCAATTTACTATAAAATTATCTAAAATGAGAAAAATAATAATAACTTCACACTTCTTTGAATTTGAAAGTATGAAAAATGTAGGATTGATTGTATTTTTTCGAAATCTCAAGGGAGGCAAGTGTAACTTACCCTATTTTTTTTTTTATCTTTGTTATTGTTGACCTTATAGTTGAGCTCTAAGAGCATTTCCAACCTATTTGTCAAATAAAATTGAAGACTTGAATGGCAAATTGACATATGTCAATTTAACGTCTCTTGAAACTCTCTAATCTATATGGCAAATTTTATTATTGAAAGATAAATTAAATTATTATTTTATTTCTAAAAAAGTGCTATAATTATTTTTGACATGAGCTACCTCTCAACCTTTGCGGAATCTATGTCATGTTTGCATATGGGGTCGAGCAAAAATTTGAGATTAAATTTGATTATTGATGTGCCACGTAAGATTTGACATATAAGTTGGAGATGTTTTAAACAAGTCTACATACACATAACCAACAATAAACTAGCCACATAAAATAATTATGGCCAAGGACCATACAATTAGATGGTGTGCACCTTCATAAAAGAAACAGTTTCACTCAAATTGCTTCATTTATATCAATGAACTTATTATTCTATATTATGTACAAAATGTAAAAGAGAAACAACAGTAGTAATACTTCCACAATAAGATACTCTCTTAATAGATAAAAAAAATAAAAATAAAAAGGAACAAAACGCCTATATCATTGTAAACTTTTTTTGAATAATATAGATGTCATTGGATGACTAAATTTTTTGCACAATTAACTATATTACAAAAACTTACAATAATATTTCTTCATAATTTTCTTAAATTTCTTAATAATCATTGATAACAAGCACCATACTTTGTATGTTGATCAAATTCGACAACTTATTCCACCATAAATTTTAGTCAGGTTGTTGTATATTATGGGAGACTAGTTTCAAAGTGATAATTTCATGCATCCGTTGGAGAATACAGAAAATTTTCATAAATATATTAAAAACGCAAAGTTTTCCGTTCTGTTTTTTGGTCTCTAAAAGATTAGAGCGTTCTATTCTTTATTTTTTTTTGCTTTTGATTCTGTTTTTGTTTCAAGTTTTTTGTGTTTTCAAGAACTCTTCATCCTAATCACCTATCATATCTTCCTGTTACCAATTACTGCAGCTTCACTCTTCCCTGTCACTCACATACCAGTCACCACCACCAACATCCCAGTCAAAAATGCTTATTGTCAGCTGTTATCTATTACACTTAGGATTCTTATATTCTTGTACACCTAGGTTTTTTGTACACTTAAGTTTCTTAGCCTATATATACAAGCTTCTCCTATTGTATTGATTCATTGATTATATACACAATACATATTATTTTCTCTCTCTACTATTCTAATATGGTATCAGAGCCTAGGGTTTTCTCTTAGCCTCATTTTCTTCTTCATCATGTTTTTTTTCTTTATTTCCTGTCTAGCAGATTGATTTCTTCTCACGTTGGTTTTTGCGTATCTCGTCCTTTCTTGGTTTTTGCACATGAAGCCAACGCCATCAGAATCATCTCCATCTGTCGCCATATGGGCCTCCACCTACCGCCAGAAGATCAGATATGCGTTGTGCCGTTTCCTAAGCGCCTCCATGCGCCTCTGCTCCTGTCTCGCGCTATCTTGCTCCGCAGCCTCATTTGCTAACGTGAGCCACGTGTTCTGATGTCATCGCTGACGTTAGCCCTGGTTGACTGTGTGTTGTTGTTGTCTTCTTGCTAGTGTGCGCCACGCGCATCTCTGCTAACGTGTGCCGTGTGTTTCTGACGTCAGCCCTCTTTGCTGTGACGTCAGCCCTAGTTTTGGTTCCCCTACTTGGTCAAACAACTTTGACTAGCCGATTTGCCGCCTTTCTGGTAATGTTTTTGGCCCGTTCAGATCATATCCCACATGTTTTCAGCCTCTTAAATTTGCTGGTGTATTCTTTTTTGGCAAATTGAGCCTTTACAAGTCACCTTCTTCTCTTTTTTTTTTTTTTTTTTTTGCCCTATTTGAGCATTATGAATTGTACCGAGCACGTCCACTTTGTTTCTGTTATCCTGGATGGGTCAAATTATGTTAGTTGGGCCCAAGCTCTCTCTAGCCTCATCAAAAGGAAACGACTTTGGCAGATCATTACTGGTGCTCTTCCCAAACCCAACCAGAAGGAGGATGAGACTAACTCTGCATTCAATGGCTTTCTTGACAAATGGGAAAGTAAGAATTATCAAATTATCACATGGTTTCGGGCTACCTCAGTTCCCTCAATTCATCTCCAGTTTGGCCGGTTCCAGGATGATGCTCAAATTGCTTCTCCTGTCAAAGCAATTTGGGATTTCTTGAGGGACCGTTATCAGACCACTGGCTATGCTCATCAATATCAATTGTTGCAAACTCTTCATCACATGTGCCAAGCACCCGGTCAGTCTATCAATAAATTTTTATCCTAGATGTCGTCTGTTTGGGACCAGTTAGCTCTTTCTGAACCTACATGTAACAACCCCGACCTATGATTAGGCGATAAACCATGATTAATTATGCCTAATGAGTAATTAAGATGAAATTCTAAATTAATTGCATGCATATGACATTATTTGTGTTTATATTTGTCTGCTGTAGAAATATCTGTTTGTGTTTCTGTTTTTGTCTACTAATTGAAGGCCTTATTGACATTCGATCAAGAAATTGACTTGATTTATGTGTTATTTGGAATGTTTAGAATTTTATGGTAAGGTTGATTGAAATTCGATTCGGAACTAATTAAATTAGAATAATTAATGTCAATTTGCTTAGCTCAAGTTAAGTTTAATTAATTCTCTAAGCAAGCCTATATAAAGCCTATATACACCACTTGAGTCATCTTTTCCTCATCATCTTTGAGCCTACAAGAGACAAACGTGAGAGAGAGGAAGAGGAGACCAAGAGGGTTGAGATCAAAATTCGAGCTTGAAAGAAATTGCTAGAGAATTCAAGGGTATTGGTTTGGAGCCTTAGTGAATTCACCAACTAGAGCTTAATTGAGAAGTTGAGGTAATGATTCAACACTTAGATTATATAATTATGATATCTAGAACATGAATTCTAGGGGATTCAGTTGAATAATGCAAGAATTGAGCTAGTAAAGTAGAGAAGATGAACATTTCATACATGTATGGGCATTTCATGGATTTTGAGTTTTGATTTCAACAAATTCTCACATGCAAGGACCTATTTTTGTTCAATTATAGGAGCTCATTGTGATTTTGCACTTTAACATTCCATTTATACATGTTTTTGAAGGTTAAAGTTCTTGACAACACATGCATGTTATGAATACATATTAATCAAGTTTAGTTTTGAAGAATTCACTTGCTTTTGGGCCTTGATTTTGTGTAATGAACCTTAATTCATGATGTTTTATAATTTCAAAGTGTTTAGTCAAGTTTTGGGGCCCAAAGGTTGCATTTTAAGGTTTTGAATTCGAGTTTTTTTAGCTTGGGAGCAAATCTAGAAATTCCAGAATTCTGCCTTTTTGCTCGAGCGATGGATCCTACACTCGAGCGACCACCATTTGTTTTGCACTTTCGCTCGAGCGACCAAAAGTTGGCTCAAATGTAAAATGCATGCTCCCAAAAGTTTACACATTTTGCAGACCGCTCGAGCGACAAGAATTGTGCACAAGCGAAAACATCAGTCTCACGCTCGAGCGACCATCGAGCATGCGTCGAGCAAAAAAATCAAGCAACCAATACCTTTGCAGGGTTTACAGATCGCTCGAGCGGCCGAAGTTGCGCTTGAGCGACCATTCACATCTTTAAGCATCCACTCGAGCAAGAAAAGTTACGCTCAAGTGAAGCCCTGTTTTCAGCAAATTTTGTTAAGTGTTTCAAAGAGCATTTTGGCATCCTTATTGCATCCTAGGCATTCCTAGGCCACGATTAAGACATAATAATGAGGATAAGACACAGAAACACACAAAGAATGAAATACAATAAGTTAAGTACTATCTAAGTATGTGTTTCAATTTGTGTATCTGTTATGTTTGTGTAGGTCACACGTCGTAAGCCATCTAATTTGTCTACTCTGTCTGTTTGTTTTTGGAGCCATTTGTGAGTAATAACTTAGTAAAACTATGTTCAACTTTATTTATTTTCTGTATGATAAAATAAGATCTATTTTCTAAAATGGTATGTTCTGTACAATGAATGATTGTCCAATTCTGACAATGTACTCATGGCATCCTTAGCATCATGTGATATTTGTTAGCTATTACCCGGTATCGGAGGTTCCATCGTGGAACTTAATATGTTTGTTATTTGTTACCTGTACCAGAGGCTTTATCATGGGGCTCAACATATCTGTCATATGTTACCCGGATCTGGAGGTTTCTTTATGGAACTGGTTATACATAACCACCATTTGTTCTATATCTGTCTGTATCTGTTCTGTTAACGCTAATGGATATACCATGTATGATTAAGCATGAACTCTAATTTCTATAAATGAATATGAATCTATTTCTGATACAAACTCTGATTTCTGAATCTGATATGGGACATCATTCAATTAAAGCCCTTTACTCTGTTATTATTCACTAAGCTTCCGCTCACTATTTATATTATGTATGTAGGTGATCAGACGTGTGACCAAACTCAATGATGATCGCTTGGAGTTTTATTTTGTCGGCTAACCTTTGTGCCTTCCGAGGAGGTTCCGAAAGTCATGTGGTTATGTTTTGCAAATGTATAAGACTTGTTTTCTTTTGGTATATGAACAAGTTTTTTGTTTATCTGTACACTGGGCTAAGTTCCCTTTTGACTTTATTTATGTGAATGGGTGACGTAAGACTACCGCATTTATGACGCTATATGTATATATATAAGTTTTTGAAAATTTTGTTCCATGTACGTCAGCACAGCTCAATGGACTATATATGTTTTTTATACTTGTTTCTGCAGTCCCTTAATATGTGATAATCTGTTCGGAGGTTACGACGTTAAATCTATAGAGGCGGGTTTGGGTAGTGACACTATATGGGCATATTCTAAGGATGCATAGCTGTGTATTACTCATTGGAATTATCAGGGATTATTACAGTTCCTTATGGCTCTTTATAGCACTTTTGAGCCTGTGCATGCTTCATTGCTCCATCGTTTGCCCTTGTCCACTTTAGAGCAAGCCATTACTGAACTATTATCAGAGGAGACTCATTTTGGGACTCTCAAATCTCAGAATATGGATTCTGTTCTTGCTACGCCATCATCACAGAGTTCCTCATCTTCACAACCTGCTAGTTTATGTTAGTATTGTCACAACTGTGGCGTGCCAACCACTTATTCTTTTGTTCAGTGCCAAGTTCGTGAATGCTTTACTTGCCACAAGATTGCTTCCGGTCATCTCCAACGTAATTGTCCTCGAGCCCCCTCCAATACCTCATCTAAGAAAGGGTCTTCTCGTTCTAGGTATCAATCGAAATCTGGCCAAGGTTCTCACTCTACTGTGTTACCTCTGAGGGTTCTTTTACTCACCACTCCACTGATTCCACTACTCCTTCCTTCTCTATGGATGATGTTGAGTCCATTATCCAACAGGTGCTTACCAAATCCAGTACTCTTCCTTTTACTACTTTTTCAGTGACTTCAGGTAATTCTCTATGGTATTTTGATTCCGCACGCTGAAATCATATGACTTATGACTCCACTATGTTTTCTTCTATATCATCATTATCTTTTGTCCCATCATACACACTGTTGATGGTTCTCATATGACTGTTCGTCACATTGGTTCAATTTCTACTTCTACTGTGTCTCTTTCTGATGTTTATCACATTCCTGTTCCTCAATTGAACCTTATCTCTGTTGGTCAGTTATGTAAACCTGGTCTAACCCTTACCTTTTCTGCTAATGGTTGTTTGGTACAGGACCCTCAGATGAGACAGATCCTTGGGATAGGCCGTAAGTATGGACGTTTGTTCGAGCTTACCCATCTTCACATTCTCCACAAATCATCTACTACTGCTCCTATTGCTTCCTCTACTGCGTTTACTTCTGCCATGTCTTCTTTTCACCTTTAGCATTGCCGCTTAGGATATGTCTCTTTTAGTCGTTTGAAAACTTTAGTTTCTAGCGGTCAGCTAGATCGTGTCCATCTTAAAGATGTTGATCTTGTCAAATTGCTAAACAACCTGCTTTATCTTTTAATAACAATACTTTTATGTCTACTACTCTTTTTGATCTTGGACATTCAAATATTTGGGGACCTTCTCCCACACTGACCATGAGGGTGGTCAAGATATTTTGTGATTTTTTGTTGATGATTTTTCTCATTATTCTTGGTTTTTTCTTCTCAAAAATCGATTTGAACTTAAATAGATATATTATGATTTCTCTACCATTGTCTGCACTCAGTTTTCTCGTACTATTAAAATCTCTCATTTTGACAATGCTAAAGAGTACTTGGATTCTAAATTTCTTTATTTTCTTTGGGCTAATGGTGCACTCTCTCATCGCTCTTGCACAGGCATGTCCTAACAAAATGGACGAGCCGAAAGGAAGCACCGTCATATTCTCGACACTACTCGGGCTCTTCTCATCTTATCTTCTTGTCCTGAACAGCTTTGGGGAGCAGCTTCCCTCACTGCCATCCATACCATAAATTGTGTCCCTACACTTGTTATAGCTAATACTTCCCCTTACGAGTGTTTGTATGGTTCTCTTCCTAACTACACCACTCTTAAAGTTTTTGGTTCTGCCTGTTTTGTTCTACTTCAGTCTCATGGACACACTAAACTAGAACCTCGCTCTCGTCTTTGTTGTTTTCTGCGGTGTCGTATAGAACATAAAGGGTATCACTGTTGGGATCCTATCTCCGAGTGACTTCGTATTTCCCGTCATATGGTCTTTTAGGAACACAAAATGTTCTCAAATCTTTCCAAGTTTCACTTACCACAATCCACCCATTCACCGATCTTTACTGATCTCTCTATAGACTTGTTTTTTGATGACTTTGATGCAAATTCTAACTTCATGATTCCATAGCCGTCTATGCCTATTGTCCATCTTGAGGATCTTGTGTCTGTTGATGGCCCTACACCTTCTCCTGTTGAGGTTCCTCTTCTACTAGAGTGTCATTCTATACGGGTAAGACAACCTTCTGTTCTTCTCTGTGATTATATTTTTGGTTCCACTGCATTTTCCTCTCATGAACCTACTTCCTATCAAGAAGCTTGTTCTAACCCTCTTTGGCAACAAGCTATAATTGATGAACTGCAGGCTTTCGATAAAACTCATACCTGGGATGTGGTTGATCTTCCTCCTGGCAAGAGCACTGTTAGTTGCAAATGGGTTTACAAGCTCAAAACTCATTCTAACAGTTCCATTGAGCGTTACAAAGCTCGCCTTGTCGCCCAAGGGTTTACTGAAGAGTATGGCATTGACTATGAAGAAACATTTACTCATGTTGCTTGTCTTACTTCCATTCGCAGCTTATTTGTAGTGGTTGCTGCTCACCACTGGAGTCTTTATCAGATGGATGTTAAGTGTAAAGACCCAAATAAAATAAAATAAAAATGTGGTAGAAATTTTTTTGAAAGGGGTCATGCTCACTTTCGGTGGGAAAGTGTTTAAAAATAGGAGATGGTGAAATAAAATAAATTAAAGGAAGGGAATAAATATTCTGATGATGATTTTTGTGATGGAATATAGAATAATGATGTTTTTGTTTTTGTGTGGTGAAATACGACTATATGGGAACATGCATGGTCAGCAGAATAAGTGGAGGTTTTCTTTTACAAAAAGAGAGAAGTGAGTGTTGTGTGTGGTTCAAACATAGAAGAAATGTATATATATATATATTTTATAAGGACACATATGCACACACAGGAGGCTTTACAATGCCTTAAAAGAGAGTTGTGTTCTTTTAGTGGATATCCTGTTTGGCATCTGCATTAACATTATCAGAATAAAGTGGTCATCTCCCACAAGTAGAAAATATAGTTCTGTGGATGAGCCACTTCTCTCCTGTGGCATGGACATTGAAGAAGGCCATTGTGGAATTCGAAGGTGACTTCTTAGTTAAGAGGTTCTTTGTCACTGATTCGCATGAGAATAAGATTGAAGATGGCGAGTACGAGAGAGACCGTGGTGAGGAAAGCTGGGTTAGTGGGGGATGATGCGGGAGATCGGAAGGTGAAGGCGAAGGCTAAGAGAATGTTTCTCACTGTCCTGTTGCCAAGAACTGTTGGATCTATTATTGTAAGGTCTACAATTGTGGAACCCATTTGGATTGTGTAACAGCTCAAGAATATTCGGATGAAGAATGAGAACTCGGGTGATACTATTTCCAAGTTGTTATGGCTGTGGCACTTCACTGTGGAATGGCTCGTCGAAGGTGGTTTTATGGCCACAGGGTGTATTGCTTGTTGATGATGTTCGCTCCACCGATGTTGATCAGATGGTTAGATTCTAGTGTTCATTTCATGAATTTGTGATGAGTTTCAGCTTTGGCCATGGCTGCTGTGTGTGTTTTGTGTAATGTGAGAGTTGTCTGGGCAGCTGTAAAGTATGAAAAGGGGGAAACGTATACTATATGTGCTGATGTATGACACGTTTGGTGGTATGTATTTTGGGCCCAGCTTATATTCAAATCGTGGTTATTTTTATATAGCCAGCGTTAGTTGGGCAGTGTGTATATTAAGCTTGTGAGTTTGAACGCCAAATGAGAGAGTTTACCTTAGGGAAATGGTGTTGCTAAGATGATACTTGCTAATATTCCCATGTACAAGGAAGTCTTGCCTGGTCTGGAGAGGTGGCAAGCTGGAAAGGTTGCATCTTGGCCCAACCTTGAAGGGCACTCTATACAGTGGTTATGTGTTCTATGCATAGATAGAAAAGGTGATTGTTAAGTATATTTTATATATATATATATATATATAACTGTAGTGGTAGGCCTTGTTTGCATAGGTGGTATTTGGCCCATATATCTCTGTTGTGAGATTGTGTTATATGGGCCGTCAGATTTGGTAATTGAAGTAGACCCCACGTGCATGGTTTCTACAATTTCTGTTGGGGTCGTAAATTGAAGTGCTTTGGAGTTTTGCATGTTTCCTCGTCAAACTTGAGGTAGGGATTCCTACTCATTTTTATGTGTTTTAACATAAATGTTGAGTTATTTGTATAAATGGTTTGATTTGGAAACTTAAGGTAGGAGATGTATAATGTTGAAAACAGGGGTTTTGTTTAATTGACTCATACCTGTGTGTTTTGGTTTAAAATGGAAATTATTGATGTTTTTGATAATATTTGAGCCTTTGGGTCAATATTAAGAAAAAGGAAAAAAATGCCATGTTTGGGTATATTTGGGTCATTACTGTAATTAATGACAATTAATACGAAAATATGAAATTGAATTGGAAATAATAAAATCGACAAAATATGAGGTAGAAGGGTGGAGTTGGATTCATTAATCACTCACTTTGAAAATATTGAGATTATATATAACTGTTGTAGCATTTATTTTCTGTTTAGAAATAACTACTTTGGGCTATCGGTGGAGGATAGTTTTGATTGTTGTAGACAATGCATGATGCTTAGGCAAACTAAAACTAATCAATTGAAATGTTATCGAATATGACGGTTGTGATAATACATCGAATTTGTGTATTAAATGAACATGTATATGATGATGTTTATATACATTGTGTTGTGTAGGAGGAGATAGGGGATGTACTCCACAGTTTAAGGGAAGATAGGGGATGGACTCTTAAACCGGATGCTGTTTGGGAGGAGATAGGGGATGTACTCCATTGATATAGCAAATAAGTGTATCTATTGAAGTATTGATATAGCAAATCTGTATATCATATATGAAGTATGGAAGTGTTTTGTTTAACATTGATACAACAAATAAGTGATATAGCAAATCTGTACATCATATATGAAGTATGGAAGTGTTTTGTTTGAAATTGATACAGCAAATATGTGTATCTATTGTGAAGTACGAAATGTTTAATTTGAGTCTTTATCTCAATTGAAATGGAAGTACTGTTGATATGAGAGGTAATCTCACTTAAAGGGCATGGCTAGGTTCTGAGCCAGGATTATAAATTAAGAAATGGAAATTATTATGAAACATGGATACATTTGTCATGTAATTGAAATGGATTATGAATGGATATATGTAAGTCAAACATTTATCGAATGCTCATGTTTTAGTTATTGCTCATATTATGTTTAGCATATCTCTACTGGGCTGTTAGCTCACCGTATACGGGAATATCATTTTCAGGTGCAGGTGAGGTGTTACCTCCAAGGCAATAACATGGATGGACTCTCGGGAAGCAAGGGTTTCCTATTTATGCTTTATGTGTTCATGTTTGTTATTTGTAAAGCCAAGGGCGTAAGATGTAATGAGTGAGACTCAATTTGTGTAACCAAGCAATGTTTTGGAAAGATGATAGCCTATACGGCATTTACTTGCTTGTTAAACAGTGAACGTTGATATATGAAAGTATGTTGTTTCTCATATTTATTCCGCATATGAGTTATCTTTATTGTAATATTTGGGGGCTTGACATTAAGAATGCATTCCTTAATGGTGATCTCACTAAGGAAGTTTATATGCAACCTCCTCCTGGTTCTTCTTCCATCAACCAAAGTTTGCAAACTTCATCATGCTCTATATGGTTTGAAACAAACTCCGCATGCCTGGTTTGTCAAGTTCAGCTCTACCATTTGTGACTTTGGCTTTTCCTTCAGTGCCCATGATTTTGCCTTGTTTATACGTAAGACAGAGCATGGTACTACTCTCCTTCTCCTCTATGTGGATGATATGATTATCATTGGAGATGACCCCACGGGTATTTCTAGTCTCCAACAGTTTCTCTGTTGCTAGTTTGAGATGAAAGATTTGGGTTTGCTTAGCTACTTCCTTGGCTTGGAAATTTCTCAAGATTCATCTGGTTACTTTCTTACCTAGGCCAAGTATACTTATAATCTTTTGGATCATGTTGGCCTTACCGATTGCAAGACTGCCACTACTCTCGTTAATCCTCAAACTCGTCTCACACCTCTTGAAGGTTCCTTATTGTCTAATGCCACTTTATTTCGTCAGCTAGTTGGCAATCTTATCTATCTCACAGTTACTCGTCCAGATATTGCTTATGTTGTTCACATTGTCAATCAATTCATGGTTGCTCCTCGTTCTCCACACTATGATGCTATGATTTTCATTTTGCACTATCTCAAAGGCACTTTGTTTTATAATCTTCACTACTCCGCCCAATATTCTCTACAACTTCATGCATTTTCTGATGCAGATTGCGCAGGGGATCTTGTTGACCGTCGTTCCACTACTGGGTTCTACTTCTTCTTGAACAACTCCCTCATTACCTGGCGTAGCAAGAAGCAAACTCTTGTTGCTTGTTCTAGTACCGAAGCTAAGTATTGTGCTCTTGCTGACACTACTCAGGAGCTTGTGTGGCTTCGTTGGTTTCTTTATGATATCGGAGTTTCTCATTTTGCTGCCATCAATCTTTATTGTGATAACCAAAGTGCTATTCAGATTGCATATAACCATGTCTTCTATGATTGCATCAAGCATATTGAGATAGATTGTCACTTCATATGCCAGTATGTTACTAGGGGCACTATTCGTCTTCTCTTTGTTACCTCTGCTGATCAGACCGCCGATCTCTTCACCAAATCTCATCATGGACGCTTCTCTAATCTCCTTGCCAAGCTCAAGTTGATATTTGCCTTACCACCTTGAGCTTGAAGGGGGGTGTTAGTTGTTATCTATTATAGTTAGGATTCTTGTATTCTTGTACACCTAGGTTTCTTGGCTTATATATACAGGCTTCTCCTATTATATCAATTAATTGATTATATATACAATACATATTATTTTCTCTCTCTACTATTCTAACACTTATCAAATCCCACACTTCTTTTGGTCTTTTTTCACCCCAATCTTCTTCCCAACCATAGGCATAGGGCGAAACCAGACTTTCTACATATGCAACCGCATGTATCTAATAATGAATGTTCGAGATTTGATTGACTCTTTGCTAGTACTCTTTTGGGTTCTACACCAATATTTTCATCCCATTTATTGCCATAACAACTTCCCCATGCTTTGTATGATTAAAAAATTAAATTTTACTTGATGAGATATGAGAATGGAATCCCTTTCAGAATGGAAGAACAAACTATTTTATTTCTTTGAATTATGGGTACAAGTAGTATCTTTCATGATTTAATACAACAATCTAAATGGTCTATTTATAGTGCAAAACCTTAGGTGTGAATCCTAAAGGTTGTGAGCGGTTTTTAGCTTAATTTTCATATTTTTCACATTTTCTTCTTCGTTAAGCTATTGATCATGGAGCTTCTATGAAGCTTCCATGAACCATCGTCTTCTTTCTTCTAGCTTCTTGATTAATCTGGAACTTTGTTGTTGAGTTGGGTTTGTATTTTTCAACGTTGTAAAGCATAAAGGCACCAACTCTTCCATTCCTCAAACAAATTTATTAAATAAAGTGAACATAAACAAACTAATCATCCATGATTCCTCGACGCCATATTCCTTCATGAATAATATCTTAATTTCACTGTCGTGACAGCGAATTATACAAAGGCATTCTTCTAAAACTCCCAATCCCAGTATTCTATTCCCTTCCCCATTGTTTGGCAAACAAATTCTTTTGTCAATGGATCAAAAGAAACAATTTCAGCGTTTGCAACTAACCATTGCAACCAGTCATTCACTATAGGCCCCAAATTCAGGCCTTGTTTGGGATTTATTTAGTAACTTTTTGGTTTTTTTAGCTAAAATATGATGTAAAAAAAACTAGTATGTTTGTAATGATTTTTAAGTTTTTTACGAAAAAATGTGCAAAAAGTAGAGAAAAAATGAATCTTTGACTTTTTGGTATAGGTGGTTAGCTTTTTTATTTTTTTAGTGACTTTTTAACTTTTTGATTTTTTGGCTAAAATTACCACTTACCAAACTCAATTCCTTCCCATCATAGGCAAAAAAAATATAAAAATATATCAGTTTGTTTTAAAAAAAATTCTGCCTTTAGTGATTTTTAAAAAAGTTTTCACAAATATTTACCTTTTAAGTGCATTTAAAATTTTGACTAAAATATTAAAAAAATACTTATAAAAAAAACTCAAAAATTGTATTTTAGCTTAAAATCAAATAATTTTATTTCAGTTGAGGGAATAAAGTGATAATTAAGGGGATAAAGTACTGTTTACCCTTATAGTTGACCCAAAAAAAAAATTAAAAAAAAAAATTGTGACAAAATTTAAGAACTTTGTTCATAAAAGGTTCAAAATGACAACACGATAGAAACTAAACAACAAAAACAACTATAACGAAAGATTATAACAGAAGCAAATATTAAGAGACTAGCATAGGATAAAAAAAGTCGAGGATGAAGAGACAACCAGAATGGCATTAAGAAAGAGGCTTCAACAAATTTTGACAAGCAAACCCCCCAAACATCGGAAAATCATATATAGAGTGGTAATGGTGTTGTGTTAGTAAGTTATAGGCATTGTGTGAATTTCAATAAAACTACTATAGCGACCATAATAGGTGAGTCTGGATCCTCTCCTTGAGGAGGGTCCTTCATTTCCTGCTTGCAACGGCTCAGATGAGCCGTTGGTCATCCAACGGCTGAGATTATAAAAAAAAATAAAAATAAAAAATGAAATGTTTTCGACTTCTTGCCCAAACAAAACAACAACACAGCTCAGGAGGGATTCACTTTCACTCTCACACAGCACTCTCACTCTCACACAGCACTCTCCTCCGTCGAACTCATCCTCATCCTCACCGGCGAACCCATTCTCACCGACGGCGAACTCCTCAGAACCTAAGACGTCTTCTGCCGCCAAAGCTTTCGACTGATGCTCTTTACAAATTATAGTTGACACTAAGGTTAGAAATCGAATACGACTTTTCATTAATTGGTGTGTTTTACCTCTTTATGATTTCTTTAACTTTTCTCTAAGGTTCTGCTATTTGATTAACACACTGTAAATTGGATAAATTCAATCAATAAATAAATTCTCAGTTGGTGTGTTTTACCTCTTTTGTTTTATTATTCAATCAATAAATTCTCTTTGTTTTACCTTTTATTAGAAATAGTAAACCAATATAGCACTAAGCTATGACTTCGAGTCATAACCCAGCAAAACAAACAACAGAATTCAATTTTGATCTTTACATTAGAATCCATAAATAGTTGGTGTGTTTTACCTCTTTTGTTGCTCATCTGATTGTTATTGTGATGTTTTGTTAAAAGGCTCGTAAATTATCTCAGTTTTGCCATAACAGGGTAATGTTATGGGCCTTATCACAGGATGTCTCCTGGTTTTTGTAGACATGGCAGTCTCATGGGTCATGTAATTATTAACTGGTGTCTAGATGTGTTATATTAAATCTCATGAATAATTGAATGAAGCAATATCTATCTATATTAATTTAATCTGGTTTTTAATAATTCAATTTCCTTAATTCTAGTAATTTTCCTTATATGACATATGGTCCTATCTATAAACCAGATAAATTTTATCTATAAACCAATTTCAATTCATTTTCATAGCACTACAACCTAAGCAACCCTGCAATCTTATTAAGAAGCTCAACTATCATTAACTTAAGATTTTATTTATATAGGTTTTCAGTTGCATTTTGATATTGATATGGAACTTGAGAATGACTGTTATTGGAAGCCAAAACAGGGAATGATATTTGATTCTAAACAATGTGCGTATGATTTTTATAATACATATGGAGGAAGAATGGGGTTTAGCATAAGAAGAGATTATTATAGGAAGGACAAGTTCACTAATCAACTTATTCATAGACTTTTGGTTTGCAACAAGGAGGGATTTCGAAAGGTTGACAAGCGAGACCCATTGTCAAAAAACTCTAGAGCTGAAATTAGGACTGGGTGTGAGGCTCGACTTTATATTAAATTATATGAGGGTACTGGAAAATATGTTGTGACTGATTCAAAGAAAAATAAAACCATGATCTTGTATCACCCGAGTGTGCCCACATGTTGCCGTCACAAAGAAAGATATCCACTACCCAAGCAATTAAGTTAGATTTCGCGGCACAATCTGGTCTTCGTTTAGGCCAATTTTTTGAACTCATGGGTAGGGAAGCTGGTGGAAGGCAATGTCTTGATTTTACGAAATTAGATTCTAAAAATTATTTGAGAACCAAAAGACAACAAAGTTTAGCATATGGGGAAGTAGGCAATGTGTTGCAATACTTTAAAGAAAAATCTTTGCAGATTCCTTCATTCTTCTATGCTGTTCAATTAGATAATGAGGAGCAAATAACCAATATATTTTGGGCCGATGCACAAATGATCATGGATTATGCCCAATTTGGTGATGTTGTCACATTTGATACGACTTACAAGTTAAACAAAGAACATAGACCCTTCGCATCTTTTGTGGGATTCAACCATCATAGGGAAACAGTTATATTTGGTGCAGCATTGTTGTATGATGAGACTGCCGAATCGTTTGTATGGTTGTTTGAAAACTTTCTAGAGGCTACGTCAAGGAAGGCACCAAAAACTTTATTCACCGATCAAGATGCTGCAATGGCTAAAGCCATACCCATCGTTATGCCTGACACAAGTCACCGATTGTGTACTTGGCATTTGATGCAAAATGCATTAAAACATGTTAACTGTTTGTTCCAAGATAAGGGGGTGAAGGGTGTACTAAATAAATTCTTCTTTCACATTGAAGATGCAAATCAATGGAAGTTAGAGTGGGTGGAAATGCTTGATAAATATGATGCGCATGAAAACTATTGGTTGAAATTGACTTTTGCAGTGAAAGAAAAATGGGGATGGCCTTATGTTAGATCAACATTGTAACACCTTGCATTTTGAGGTATTAATATTTAGTGAGTGGTATTGGTGGTTTATTATTTTAATTTAGTGGTGAGATTTTTAGATAAGAATCTAATTTTAAATTATTTATTTCTATTTATCTCATCCCTTTTATATCTACCATATTGTTATTTATTCTAATATAATAATAAATTAATTTTCCCTACAATTTCCTATGAAAAAAGAAACAAAAAGAAGAAACAAAATAAAATAAAATAATAAAATATAACAAAACTGTGGGCAACAGCCCATGTTTTCCCCACTTAACACACCAAACCACCCATTTGTTTTTCTTATCAATGGAGCCTCTTTTCATCTTGTGTTCATCCGTCCCTTTTAGTTTAATCTCTATCTCTCCTATTTTCGGCTCTCTCTCCATTTGTGATAAAAATATTAAGTGTAGATATGAGAGTGTTTAGAGTGAAAATGAGTATTTTATAATAAATTGAGAGTTGTAGATTTTATTAAATTATACATACTTATGTTTTAAAAGTTTGATCAAAGCTATTTTTGGAGATCCATGGAGCAATTTCAGATTTATGGTGATGGAATTAATTATTTGAGGTAAATTCGGGTTGTATACAATATGCTCTATTTAAATCTCTTTGCAAAGAGTTCTCTTATTTTAAATTATTCTCAATTTGTAATCTACTTGATTATTGTGGTAAAATCATTTGTTATCGAATCGTTGATATTCTGATCATTTGGTAAAATTCTCTACAAATATTTCTGTGTTAAAATAGTGATTTGTCTGACTGAATGACATGAAAATACTCCATACATGGATCGAGTGAATCTTATTAATTGTTTACACCAATATGCCCGGATAAGCGTGGAGCTTGGGTGAGGTGGGTGAATAAATGAATTTATTCACTGGTTATGTACTGAGTAGGACCGAGTATTTGGTCCTAGATAAATTATAGTTGATTTGTTGTGCAATTTGATAAATTGCTTGATTATCGTATTGTTGATTTAATGTCATAAATTGTTGGATTCCTGTTAATTTATTCCGTATCCGAGCCTTGTATTCCTGTCATATTGTATACTTCCCGAATTAATTTATTTTTCAGGTGCGGAGCAGCTTTTAGCGGAGCTCAAAATTGAGATTAAAAAGATTTATTAATATAGAGATTTGGGACCCACCACTGTAATTATTAAATTTGGAGATAGTTGTAATATTGTTTATTTTGGAGGTAATTAGAATATTTAGAGGATATTGTACCATTTGGAGATGATTTTTTAGTTATTATTTTTGGGAGGAAAGTTGTATATTTTTTTGAGGCTACTTTAGTGTATTTAATGACCCGGGAGTGGGGCGTTACAAAATGGTATCAGAGCGTAGGGATTAGGTCTTACATGAGATCTGTTGGGTGGTGAGTATTATGAAAAAAAAAGGGGTTGATATTTAAGGTGAAAAAAAAATCATTGTTATATCAGAGTGTGTAGCAAAACCGTGTTATTTGGAGTTTTAGTTGAGATTAAATTTTGTAGTATTACGGATTGGAATTTCGAGGACGAAATTATTTTAAGGGGGATAGATTGTAACACCCTGTATTTTGAGGTATTAATTATTAGTGAGTGGTATTGGTGGTTTATTATTTTAATTTAGTGGTGAGATTTTTAGATAAGAATCTAATTTTAAATTATTTATTTCTATTTATTTCATCCCTTTTATATCTACCATATTGTTATTTATTCTCATATAATAATAAATTAATTTTTCCTACAATTTCCTATGAAAAAAGAAACAAAAAGAAATAAAATAAAATAAAATAAAATAATAAAATATAACAAAACTGTGGGCAACAACCCATGTTTTCCCCACTTAACACACCAAACCACCCATTTGTTTTTCTTATCAATGGAGCCTCTTTTCACCTTGTGTTCATCCGTCCCTTTTAGTTTAATCTCTATCTCTCCTATTTTCGGCTCTCTCTCCATTTGTGATAAAAATATTAAGTGTAGATATGAGAGTGTTTAGAGTGAAAATGAGTATTTTATAATAAATTGAGAGTTGTAGATTTTATTAAATTATACATACTTATGTTTTAAAAGTTTGATCAAAGCTATTTTTGGAGATCCATAGAGCAATTTCAGATTTATGGTGATGGAATTAATTATTTGAGGTAAATTCGGGTTGTATGCAATATGCTCTATTTAAATCTCTTTGCAAAGAGTTCTCTTATTTTAAATTATTCTCAATTTGTAATCTACTTGATTATTGTGGTAAAATCATTTGTTATCGAATCGTTGATATTCTGATCATTTGGTAAAATTCTCTACAAATATTTCTGCGTTAAAATGGTGATTTGTCTAACTAAATGACATGAAAATACTCCGTACATGGATCGAGTGAATCTTATTAATTGTTTACACCAATATGCCCGGATAAGCGTGGAGCTTGGGTGAGGTGGGTGAATAAATGAATTTATTCACTGGTCATGTACTGAGTAGGACCAAGTATTTGGTCCTAAATAAATTATAGTTGATTTGTTGTGCAATTTGATAAATTGCTTGATTATCGTATTGTTGATTTAATGTCATAAATTGTTGGATTCCTGTTAATTTATTCCGTATCCGAGCCTTGTATTCCTGTCGTATTGTATACTTTCTAAATTAATTTATTTTTTAGGTGCGGAGCAGATTTTAGCGGAGCTCAAAATTGAGATTAAAAAGATTTATTAATATAGAGATTTGGGACCCACCACTGTAATTATTAAATTTGGAGATAGTTGTAATATTGTTTATTTTGGAGGTAATTAGAATATTTAGAGGATATTGTACCATTTGGAGACGATTTTTTAGTTATTATTTTTGGGAGCAAAGTTGTATATTTTTTTGAGGCTATTTTAGTGTATTTAACGACCCGGGAGTGGGGCGTTACAAACATGGGCTGCGGGAATGAGTACTACACAACTTAGTGAATTTTTTAATGCTTGTTTTGAAGGATTACATTTGTTCTGATTTCAACTTAAATGAATTCTTCATGCATTTCGAAAGGGTACTTTACGAGAAGCGATACAAGGAGTTAGAAGCAGGCTATGCTTTGTGCCAAAGGTTGCCAAAGGTCAAAGCAACAATAAGAATGTTAATTCAAATGGGTAACGTCTACCCAAAAAAGATCTTTGAGGAATTTCAAAATGAGTACTTTCAATCCATTGAATCGGACATAGAAGCAATTGAATATGGCGAGGCTAGTACCATTTACACAGTTGTTGATGTTGGTAACAAATATGCAAGGAAAGTGAAGATGGAGAGGGATGGCTCTTTGGGTTGTAATTGTACAAAGTTTGAAAGGGAAGGAATCTTGTGTTGTCAATCATTGAAGGTCATTAGAGACATATTGAAGATGAAAGAGGTTCCTCCACAATACATTCTAAAAAGGTGGACCAAACAAGCAAGAGACGAAACTATGCAACACATTAAGAAAAATGACATTGAAGTAGATGTGAAATTCCAACAAGCCTCGCGGTATAAGACATTGATGACCGCATTTAGAGTAGTAGCAAGTAGAGCTGCTGAAACTAAAGAAACTTATAATTTTTGTATTGCACACCTTGCTACATTAGGTGCAGATGTTGAAGGCAAGTTAAGTGCTCATTTTGGTGTTGGAAATGAAGTATGTAATGATGATGACACCCAAAGCTTTGAAGTGGAATGCGAAGATATGAATCATGTTGTGACACCAAAAGGATTGAAGAAAAATGTGGCAACTAGTAAGGGCAAAAGGAGGGTCAAAGGTGGATTCAAAGCGGCGTTGGTAGCGAACTCCAAAAAAAATCCCGTGCTAACAGCTTGGCTTCGTCACAATCTATTGCAAGTTCAACAGTTACACCTTCTCCATTATCTGTTGGAGGAGATATATATGTTCGTGAACATGATCCTCCGCTTCAACCTCTTCCTCCCCTTCATCCTCTTCCTCGATCTTTGCCCATGGGTGGTAATTACATTCCTCCGCCATTGATGTATCCCACATATCATGTAAGTCTTACTTTAACATTGTATTTTTTGTGTGGATATAATATGTGACTCAAACCATAATTGAAAGCATATATGACATTGTTGTAGGCGAACAATTTGCGGGACATGTATGTGGTGCCAAATTATTTGCCAACTTTAATGGCTCAATGGCATTCTGCTCAATCAACATTCCAGTCTGTTAGGACCCCTTGTTGTCAAAATCCGTGCATCAAAACCAAGGTTGTAAGTTGTGGAAGTTTTCCAAGTTTTCATTTTTTTGTCGCCTTTCGGCGAAAATGCCTTCGAGCGGGGATTGCAAGCCCTCAGCATTTCTGCGCAGACTGACAAGATACTGGATGGTGTGATTCCCCGCTCGAGCGGGGCAATGGACACTCGAGCGGGAAGGCTATATGAGTCACAAATCTTGAAGTCTCCGCTCGAGCGGGAAGACCCACGCTCGAGCGGACCGCGCGATGACAGTTTCTATAAATTCGCAGTTTGGGTCTTTTTCAAGGATTACTTTTCCTAGATCTTGTTGAAGAGTCCTAGGGTTTTGTGTGAAGTTTTCTTCTGAGTTCTTGTGAGTTTTCTTTGATGTTCTTGAGAGAGTTCTAAAACTCATGAGTTAAGATTCATACATCAAAGAGTTTGATACTACATATTCAAGAGTGTTCACTTCGGTGGAATCCGAAGATCAACACGTAAAGTTTCAAAAGGCGTTTGATTCTTTACGTAGTCGTTAATTCGACAAAGAGAAGTTGTGGTGTGGAATCAATTTCAGAATCAGTTCCGTGATAAAGGCGTGGTGAAAGAGTTACAGAAGATTCAGAGACAAATTGACTGGGTTGGGTAATTTGTATGGTTTATTTGTAACCTTGTAGTCCTTCTGTAGTGGATTGATTAGTGGCGGTTCGCCCGTGGTTTTTGATTACAATTGAAGGTTCTTCAATTGTGGTTTTTCCACGTAAAAAAATCGTTTGTGTTGATTTATTATTTATTCCTAAAAACAAACAAACTAAAATCACTCTCGTAAGTGCTTGATGATTTTAGATTGAGTGTTTTCGAATTTTTGGGATTTGGAATATTTTAATCTTTATCTAATCACGAATCACATAGGATTTTCACAGTCATTACTGCAAGGTTCATGTGGATATGACATTGGGTTTCGATATTCTCAAGAATCAACTACTCTAATGTGTAGTGAGGTTCGTCCTTGATGTATTTTTAGTTTATAGTTGCTGAAAATTCTGTGATATCATGTATTTATAGTTGCTTAAAAATTTTGTCTTTTTTTTTTTAGGCTATGGATAACCATCAACAGAACCAAACTGATGCTGAAATTGGGTTGCAACGTGAAGTCATGGCCTCTAAAATTGTGAAGCAAACTGCTGCTGGAAAGTGATGTTAAAGTACCAATGTGTCAATTTTTAAGGACCAATGTATTAATTTAGATGTTAAAGTTGTACTGGTTGATGTTCATTTATAGTTGATTTTAATTTCTATGTTAAACCCAATTGAACTGGTTATTGTTAATGTTCATTTAGCTTGGTTGATGTTGGTTATTGTTAAAGTTGTACTGATTCTGTTATTGTTAATGTTTTTTTTTAATTTATGTGTTGGTTGGTTGATGTTCATGTTCATGTTCATGTTCATTTAAATTGGTGTCCATGTTGGTTGCTTGATGTTCATGTTCAGATTCAGGAAACTGGTATTGAACATGCTGTATTGAACATAACAGATAAGTCATGCTTTGTTGAACACTGGTTCTGAAACTGGTTCTGATGTTGAAACTGGTATGCTACTGAAGAAACTGGTTCTGAAATTGATCTGCATGTTGTGAAACTGGTTGTGATGTTCTAAAATGGATCTGCATGTTCTGAAAATGGTTCTGAAAGACTGAGGTTGATTTCTGATCAGCTTTCAGTTCACTGGCATCTTCTGGCTTTGGAATTTCCATTGGGGAAGACTGAGGTTGATTTTCATCTGTACCAGTCCTACTCTCTAGTATTTCAGGTGTTTCTTTAGGTGCAGAAGAATCATTATCGGCCATAGTTGTATCTGTATTTTCTTTGACACTAGCATCATTTTCATTATCACAGTCCATAAAAGCATCCTCAATTGGCATTTGAACAAAATGCAAAATACATTGAGCTTTTGTTTTTGTAGCAACATGCTCAACAACCTCATTCCAGTTCTCATTATAAAGTTCCAATGCTTGAAGGAGGAGAAGGGTCTCCTAATCTGTCCACTTCCCACCACTTACACCAGCAGCCTCAGCAGGTTCCATGAGAATGAAATCCGTCGGGGACCATCCAGAGTCAAGCTTCCCATTATTGAAACATTCAGTACATAAATCATAATCTGCCTGGGCAACAAGAACAGAATCAGCAGACAAAATACCTTTCATGGTTCTTGTAACAACCCTCGTACTGATTACCGTTAAACCACTGAATTACCTACTGATTATTGCTAAACTGAACTGATAATGACTGATAAGTGAACTGGATGAACTACTGAACAAATTGAATGAAACTGAAACTGAAACTGAATGAGTTTGTCTATTGAATTGCGTATTGCATCTGTTTGAGTGCATGATTATCTGTTTGCATTTTATGTTTAAACTGCTAATTGAAGGCCTTATCGGCGGCCGATTTAGAAACCGTTTGATGTTTTGGAATCAGTATAATATTTGTGATTTAATGATATTCTTATCTGAAAACTGATTAGGAATAATTAAATTAGATTCAAAACGAGTTAATTGCAAACTTAGACTTATTTACAGAATTGCCACTTAGTGGCCACTACATCACACACACTTAGAGACTTGTTTACATTGTGATCAAAACATTTCATCAGCCAATTCTTTCCCCTAACCGACCAAACAAGAGAGCTTAGAGAGAGAGAGAGAGAGTTCATCTTGAAGAATTAAGCTCAAATTGTTAGAATTGCTTGGAGAATTGAAGTGGTTGCTAGGAAATTGTCAAATTAAGCCTCCAAAACTTGTAATTGGAACTCTAGGTAAGGAATCATCTTCTTATTGTTGTCCTTGAGCTAAGTTTTGCATGATTCATGCATCATTGTAGAGCTAAGACATGATATTGTTCATATATGTTGGATTGAAGTCAAATTCATGCATGCATGTATATATTGGTGAGTTTGAAGTTGAGTTCATGGCAATTTGTCACATGCATGTTCATGGTATTGTTATAGTCCATGTTTCCAACTTGTTTTTCACAGAATTGAGCTCATTTGAGCATGATTGGAAGCTTAAAAATTGGTTTAAAGATCATGCATGTCATGTTTTGAAAGTGTTTTTGAAAATGGTTTGAAATTGAGTTTAATTGAAACACCCTTGGGCCTTGATTTCTTAAATTGAGTTTTAGAACTTGTTATTCTATGTGTTTGAAAGAGTTTTCCAGAAAATGGGCCCAAGAGGATCGAATTTGGAGCATCAAAACTTGGTTTGAAACTCAGAAGTCGAATTTGGATTTTCCAGATTTTGGACGTCCTTCGGCCGAAGTGAGGTGCCGGCGAAATGCATGCTCCCAAGATTTTCTCGAATGTTTTACAATCGCCGGCGGATTTTAACGCCGAAAGGAAAATCGCGATCCAAAGATTTTTGCACTTTTCATCGGGCTCGGCGCGGAATGTACGCCGGCGTGGGCCTTTGTGCTTGTCCGCCGGCGGGAAACTGCGCTCGGCGGAGGCCCCGTTCATGAAAAATGCAGAATTGCTTCCTTAGTGCATTTTTGCATCCTCATCGCATCCTAGGCATTCTTAGGCCTAGTTTAGAGCATCTTAATGAGGATATAGACATAGAACCACACCGAGGAATTTAGGGATTTAATTATCACCCTTTCCATCAGTAAACTTAGTGTGTGTTCTATTTGATTATTGTTAGGGTTGGCTCTCGGGACGCTCTAGTCGCTATAAGCCTAATCTCTGTGAGTAACAGATTGTGTAAAGATATGTTCAAAATGGTTATCTTTTGAATCATTTACCTAACTGCTTCTTGAATCGATATTATTCTTGAATGAATGTATGTCCTATTTCTCGAATCTGTATTGTGGCATCCTTAGCACCTCTTATTGGTATTCTGAGCTCTGTCGGTTTCCTTGTGGAACCATCTTGATTGATGGCCATCATTATTGTTGGGTTCTGTTAAGGCCGGTCCTTTTGGACCTCTCTTATAGGCTAATGGATGTACCACATATGTGATTGATTGAACTCTTGATTGGTGAAATCTTGAAGATTGAAATACTGTATAATGAATTGATTTCATTACTGTAAGGACATTCATTCATAACCTCTTTACACTGTGTGTTATTCACTGGGCTTTAGCTCACTGTTTATATATATATGTAGGTGCTCAGCCACCAGACCGGAGCTAGGAGCGTGGGTCAGTCCCCAGTTTTGTCAGCCAGCCAATGTGCCTCACTGCGAGGTTCCGAGACGCCATGCCATGGCTTGGGGTGTTTTTGTGTCCCCACTAGTCTCCTACTGTTTTGTACTGTATTGTACTTTTGTATAGACTGTTTGACTGTACTGTTATCGAGGGATTGAGTCCCCGTACTGAATGTCTGTAATGATTGTGTATTCTGTACTGGTAGTGAATGCATAAATGTATGAAAAATGTTTTTGGCATACAGATTAACACAGCTCTATGGACACTAGTTTTTACTGTTTTGGCTTCCGCCAGGCCCTGAACTCCGTATTTACTGTATTACTGATTGGCAGGCCTTTGGTAATCTCGGATTACTAGCCAGTTACGGTGCTAAACCCATAGGGCCGGGTTTGGGTCGTGACAGTTCTGCACACAGCTGAAGCATTCATGCTGACCTCATATATTATAGTTACATAACATAACATTCCAAAATGAGATTGGCATACTGATTCCATCATTCATTCCATAACAGATAAGAAGTTTAATGTTCCCCAAAATTCATTCCATAACAGATAATAGATAACAAGTTGGAGTACATAAAACCCAAAAGGATACAAACTTCCATTAAGTTTTCCAAAAATACAATAAAGTCGAAAAGTTACATCATAAAGTACAAAATGATACAAAATACAATGAAGTACACCATCTTTTTGATATTATTTTCCATCTTTTGCAGCCTTCGACCATAGTCATTTTCTATGTAATGAAGCCTCATCCTTACATCGTTCAAGTCTTCTATTGTTATACCAGCAGAAGTTGTACTGTTGGAACAGATTCTGGACGTAACGTCTTCATCATCTTCAGACACGAACTTGAAGTAATTGCAATGGTGAGTGAGAGTGTTACTTTGCAATGCATGCGAATACATTAGTTCAATAAGACAAATATTAATGTGACTAATTAAGGAAGAAAATATCTAGAATTACCAACTTACATATTTCGATGGGCAAACAAAGAACAAACGCCTTTCATTTCCATTCTCGTTGGTTCTTACAATATGTATGGCAACTGTTCTTCCACAATTGCACATCCTCGGTACTAATCTTATGTCGCTAATGTTAGAAGAAGAAGCCATTTTTTAAATCTGCATACATGAGGAGAGAGACAAAGTGTGAAGGCTAGTGGAAGTTGTTCTAATGGAAGTTGGTGCTAATGGACAGAGTGTGAAGGCTAATGGGAGTTGGTGCTAATGGTGCTAATGGAAGTTGGTTCTAATAATGTCCCATAGGAACAACTTGAAGACATTGTTACAGATGCAAACTGGCTCTGATGTTAACAGATGCAAACATGGATATTAACAGATGCAATTATATGGACTATGGATTGGTTACATAACAGATGCAGATGCAAACTGCTATGCTTCTGGCTTTGCATGGTTCTGCTTTGGTTACATAACAGATGCAAACAGATTGAAGACATTGTTCCATGCAAACTGGTTCTGATGTTACAGATGCAAATAGATTGAAGACATTGTTAATAACAAATATAAACTGGTTCTGATGTTACAGATGCAAACTGGTTTTCATAGACATGGTTATTAACAGATGCAATTGTCTGGACTATGGGTTGGCTACATAACAGATGTATGGACTATGGGTTGGTTACATAACATCAGAACTGTGGGTTGGTTACATGACAAATGCAAACTGGTTCTGATGTTAATAGATGCAAACAAGACCAATATGGAAAATGACTTCTTTCACCCCATCTTTGACTAGAAATAAAAGAACTAAAGCAATATTGACTAGAAAAAATTTCAACTTATTTTACCCAAAAACAAAGGCTTATACCATACCTGCAGTGAGATATATTGAACAAAATGATGTATTCTATTCACTCAATCTTTTACCATGAATTTTTAAATAGATGGTCTGTAATTAGAAAGAACATATTTTTTTTCACAATAAATCTCAACTATTCACAAGCATCAAGTCAAATCAAAGCAAAGACAAAATAAATCAAGAATATGCCGGAGAAAAATGATTTCACTCAATGCTTATCAGGAAAACTCTAGATGGTCAGACCTATGAATACAATGTTAGCATACTATCTCAGAAAACACTACATTTTTTCAAATTCGTAATTAAAAGGTTCAACAAAATAAAGTTTTACTGGAAAAGAATTCCATGAAAAGACCAATTGGATGAGCTTCAATTTTCATACATGAACAAAATTTTCAGTCATAGATGAACAAAGCACAGAGTCATAGATGAACAAAGCATAGTCTCAAAGCTATGAAATTACAAGATGACCATTTATCAGCATTCTTTTAAACAATCATCAGTCATAGATGAACAATGCAGAGAGTCTGAAAATGCTTTAAAAAAATCATTACCAAATCATCCTCAAATTGAAAAAAATTTCAAACGTTAAAAGCCCTAAATTTTTAGCCGTTCGAATAGAAATTCAAAGCCGTAATTTTCAAATTTTAAAAGCCCTAATTTTTCAAAACCCAAATCCCTAATTCTGAAATTCCTAATTTTTGTAAAAGCCCTAATCCCTACTTCTGAAATTCCTAATTTTTCTAAAAGCCCTAATCCCTAATTTTTCAAAACCCAAATCCCTAATTTTTTAAAAAGCCGTAATTTTGAAATTATAAAATCCCTAATTCTGAAAACCCTAACTTGTCCATATCAATTCCAAACCCAAATCTCAATCTCAATCTCAGATGTTAGAAGACAAAAGATCTTGTTCGAAGACCAACTTGGTTCGTGAAGAAGAGATCTTTGCTCAACCGATGGTGGTCGTCGCGGTGGAGTTCACGAAGCGTAGAGGCTGGAGCGGTGGAGTTCGCCATCGGTGAGGATGGGTTCGCCGATGAGGATGAGGATGGGTTCGATGGAGGAGAGTGCTGTGTGAGAGTGCTGTGTGAGAGTGAAAGTGAATCCCTCCTGAGCTGTGTTGTTGTTTTGTTTGGGCGGAAAGTCGAAAACATTTCATTTTTGATTTTTTTTTATTTTATTTTATAATCTCAGCCGTTGGATGACCAACGCCTCATCTGAGCCGTTGCAAGCAGGAAATGAAGAACCCTCCTCAAGGAGAGGATCCAGACTCATAATAGGTAGCATTGATTGTTCCATATGGTTACGTAACGGTTGTGACCCATTTTTATAATTTTGAATAATTGATAACTCATTACTAAAATCAATAATCAAACGTTTTATATATAAATTGGATGTATAATTTTTAAATAATTAGCACCAAATCCTTAGATATGAAATCCACAATAGCAACCATATACATAGTTTGGTTCCCAAAAAAAATTCTTTAATTATTTGTCAACATTCAGATGGAAACACAAGAACAAGAAGTATTTTTTTGTAATAAAAAGACAAATCATTCATAATAATTTCTAGAAAACTTTTACAACAACTATTCTTTATTTGTTCATTATCAATTGGGACATGGACATACTTATGATAAAAACAGAAATCATTCATAATAAAGTTCTAGAAAACTGAAAGTTTTTATTTTCTTTCTCTGAAAACTAAAAAGAAACTTACCCACATGTGACTGCATAGGTTGCAGCTCTTCCTCCTCCAGAAAAAGAAAAAGAAAAATTGATCACAGAGTATTTTAATTGTTTATTTTTGCTTCAGATTCTGTTTCTGTTTCGGGTTTTTCGGGTTCTGAAGAACTCTTTCTCACAATCATCGATCATATCTTCCTCTTCCCAGTTGATGTAGTGATCATCTTCTATGTCCCTCTTATACCATCCATAGCAGCAGCCACAATCACAATCCCAGTCCAACTCGCTAATCAAATCCGAGACTTCTTCCGGTCTTCCTTCTTCCCAATCTCCTTCATCACCATAGTGAGAGGGCGAAACCAGACTTTCCTCGTATGCAGACACATAATAATAGTCATCGTTCAGGATTTGAATCACTCTGTGTGAATCCTCTTTCGGATTGTACACCAATGTTTGATTCTCATCCATTGAGATAAGAATTTCACCATGCTTTGTATAGCAGAAAGATACCATCTCATGTATTTGTCCCACGACATTATCAAACAAATTGAACAAACTAGTCCATGATTCCCCAACACCATATTCCTTCATGACCAATACCTCAATTTCACAGTCGAAACATTGCACCATACAAAGGCATTCCTCCAAAACTCCCAATCCCAGTATTCTATTTCTATCCCGCGGCATTGGAACTTGTACAAATTGTTCTGTCCATGGATCAAAACAAACGATCTCTCTGTGTGCAACCAACCAATGCAACCTTTCATCCACTACAGGCCCCGATTTCAATTCTCCGCCATAGGGGAACTCAATCCTGTACCAATGTTTGGTTTTCAAACTAACAACCAATGCAACTTGGCCAAAAACCATTACTGCTTTATAATCATCAGCGAACGAGTCGTAACAGAGTCCAGAGATATCAGACACTCTCGAGCTAACTTGGTCGCCGGGGCTTGAATTCAAAAGCTTAAGCACTTTTCTGCATTGGTTTGTTGAAGGGTTCCACAAGTAGAGATAAAAGGAATAGTTTACAAGCAACAAACCATTGCAAGAACCTAAGATTTGAAGCAAACCCAACATGTCTTCCATTGGTTTTGGAAGCTGTCTCAGCGAAACTTCTCCTTCTTCCTCCACCTCGTCAATGGCGTATGAGTAGAAAGAGGATGTGATGATTAATTGGTGTCTTGTACAAGAAAATTTAAATTTGGAATCCGATATGAGAGAATGCCAGCATTTGCAAATGGACTTAAATCGCAAGAGAGATTTGACCGGTAGCCGCGAGAGGATTTCGATGGTGATGTCTTCTGAGATGTTTGGCTGCTGTGATTTGGAAGGAAAATTGGGGCGTATGAGATTGCACTGTAAAGGGGGGAAGAACAGGTTCTTAATATAACTATTGCCATTCTTTTTCTCTCGGGTTTTCATTGTTTTCCCACTCTTTCTTGGTACTTTTCTTTGGTTAATCAAGAACTACTAAGGAGTAATGGGTTAGGGTATGTAGGGTTTGCATGTATTTGTAGGCAAACTTATATGGGTATTGATGAATGGTCGTGGTGGGTTGCTAGGGTTTACAAAGTGGCTACAAAAAGGAGGAGGCTCGAATTATTGAGAAATTATTTAGGCTCAGTTAAAAATATTTTACTTATTTTTTTTGTTGTTTGGTTAAACAAAAAATAAGTAATAAAATATTTTTTAAGAAAAATATTCTTGCATCATTTTTTAAAAAATAACTTATTTTTAAATATTTCACAAGTCAGTTTTTATAAAGTTAACTCTCACTCAGTACTTTTTTAATATATTTAGTCTTTTTAAATAAATATTTTAGCTCATTAAAAAGTCATAAATGACTTTTTATTGAATCAAAATTTTTATTTCGTACAATAAAATATTTTTGTTTCAAGCGTCAAATACTGAAAAATAAAAACAAAAACATTTTTTCTGCGTAAAATCAATTTACAAGAATTTTTTTTTTTTTTTGTAAAATATTTTACGTTGAAACAAACTGAGCCTAATGAGTATTGGAGTTTTCCATTCAATTAATTAATTAATTGACATCTTTTACATTATTTTTTTAATACACTAGAATAAAATATTGGTAATAAGCCCAATTTCTGTTTATAGAAGCTGTTTAAATGCAATCTACTGTTAACTCCTATTAATTAGGCAAATAAATTGGGAAAATACGTTATCCTCTTGCTTGATCCTCAAGGCAATGTTGCCAATCTAAACCTTATCCTCTTGCTTGAATAAAACTCTAACTACACTCTCTATTTTTTACTAGTTAAAATACGAAAAAAGTATACTCTTTATTTTATTTAATTACTTTAGCTATTGTGTTTTTCAATCACATTCTTTATTTTAGCTAATTATTCAAACTAATTTAATTAATTTTTAAAACAAAAAATAATAATTGCTGATATTTTATTAATATAAATTTGCAATAATAATAAATTTGCCCATACAAACATACAAAACCTGTAGAATGAGGAGGAAAAAAAATACAAAATACAAAATAAGTTATTCCGTAATTCATCAAAAAAATTGAAAGAACATATAAAATTACTACATACACATATACATATATAAACTATATAAAATCTCAAATCCAAGACATAAATATATAAAAATTCAAGATATATACATACATATTTGTTTGGAGAGCCTCAGGAACTCTTCAATTGTAACCACTAAAAAAGTAGGATGGTAAACTAGCTAAACCAATAGCCAGTCTATTAGAGTTCAAAATTAGAATTACATTGACTAAAATGCCTAACAAGCATTTTTTAACTATCCCCTTGGAGAGATAACTTCAACAAAATTTTAGGGCTCTCAGTGATTTTTGAGTTTTGTTTTGATTATTTAAATAATTTATTTTGTATGATGTGAATAGTATTCATAAAAAAAAAGTTAGATTGATCACTAATCGTACTCTTTTTATATATTATTATTTCCATGCATGTATACCATGATTATTAAGCACTTGTTTGGGAAGAATGGTTGGGTTGGGGGCTATTTTAGCTCAAAAAAAACAAAATAAGTTTTTTAGTTCAATAAGATAAAATATCACATCCAATCTGTAATCATTACATTATTTCTCTCACAAAAAGTCAAAAAAGCTAAAAAGTCTATCACAAACGAGACTTTTTAGCCCCAGACTAAAGGGGTACTTACCTGTAGGTCCTATTAACTAGACTTATTTACGTACATGTCCTAACTAATAAATTTAACACTATAAAAATAAAAGATTGATAAATTTATCGCTATAAATTTATTCATAAAAACAAAGACACTGATAAATTTATCACTATAAATTTATCTATAAAAATAAAAGACTGATAAATTTATCTTTATCATTTAATAAATTTATCAATAGGACTTAATAGGTAATAAGTCCCAAAATTAGGACCTATTAGTAATTTACCCCAGACTAAATAGTCAAAAAGGTCAAAAAGTCAACCCACTTCCAAACGAACTCTAATTGGTGTCTTATATTTTTTGTTTGTTTGTTTTTTTTTTTTTTTTTTTAAGTTAGATATGGCTAAATGTGTTTTATGTCACATGTTTATTTTAATTTTTGTGTTAAAAAAAGAAATTTTGATTAATATTATAAAGTAAATATATTCAAATTTTAGACTAAAATTATAATTGGAATTACTTTTGAGCAAAATTATATTTGAATTTTTTAAAAAAGATTTTTAAATATCAAGTTAGGTGTGCATATGGCTAAACCTTTTTATTTTATTTATTTTTTTTAACTTTCTATATTAAAAAAATTAAATATAAAATTATAGATATAGAATATAAATATAAATATAAATAATTGATAATAGATGCCATAAATAGTTCATAATAAATTAAAAAAAAATCTATATTAATCAAGGAATCAATTAAAACTTTAAAGTTGAACAATCAATGATAATGTGCAATATGTATTTACATAATTTTTAATTTCAAAAATCTATAAAAATAGAGTAAAAACTCTAGAGATTAAAGGGGCCAACAATATTTTTACTTATATAATAGTGGGAGAAAATACCTATAAATTTTATTTTCATATCTTAGTAACTAGTAAGTCTTCCAAAAAATCGAGTGAGCTCAACAGCCCCATCTGTGTGGAAATGACAATATAACCCTATATTTTAAACTCATGGATGCTTATTAATACCCATAAATGACAAAAATATCCATATTTTGAAATTATACATTTCCCCAAAATTTATTAAGGGGTTTTTGTATTCATTTTTCGGATGTTCAGAAAATCTTACTGTTATCCCAGGTAGGCAATTCAAGAGGACGGGTGAATTGGATTATTAAAAAAAATTTCCAATATTAAATAATAATAAATACAATATTCAGAATAAAAAACAAAACAATAATTATCAATATAAAAATAAGAGAGATAGGGAGAGAAAATCAAATACTAAGATTTATAGTGGTTCGGCACGCCAGGCCTACGTCCATTGCCCAAGGAACCTCCTTGAGAATTTCTTCACTATCAAAATAAATCAATACACCATCAAGACTTCACCAAGCTTGTAGATTTTACACAGGTCTTATTTTTATTGAGCCACACTCAACAATAAATGCCTTACCCTTACAAAATTTTCTCACAAAATAATGAATAAAAATAAGAGATACTTTAACCATCTTTTACAATAATTCTCTCACAAAGAGTAGATATGAAAATGTAAGAATAAAGGCTACACTTAGATCTCAAATTGAAAGAGCAGAATACGATACACTCAAAATTTTGGAGTACACAGATTTTTTCTCTTCAAGTTCTTAATTTTTCTTCACACACAATACTTCTATTTATACCAAAAAATATATATCTGTTGGAGGAGAGGACGCTCCTCTTCTGACTTTGGAGTCCCTTCATGTGGATTTGCAGTTGAGGTATGCTCAATATGTGGCTTCATCTTTTTCAAAAAGAATAGCAACTGGTTGTTGGTGTTTTTCAATTTTCAAAAAACAAATCAAACACTTTGAATAAAAGGCTATGGGTTGCTATCAATGAATAGTAATAACTCATTTAAAAATATGTCATGTAAGAAACAAAATATATACATATATATATATATACAGTGATTGCATAGTAATTTTTATATTAAAATATTTGAATGTACATTGTTATTTTTAATAAAATATTTGTATGTATAGTACAATCTCTTTTTAAAAAATATTTATATCAGAAGGAAACAATTCATCCCATGTGAGTATATCAGAAGAAAACAATTCATTAATATCACATTTGTCAAAATAATACAACCAATCAATCAATTTTGTCAAAATAACACAATTAATCAATTTTAAATTTATCAAAAAGTGAATAGTAACCAGCCAACCAATCAATCAATTTTGTCAAAATAACACAATTAATCAATTTTAAATTTATCAAAAAGTGAATAGTAACCAGCCAACCAATCAATTAATTTTGTGAAAATAATACAACCAATCAATTTTAAAATTGTCAAAAAGTAAATAGTGACCAGCCAACCAATCAATCAATTTTTTCAAAATAATACAACTAATCAATTTTAAATTTCTCAAAAAGTGAATAGTAATATTTTCAAAATATGTCCATTTAAATAATATTTATAACAAATATATATCATACAACTTATATTTTAAATAGATCATATTTGTGTCAAATAATATAGAATATATATATTTAAAAAATTCAAAATTTTCTAATAATATTTTAAACATCATCAAAATTAAACAATATGATTAACAATCTCCACATTTTTGATAATGGCAATATTTGTATGGATTTGACACAAAATAAAAATCAACAAATTATTTGATAATTTTGCAACATAAGATATGTGATAAGTTAAAGCACATGTATGGCAATTCAAATTCACATTTTACAAAAAAAAAAACAAAAAAAAAAAAACTGATAATTTTCTCTCCCTTTGATATCATCAAAATAAAATATGGTGATAGAAAGGTTTTAGAGAGAAAAAAAAAAATTCCAGTGATCAAAACAAAAATTAGACAAATACATTTGAGAAAATAATCTGAGATGCCAAAAATATAATAATGGTTCTTATATCTTGTCGTGATCATTGTGAGGATTTTAGAGCATCTCTGATAAAATGGTGTAGCGACGTCCAAAATGTTGACAAGCAAGAGATTTAAGTAAATATGCATCGAGTATTAGATCGGTGGAGTGTATAAAACGTGACAAAGATGATAGGCAGAGATACAAAATCGTCAAGTGTTGTTAGAGAAAAATTTGTTTTACCTTCTTCTGTAATCATGTCATTCCTTACCTTAGCCATCAATGATTCTAACAAGCATGAGGTGCCTGTAATTCAAGCAAATGAGAGGTTACCAATAGTGCATTCACACGCTATTCCTGTAAATGAGAATCCTAATGTTTTTGGTAATCAGAATGATATCAATACTATTAATAACACTATGGCTCTTAGTACACTGGTGATGACTGCGGTTTCCAATATGGCTCAACAACTACAAGCAAGAGTATAAGAAAACAACAACTAGCTAATACTCGTCAGGAGAAGAGAGAGCTAGAAAGAAAAAATTTTCAGTTGGAGAATGTGGTGCAATATTATGTAACGGTTATAATGCCAAGACTCACAGAAGTCGAAAATAGAGAGAGACATGTAAAGGAGGCTCATGAAAAGTTGTTGAGAGAAGTGAAACGCAAAAAATTTGTGAAGCCTTCTCAACCTGTACATGTAATTGATCAATAGTTTCTTCTTCTAAAATAAAATTGCAAGCATTTCTCTTTGAAAAAATTGTTTGTCTTTGCTAAAAAAATTGCCGATAATGAGTAAAAAAAAAGAAGATAAAAACGATATATATATTCCCCCTAAAATTATGCATACAAACGCCCTCTTAAGATCGTTTTTTTATTTTTTATTTTTATTTTATTGATTTAATCTCAAAAGATTACATAATACGAGTCTCCTCATAAATTAATGCACAAAAAAAAAAATTACACAAATTGTAAAAAACAGATTACCAATTCATAATACCAAGGGCCATTAAGATCTGGTTATAAACAACTACACTAAGTGCACTAGCATAAAAAGAGAAAATACAAATAAAAACAATTTCTTCATACTAGGTAGAAGTAATTGTTATTAAATACAAGAGAGTTTGGAGCACATATAACCACATAAAAAATATCACATAGTGCAAAAATAATTTTAACATGTTGATCGATAATGATGTTGATGATCGGAAAGAATTGAAAAGATTGGGGATGAATGTGTGTGTAGATCAGTGATGGATCTTGGTGGATCAGTAATGGATCTTGATGGATCAGTAATTGATCTTAATGAATTGGAAATGTCAAAGATCAGTGATGAAGATTCTGCGTAGAGCAGTGATGGATCTCAGTAGATCAGTGAAGGATTTGGGTGGATGATGGTAGTGATAAAAGTGATGGATGATGTAGTGGATGGTGAAACTAGTGGTGGATGATGATGAGGATAAATATGGTGTCTCAGGATGAAAGAAAGAAAGAGAAAGTGAGAGAGCGAGAGAAAAAGAATCAGAGCTAGAGAGAGAGAGAGAGAGAACCAGAGCGAAAGAGAGAATATATAAAATAATTTTTTTTAATTTTAATTTTAATTTTATTTATTTATTTATTTATGTTTTAAAAAAAATAAACATCATATAGGAGTATTCATCATATCACGTTCAGTTCTAATATAACAAAATTGTTCTTCATTAAGAGGTTTGGTAAATATGTCAGCTAATTGACGATTAGTAGGCACAAATTCTAGTTCAATATCACCTTTGAGTACATGATCTCTTAGAAATGATGTCTTATTTCAATGTGTTTAGTGCGTGAGTACTGAATAGGATTTTTTAAAAGGTTAATGGCACTTGTGTTATTACATTTTATAGGAATATGATCATAGTAAAGTCTAAAATCTTGAAGTTGTTTCATCCAAAGCAATTGTGCACAACACCCAGCGCCGGCAATATATTCTGCTTCAACAGTTGACAGAGCCACTGAGTTTTGTTTTTTGCAAAACCAAGAAATGAGAGAGTGTCCAAGAAAATGACAAGTGCCACTAGTGCTTTTCGGTCACGTCTACATCCCGCAAAGTTGACATCTGAGTAAACAAAAAGTTCAAAAGTGGTTCCCTTAGGATACCATAATCCCAAATTTGGAGTGCCAACAAGATATCTGAAAATACGTTTGACTGCAGTGATGTGTGACTCTTTTGGTGCGGATTGAAAACGTGTACACATACAAAGACTAAATATTATATCGGGTCTACTTGCAGTAAGATAGAGTAAGGAACCAATTATACATCGATATTTCTTTTCATCTATAGGTTTACTTTGCTTATCTTTATCGATTTTTATTGATGTGCTCATTGGAGTTGCTGTAGGCTTTGATAATTCCATTTCAAACATTTTGAGTAAATTCTTGATATATTTCATTTGATTTAAATGGATTCCATCATTAGTTTGTTTAATTTGTAGACCAAGGAAGTAATTTAACTCTCCCATCATACTTATTTCAAATTCACCCTGCATATCTTTAGCAAACTCCTTGCACAAATTTTCATTAGTAACACCAAAAATAATATCATCAACATAAATTTGAAAAATTAGCACATCCTCCTTTTTGGTTTTTATAAAAAATGTTGTATCAAATTTTCCTCCAGAAAATCCTTTGTTAAGTAGAAAATTATTTAATCTTTCATACTACGCTCTAGGAGCTTAAGAGGGGAGATTTCCATCTCATTGTACGGTAGAAACAAAAGTAGCATGTAACGTTGCCTTGATTACGTGGCGCCGAAAGCGATTAGGCGAGCGTCAACCATTTTTGTCTTGCTTTCGGTTGATAAGGTCAACCAGTGACCCGAGGGCGAGATAAAGGCCGTTTGAGTAGGCGAAATTCGCATGGAGATTGCAATCGAGCCGGCGATTGACCGCTACGCCGAGGATGTGCTCGCCGGCAGATGCCACTAGCCGCCCGTCGGCCAAAGGCGTGGCGAGATTGGAGATAAACGGTTGAAAGCGGCATGCCTCACAACCGGTCAATCGCGATGACCCGTCGGGTAGCTTCGGCGTTGCTATTAAGGTCTCGCTGGGTTCCAAGTCATGGCCGGCGATATGTAGCATGGTTGTGTGGTGGCAATTGTCTCAAAGTGTTTGGCCGGTCATGGTACCTCGGTCAAGGGTGCCACCTGGGCCAATGGTGTGAAGGGAAGGACATCCGCTCCACGAACGCTTCAATACCGTTAGGCAGTTCTGCATGTACTGGAAGGAGGACAGAACCTTTACACGTGTAAGGTGGTGAGAGACGAGCACTGCCACCTGTCCAGGGAAGGACAGCAGAGGTAGTGCGTGCACAACCTCGGAGCCGCGTGGGCAACCTAGATATAGAGAGGAAAGGCGAACGTTTCTGGTATGCGAATTCTCTCTCACAAACTCTCTCTCTCTTTCCATCATCTTCTTGCTCACTGAACTGACTTGAGCGTCGGAGGGTTTTTCCGGCACACCACCGCCGGGCAGCTCACCATTCTTGTGTTGCAGAGACAGACGCCGTTACCAGAAGCTCGACGTTCAAGGTGTACGGAGAGTCGTGGGTATTTCACCCCCGTACAGAGCTTGTTTTAAACCATATAAAGCTTTTGAAAGTTTGAAAACATGATCTGGATATTTATGACTTTCAAAACCGGGAGGTTATTTAACATAAACTTCCTCCAAAATATACTCATTTAAGAAAGCACTTTTAACATCCATTTGATATAATTTGAAATCTTTAATACATGCAAAATCAAGTAACATTTTACTAGCTTCAAATCTAACAACCGATGCAAAGGTTTCATCAAAATCAATGCCTTCTTTTTGATTATAACCTTAGACTACCAATCTAGCTTTATTTCTAGTAACAACTCCGGATTCATCCATTTTGTTTCGAAAAACCTATTTTGTTCCAATAACTGGATAATCCTTAGGCCAAGGGACCAAAAACCAAACTTCGTTTTTTTCAAATTGATTTAATTCTTCTTACATTGCTAAAATCCAATTTTCATCTTTTTCAGCATCTAAAAACGATTTTCATTTAATTTGTGAAACAAATACTAAGTTACTACAAACATTTTTAATAGAGAAACGAGTTTTTATACCTTCCACTGCATCACCTATGATGAGGTCTTTAGGGTGGCCATGAGCATACTTCTATTCCTTGGTAGATTTGATTCGTTTTCTAGACGAGCATATTCTTCTTGAAGATTTTTCATTGTGATTTCTTCTTTTTATTCAGGAGATGGATTTTCTTCATTTGTTATGTAAATGCTCTCTGTGTTTCTACAGTGTTATTACTTACAAGATTCTTGAAAACAACGTTGTTAGATTCATCAAAGGCAATGTGTACAGATTCTTTAACAAGTAAAGTTCTTTTATTGAATACTTTATAAGCTTTACTAGGATTCGAATAACCAAGAAATACAGCTTCATCCGATTTAGCATCAAATTTTCCTAAGTTATCTTTATTGTTATTTAATACAAAGCATTTACAACCAAAAACACGCAAGTGGCTAATGTTAGGCTTTCTACCTTTTTAAAGTTCATAAGGGGTTTTCTTAAAAATAGGTTTAATCATGGCACGGTTTTACAACATAAAATACAATGAAAACGGCTTCAGCAAAAAAATATCTAGGTAAATTATTCTCACAAAGCATAGTACAGGTCATTTCTTCAAGAGTTCTATTTTTTCTTTCAACCACACCGTTTTGTTGAGGAGTCCTAGGGGCTGAGAAATTATGATCTATTCCTAAGTCATCACAAAACATAATAAAATCATCATTTTCAAATTCTCTACCATGATCACTTTTAATACTACAAATATTAAGATTTTTTTCATTTTCAATTCTTTTACAAAGTTTTGAAAAATTATAAAATACCTCACTTTTGTGTGTCAAAAATAATACCCATGTATATCTAGTATAATCATCAACACAAACAAGAGCATACGATTTTGCTCCTAAACTTAATGTTCTAGATGGTCCGAATAAATCAATATGCAAAAGTTAAAGCGGTCTGGTAGTTGAAACGATATTTTTAGATTTAAAAGAAATTCTAGTTTGTTTTTCAAGTTGACATGCATCACAAAGTTTGTCTTTTTCAAAACTAATTTTAGGCAAACCAATAACTAACTCATTTTTTGAAAGTTTTGAAATTAAATCTGAATGAGCATGTCCTAATCTTTTATACCATAACCAACCAATTTCATTTATTGCAGATAAACATTTAACATCAAAATGAGAAGACAAGTTATGCAAATCAAACACATATACATTCTCATATCTATGTCCTACAAACAACGTTTTATTATCTTTGGTGTTCTCAATTGTGCAGCGAGTTTTTTCAAAAATAACTCTATTACCTTCATCATATAATTGACTAATGCTAAGCAAGTTATATTTTAAACCTTCAACAAGTAAAACATTTTTTATAATAGGAGAATGATTTTTACCAATACTACCTACACCAATGATTTTTCCTTTACTATTGTCGCCAAAGGTTACATATCCGTCATCCTTTGATTGAAGTGTGGCAAATATAGCTTTATTTCTGGTCATGTACCTTGAGTATGCACTGTCGAGATACCATCTAGTATTACTGGATTTTGTCTTGAAACATACCTACAAAAATTTGATTTTTCTATTGGTACTCATATTTTCTTGGGTCCGTAAAAGTTAGAATTTGATAGAGTTGAAATATCTTTAAGAACTCACATCTTTTTTATTTTAGCAAAGGGATTTCTTTTAATAGGACATGATGGTAAAATATGACCTTTTGTACAACAAAAATGATATGCGAGATGAGAGTAACTAGAAGATGCATGCACAAAACCATTTTTAGCAGTTTTTACTTTTGAAAAATGATTATATCTAGTTTCGGCTCTACCAAAAGTACGATTTTGATTTTTAAGAATTTTATCTAAAGTCTCTCTACCTTGAGTGAATTTTGAAAGAATATTTTTTAAGTCTTCGATATTTTCTTTCAAAACAATTTGCTTCTTTTTAAGACTCATTTTCTTCTTGCAATACAACTAATCGTTTCTCAGAAATTGAAGACTCTTTTCAAGTTAAAATATTATTTTCCTTTTTTATTTTCATGGCTTTATTTTTTTAAAAATTTATCTTAGAAGTTAAAGATTCATTTTCTTTTAATAAATTTGAAATCACTTTCTTTTGATAGTTACTTTTCAAACCAAGTTTCTTAAATTCGGCATGTAATTCATCAAAAGCTTATTGTAATTCATCAAACGTAAAAGATTTTTCATTTACCTCATCTTCATTTCCAAGTGCCGTTAAGCATAAATTAGCAACCTCATTTTTGCAAACTTCAGTTTCTAAGTCGCTTTCATCGTTATCTTCTCACTATACTGCAAACATGGCTTTCTTCTTGTCCTTCTTAAATTGTTTCTTAAGTTCTGGACATTCTGATTTGTAGTGTTTAGGTTTGTTGCATTCGTAGCACGTAATTTCAAATTTTTTGTGATTTTCTTCCCTTTGAAAATCTCTGTTGTTGAAGTCTTTTCTGAAAATTTTTTGCATGTCTTGTTTCTTTTCCATAAACCTTTTGAACTTCCTAGTGATAAATTTCATTTCATCATCATCATTCGAATCATCTTCCTCATCCTCTTGATGTTTTGAGGTGGATTTGAAAGCTATTCCTTTCTTCTTGTTGTTATCCTCATCTTCTTTTCCTTCTTGCATTATGAGCTCATAAGTTAAGAGAGATCCCATTAATTCATCTAGACTTAGCTTTGATAAATCATTGGCTTCGGTAATGGGAATGACTTTTGTCTCCCAACTTTTTGGCAATGATCTAAGCACTTTTCTTACAATCTCAGCATTAGTATATGTTTTGCCAAGAGAAGTTAAACCATTAATAATATCAATAAAGCAAGTAAACATTTGATGAATAGTTTCATCAGGATTTATTTAAAAGAGTAAATAATTACGGACTAGCAAATTGACTCTAAATTCTTTAACTAGTTCGATTCCCACATGAGTCACTATAAGCTTATCCCAATTTTTTTTTGTGGTTTTACATGTAGAAATTCTATTAAACTCGTTGGCATATAAGGCGCAGTACAACATGTTTATGGCTTTGACATTAATTTGGGTCATTCTAGTATCTAATTCATTTCACTCATCTTCAGGTTTTAGTACCTTAAGGCCATCTACGATTTTGGTAGTAATTTTTGGACCATTGCAAATAATTTTCCAACATTCATAATCATTAGATTGAACATGTATGGTCATTTTAGTTTTCTAATAGCTAAAATTTGTGGTGCTAAATAGTGGTGGTCTATTAGATGTTTGTCCTTCGGGTGAGGAATAACTAGGGATTTTCATGATCTACTCTAAGATGGTTAAGTCATACAGACTAGAGTCTAGGCCCTAATACCAACTGTTATCCCAGGTAGGCAACCCAAGAAGGAGGTGAATTAGGTTATTAAAAAAAAAATTACAATATTAAAATATAATAAACACAATATTCAGAATAAAAAATAAAACAATAATTATCAATATAAAAGTAAGAGAGATAGAAAGAGAAAATCAAATACTGAGATTTATAGTAGTTCGGCTCGCCAAACCTACGTCCACTCCCCAAGAAACCTCCTTGAGAATTTCTTCACTATGAAAATGAATCAATATACCACGAAGGCTTCACCAAGCTTGTAGATTTTATACAGGTCTTATTTTTATCTATTGAGCCTCATTTAACAATAAATGCCTTACCCTTACAAAATTTTCTCACAAAATAATGAATAAAAAAAAAAGAGGTACTTTAACCCTCTTTTACAATAATAATCTCACAAAGAATAGATATGAAAGTGTAAGAACAAATACTACACTCAGATCTCAAAATGAAAGAGTAGAATACAATACACTCAAAAATTTGGAGCACAAATTTTTTTCTCTTCAAGTTTTTAATTTTTCTCCACACATAATACTTCTATTTATACCCAAAAATATATATCCGTTGGAGGGAGGGACGTTCCTCTTCTGACTTTGGAGTCCCTTCACATGGGTTTGCAGCTGAGACATGCTCAATATGTGGCTTCATCTTTTCAAAAAGAATAGCAGTTGGTTGTTGGTGTTTTTCAATTTTCAAAAAACAAATCAAACACTTTGAATAAAAGGCTATGGGTTGCTATCAATGAATAGTAACAACTTATTTTAAAACATTTCACGTAAGAAACAAAAAAATGCACAATGATTGCATAATAATTTTTATATTAAAATATTTGAATGTACATTGTTATTTTTAATAAAATATTTGTACGTATAGCATAATCTCTTTTTAAAAAATATTTATATCAGACATAAAAATATATACCCCTTTCTAAAAGTTTTGTAATTGTTGAAGAAATTATAAATACGCTCAAATAAAAATAATCAATCATCTTATGTGAGTATATCAAAATGAAACAATTCATTAATATCACATTTGTCAAAATAATACAACCAATCAATTAATTTTGTCAAAATAATACAATTAATCAATTTTAAATTTATCAAAAAGTGAATAGTGACCAGCCAACCAATCAATTAATTTTGTCAAAATAATACAACTAATCAATTTTAAAATTGTCAAAAAGTGAATAATGACCAGCTAACCAATCAATCAATTTTGTCAAAATAATACAACTAATTAATTTTAAATTTGTCAAAACTGAATAGTAATATTTTCAAAATATGTCCATTTAAATAATATTTATAACAAATATATCATACAACCTATATTTTAAACAGATAATATTTTGTGTCAAATAATATAGAATATATATATTAAAAAAATTCAAAATTTTCTAATAATATTTTAGACATCATCAAAATTAAACAATATGATTAACACTTATGTATCAAGCCATTCAAAAACAAGAAGATTTTCATATTAGATTTCCTTATTTTGAATACCCAAACCCCACTATAAGAATCCCACATATTGTTTATGTGTTTGTGTGATAATTTCATACCATCATTGTGCTAGGGTTTTTGTTAATATTGGATTCGGTTAGAAGTTTAGCAATATTGTCACCAAATTTTCATTTGTTTTTTGGAAAACCTAATGCGATTTTTCAAATGCACCTTTGTGTGCAATGCGAATGTGGCTTTCACTCTGTTTTCGGGTATTCGAGTGCATCTGGTGCATTAGGGTTGGGATAATCCCCATATTTCATGTTCAATGTGGTTGTCATATGTATGTGTGGTTGATTTTAGGTGTGTCGTAATGAGTGAAATGTGTTTTAAACCTAATACAAATTTTCAAATTACTAGAAACCTAATACGATTTTTCAAACCCACCATTATGTGCAGTATGAATGTGGCTTGTACTCTATTTTTGGATATTCAGGTGCATGAGGGTTGGGAAAATCCCCATATTTTGTGTTGAATGTGGATTTCATAGGTATATGTATTTGATCTTGTATTATTTAAGTATTATATTTAGTATATATATTGTGGAGGATAATATATTTAGTATTATTTTTCCATGTTCAATCTAGTTACTGATTTGATCGTCAGAAAGGTCCTCCCTGATCAAATTAGGTTGAGAGGATCTTTGATTTTGAGTTTCTCTTGCAAGGAATCAGGCACTTCATTTTACTATCTATCTGTGGAGACAAATTCATCATTTACAATAGTAACATGAACAAATAAATAGATAGTATACATATAGACAAATAGTTAGAAATAATATGATCATTTAAATTATTATTAACCTAAAAATAATAAAACGTTGGGCAATAGCCCCAAAACTTTCAAATTTGAACTTATGAGCAAACATCCATGTTTTAAATTCATAATTTATACCTATATAAAAAAATCATATTATATATATATATTTATTTATATTTATATTTATATTATATATAAAGTAAAGGTTCATATTTGATGTCATGAAACTTTTATTTCTTTTTATGTCAAGTGAAGATAGAGAAGAGAATGGCACTCGAACCTAAGACATTAGGCTCGGTAACCAAAAAGAAAAAAAATTACCACTTAAATGACACATAGTATGCAATAATTCTTTTATGTTATTTTTAATTATTTAAATTACACACAGATAAAGTAAAGGCACAAATTAATGTCTTGAAATTTTAGCATTGAATATAGTAGGTTGTCACGGACTGAGTGCTTGTCATTCTCTCGAGAAACTGGCTCGACGAGTGGTATTGCGTACCCTCATGCATTATGCCTAAGGACCAACCCAAGTGATGCGATAAGGATCTACTCTGCATGCCTTGCCGCTCACAAACTAATGTGCTTGCAGGGTGTTTGGTGTAGAACCCACATCTCCAATGAGTCGGTATGTGACATGCTACCACCGTCAATCCTTGACGCCCTCATTAGGGGGACATTACCATGCCTACCTCCATACTTGTCCGTTCCCAAACTCGCCCTGCACGGACACCAACATTGGTAGGAACCCCATAATGAAGGTGCTTGGTGTAAGTCCTACGTATCGTTCCCATCACAGTGCCCTGCTGGCTCTGATACCACTTGTCACAGCTAGGTGCTTATCATCCTCTCAAGGAGCCAACTCCATGAGTAGTACTGCGTACCCCCATGCATTATGCCCAAGAACCAACCTAAGTGATACAATAGGGATCTACCTTGCCTGCCTTGCCGTTCACAAACTAATGCTTTTATAAGATGCTTGGTGTAGAACTGGCATCCCCAATGAGTCGATAAGTAACATGCTACCACCGTCAATCCATGACGCCCTCGTCAAGGAGACATTACCTTGCTTGCCTCCATACTTGTCTGTTCCCAAACCCACCCCGCGCGAACACCATCTTTGGTGCGGACCCCATAATGAAGGTGCTTGGTGTAAGTCCTACGTACTGTCCCTATCACAGTGCTCCTAGGCTGGATCTAATACCACTTGTCACGGATGGATGCTTGTCATTCTCTCGAGAAGCCGGCTCCACGAGTGGTATTGTGTACCCCCGTGCATTATGCCCAAAGACCAACCCAAGTGATGCAATAGAAATCTACCATGTCTGCCTTGCCGCTCACAAACTAATGCGTTTGCAAGGTGTTTGGTGTAAAACTTGAATCTCCAATGAGTCGGTACATGACAAGATGTACTAGTCCCGTGGAGTTAGCCTAACATGTCGAATTTAAGGGAAACACTATGATACATTCTCTTTAAATGATGTGTATATCCACCTTATAATTAACGGAAAAAAATGACATAATTTTATATTTTCTTAGTTATAATGAAAAACAAATATCATAACCAAACATTACATGAAACATAACTAAAATAATGTCATAACTAAAGAAGAAAATCGGTCATAACTAAATAATAAAATGGCATAACTAATGGTGCATATAGTGCACAACTATACAAGATAAATTATCAACTAGTCTCATTAAGTAGACTTAAATACTATTAAGTCCTTTTGACTTTTTGAAAGCACCAATAAGTCCTACCCTCATAAATTATTTCCTATCAAATTCTTTCATCTTCTTTTCTTTTTCTCTCTCTTCACTATTTTTCCAAAAGTTTCACTCCACCATCGTCACCGTCCACCCATCACCACTACCACCATTGTCGCTATCTAGCCACTATCACTACCATCACCATCATCTATCCACCATACCACCTTTGTTATTCAGATGTCACCACCATTCACCATAGGGGTGCTTAGCAGATATTCTGATCCGCCCAAAGCGACTGAATCGAACCGATCCGCCGTATTTTGGATAGATGCATAATGACGAAAGAACAATTGCAGATTGATTTTTTCCAATCTGCCTAATTTTGGACGGATGACAGATTTAAGATTCCTTTGGCCGCAGTCAAACCGCCAAATCACAAGTACCCCTAGTAATTTGTAAAATTTTGTATTTTTAATTTGTTTAGATATTTTGTCTGTGTTTTAATTGAAAAAGAGTTTAGATATTCTGTTGTGTTTTCAATTTATTTTCAATTTAAAAATTCTTTTATCAAAGGACAAGTGTTGATATTTGGTATTTTTGTATAGAAAATATAAAGTTTAATTTTGTCATTTTAAAAAAAAAATCAAATTAAATAGTTTTTGAATAAAAAAAAAGTAATGAAATAGTTTTGATAATGAAAGGTTTTCTTATGTGTATTTATTATTAGTATTTGACAATTTACTTGATAATTTTTTGGTTATGTTGAGTTGGATTGTTATCCCAAAAAAAATGTTGACAAGTTGTCATATTATGTTCAAAATTTATAAAAGTTTAAACCACCAAACCAATTCACATCCATCCGTCAATCCGCTCAATTCGTATCTGTCAATTCAGAGGACAAATGCGGATTGATTTTTTCCAATCCGCGCGGGCAGAGAGCGGACTATTTCCACCACCGCCGATCTACACACCATCGCCATTGTTTACTAACCACCTCTACCATTATATATCTACCACTATCGTAGCAGATCTACACTTTACAATCATTGATCTACACTTTACTGTCGTAAATCTACACTCCACCGTCGCCAATCTACACAACCACTATATCACCATCGTCTCCTTTGTTTCATATTCATATTTATTTTTAAGTGATAAATTTATCAACCTCTTTTGTTCTTTGTGTAATGGAAGAAGATGACGAATTCTTGTAAGTGAGTAAATTAATATGAGTAAGGATTGTGGATATTAATGAATAAATTTGCAATAATAAATTTATCAGTCAAAATTTATAAATAAATAAGTCTGCTTAATAAGACTGACCCCGTAAATACTCCTATTTTTTATTAGAATCACAGACCGGACCGATGGACCATCTCTCACGGGCCAACTTGACCAGCTCAGCGCCAATTCAGAGCAGGATGAGGATAAAAAGCCCAACTTGTCTGAGATATATTGGGCCGGATCAAAACTTTTCAGGCCCAATAAACGTCTAATAATAATATAAAACACTTTTTTATTCTGGACACGCTCTCTCTCTCTCATTCTTTCTCTCTCTTGTTTAAACGGACGGCAGACCGGTGCTGACGTCCCACGGAGACATCCCTTCCCTCCTCTCTTCTCTCTCTTCCCCATTTCTTTCACACTTCACAGGTCCTCCCAAAATATCAAAAATTTAATCTCCGATCTGATATATATACACATCACCAATTTGCTCATATATATTTTGTAATTAACAATTTTTGTTTTTTTGTTTTTCGATTGCATATAGAAGACGAGTTTCTAGGGTTTATTCTGATACATCTAATGGCCGCTCCTCCGGTTAGAGCTCGAGCCGATTACGATTACCTCATAAAGCTCCTCTTGATCGGCGACAGCGGTGAGTGATATGTATTTGTATGTATGTATGTATGCATGTTAATGGTGAAATTTATGAATTGTTGTGGTCTCGGTGGCAATCTTCTTGTTAATTTCTAATAGATTGCTTTGGGAAGCTTAAATTTTGGTTTTAACTTTTTTTGATAGGCAGATTTTTATTAGGTTTTATTCTAGTTGTTGATTCTTTATGGTCTGAATTTTGAAATGTGTGCATCTTTATATATATATATATATATATGAATAATGCTATATTGACTAACTAGTATACTAACCAGTAGTGTTGGGACACACTAGGTGTGTGCGAGTGAAACAATTAGATTGGCAATTACAAATTGAAACAGTTCAATTGAGTCCATGAGCTGGCTTTGTCTACACTACCGTGGCTTTTGCTTTATAATAGTACTAGCGGATGTTTGTGCCTGAAGGCACGGTGTAAATAATGTTAGGATTAAAATATAATTGTAATCCCAGCACTAAAAAAAAAATAAAAAAATTAATTTGATAAAATCACAAATTTATTATAAAGTTTTGGATTTTTCACAAAATTCCTTACGAAAACTCGTTTTTGTTTATATAATATACAATAAATATTCAGACCCTTTTGGGGGTCACCCCTATGACCCCTTTGCTTTTGATTGGTTAATTTTATTTATTTATTTATTTTTATTTTTTTTCTTCTCTCCCAATCCCCAACCCCCACATGTGTGTGTGGGTGGTGGGGGTGGGAGTTTTAAGGGGGTCTCAATCATGACCCTATAATATATAACTTAATAGATAAATGTGCCTGACATACATACAATTTTCACGGGCATACATATAATATTGTTTTTGCTTATATAATTATATGAAAATTGTATGTATGTCCGTAATGTCCTAGTGTATTACAAGCATACATATCATGGTTGTTAAAATCGCGATCCGGATCGTAGGATCGTACGATCCTACGATCCTCCTGCGATCCTACTTTGCCAAAGCGATCCGGATTGTTGTAGGATCGATGTGATAACAGGATCGTAAGTCGGATCGTGTAGGATCGCATGGGATCGTGTAGGATCGTATAGGATCGTAGGTAGGATCGCAAGTAGGATTGTAAATTTTATGATTTTTCACCTTATTTTTAATATGTATCATTTTAATTTTAATTTTTATCTTTTTTTTTTAATAGAAAGTAGGATCTTACGATCCTTCATCCGATCCACCAGACCCTCTCAGCGATCCTACTTAGGATCCCGATTTTAACAACCTTGATACATATATTGTATGGAAATATGTGTAAAATATATTGAATAAAAAGGAGAAAATTAAAAAAAAACAATTAGAGAGAAAAATAAAAACGGGAGAAAATAAAAAAATAAAAATAAAAGAGGAAGGAAGGTGGGATCATGGGATCATGGAATGATGGGTGAGAAAAGAAAAAAGTAAGAGAGAGAAGTGGAAAAGTAGAAAATGTACATGTAGGACATTTTTTGAAAAATATATCCCAACCATTATTTTATGATTTGAACAGATCTGAGCCATTCAAATGTCCTAATAGGACAAAAATATGTTGAAGATTCAAAAACTATCCTGCTTTATTATATATATATATATATATATTTATCCAAAAGCTTTTGTGGACTCAACATTCTGCTTCAGATAAATTTTGGGGTTTATGCGTATGCTTAGGGACTGATGCAGGATTCTAACCTTGGGATGCCAAAGTATATGCAACTAAAAAAGTTATAATGAAGGTTTAAAATGCAATTTCAATATCTATGAACACGTGTGAAATATATCATGAAATATACCTAGTTGAGTTCTGGGACTTTACTGCAAACTAAAATATATGTTTCAATCAATATAAAATTACAAAAATATGATTGACATTGAATATGTTCCCGTTCATCCATAAAAATTTACGGGAAAATAGGAACCATTGCCCTATCTATCTACTAAAATTAGGAATCTAGAGTTAGAGTTGTGTTCGATGCTCTTTCATGACGTAAAACTTTTCTATGAAAGAAGTCGTCAAAATGTCAAGATTATACAGTGTGTAGTATTATATTTAACATTCTCATTTGCTTGTTTTGTTACACTTACAGTCTTACACTAAACAATTCAAGTTAGTGTTCTTTTCCCCGTTTCCAGAACTAGAGATAGTATTATGCAAATATGCATGCTTATATATAATAAAACAAGGGTAAAGCCATCAAAATTCCTTTATTTCAATGCAAAGAGAGACTACCTTTAATTTGTTTGACGCAACATTGTTTTGTGCACGTTGAGAAAGAGAAGCTACCTCTCATTTGTAGTGATGTTAGATGTTGAACAAAGTGTAAACAGATGTTGGATTAAGATTGGATTCAATTGAATAGTTGGTATGTATGTGGAAATGATTGACGATACATTTTTTGAGCTAGCGTGAAGCTAGTTCAAGATTTTCTAGAGTGAGACCTTTTTTGGCACCCTTTAATGGGTTTTCTGTTTTTCATTATTTATCTTCCATTGTTTTTGTAAAAATCATTCTAATTTTGCAAGGGATTTCTAAACTGTTGAATGAATACAATGACGGTCTTTGTCCCAATCAAATAAATTGGCAACTTCGCCACAGCATGTCTCTTAGCATTTATGTTCAGATTTTCTTTGTTTCTTTAGGAGGGGCAATATAAGCTTAACGACATTGATATGTACTCACCCTTCCTATATGAAAGGAAAAATGGAGAAGCGTAAGTTCTACAACAATCCAACTAGAATGGCTGACAAACTTGGATGATTGTTATTATGCTACAATTTCTGACCCCATTAATACCTTACAGTCTACATGCTAGTGCTAATTATATATTTAACCTTTTCATTTTAACCATTTCATTTTCCCTTACAGAGGGTTCTAGTTTGATTGTTATAATACATTTGTTATTAACAATGAAATGAAGAATTATGGAAGATTTGGATTTATTTTTAGCAATAATTATAGAAAAGAAAACAAAAAAATCCCGAGTTGAGTTGTTTCTCCAAAATTGTTACATTTATGGAAATATTTATACTTCTTTTCACATACGGAAATATGAAATTCAGAAGCATATGATAGGCCAAGGCCCCGAAAAGGTCACTAACGAAATACCGCATTTAGGGGTTGTTTGGGGTGTTCTAAATAAGTGCACTTTTTATCTTTTTGGACTAAAAAGTTGAGAGAAAAAATATGGATGTTTGGGTTAATTTTTTGACTTTTTTATGAAAAAATGTGTATTAAAAAATTGTGTAAATAAGTGTATAGGGGAAGTTATAGATAGAATAGCCCGTACGGTTGGAAGCATGAGGGGTAGCGCGGCAGAGGGTATGGTGTAGGAGATTGATTCTCTCATTTTCGAGCATAAATTGGACGGTGATGTTCGGCCCACGGGGGCCCACCACGGGTCCCGTTTTACTAATCGGAACCATTCAATGTGTATAACTCGTCGAGTACTATATGCTTGTAAAAAATCACATTGATTGGATATCAATAGTTATCTAATCGTGTTAGTTTTTCTTGTCAGCTGTTAACTATAACACCATCCATTTTTTATACAAAACTGATTTGATCATGTAGTTACCAATTTTCGATCAATGTAATTTTTTACAGGCATATAGTTCTGGATGAGTTCTACATAGTGAACGGTTTGGATGATCAAAACGGGACCCGTGGTGAGCCCCCACGGGCCCAACATTTCCATCAAACTTAGTGATTTTATATATGTATTTCTTTTTTTTTCCCTCTCACGATAGTACAGGGTCATTTTAGCTGTGTAAATTGTGTAAATTTTGTTTGATTAAAATATTATGTATTTTAATTTTTTAATATTTTTAATTTGTGAATAATGATTACTTTTTTGCTTTTTTTGTAACTTTTTGACTTTTTTGATACATCCCAAACCAGGCCTTAGAAGCCCATTTATTACGCAATTTAGACAAAAATGGAATTGTGCTGTTCAAATCTTGGGTAGAGACAGGGCATATTTTAAGTAGGGAAATTAACGCCCATGGGGAGATGGATAATGGCAATGATGCTTTTTATCTTGGATGTGTTAAGATCAAGGAATGTCATCTGAACTACTAAATATCTCAGATTCTGCACAGCCAGATGCTGTTCTGGCGAGCTTACCTTTATGTTAAGCAGCCTTCATGAACTAAGTCTTTTGGCCTAAGCTTGAGAAACTAGCCTTACAAAAGAGTTTAATTTGTCTGAAAGATTAAGAGGATTTTGTAAAGGAACTCATGAATAGTGGCAAATAAGTATCATGTTTAGGCTATAGAGGACTTATTGTAATCCAACTCGTGGGTCTGTGCCAATCCACTTGCTCTGAAATAGGGAGAATGATTGATGTAATCAGTCTCTCCAATGACTATGATTGAAGGTGAACCTGATCAAATTTGGATCAAGGCCGCAAGCATGCCAAAATTAGATTTTAGATATAATTTCTCCTATTTCCAACAGGTAAACAAACCATAGAATATAGAGATTTGAGAGCGCAAGGACTTACTCAAGTATGCCATTTTATTTGTTTAGAAAACCTTCTTCATGATAGATTGTACAGGAGGAGGCAAGGGGTATATTAATTGTGAAGTACTGTGGAATAAAGAAAGTCACTAGCAAGTGACAAGGCAACAAGTGGTTTCTATGAAATTGATCAATAACAAATGATGGGTGGTCTATATGTAAATAGTGAAAGCCGAGAAAGTGACAAGTGACGTACGTGTAATTGAGTGTCTAAGAAGCATGAACACTTTTAAGAATGTGATGTATCCGTGTTGTGTCTATGTCGATCACCGACACTTGTTAGACACTTCCCGACATGTGTCCGATACTCGTTAAAATGTGTCCTAATTTTTAAGAAGTTTTTTAGATCCAGACACTCTTTGGACACTCGTGTCCATTGCTTAAATACATAGTCCACCGATTAGACACACATAAAATTAATTATGAGTTTGAACTAAATAATTTATGATACAATAACAAAAGGAAAAAAAAAATGTAAATTTATAAAATAAATATTATATTACATTTTTCTATCATCTTTGAATGATATATTCATATATATATATGACATAATAAATATATAAAATCATATATTTCGTGTGTGTCCCCCGTGTGTCTTATCTTGGATTTTTTGGGAAATTGGTGTGTCGGTGTGTCCATATTGTGTCGTGTGTCCGTGTCTATGCTTCTTGGTTGACTATTTTAGTGATACTTACTGACATGGGGACACGCCAAAGTTATAGAAATAATATTACTATGAAAATGGGACCCAAAATGAAGCCTAGAAGGAAGATACAACTTCACTTTTTATTGAGGTGTTGATGGGGGTTGGGATGGACAACCATCTGGATGCAAGTAGCATTGGCATAACTTCCTATGTTGACTTGGCTGAGAGTAGAGGCGCATTCTCTGATTTTCAGAAGCTCTGGAGAGACTTTTATATGTAAACTTTGGCAAGCTAATAGTTGATACGTAATAAATGCAGTAGATGTAGCTGGTTTAACACCTTGAGATTCATATAGTTCTATTGATGGGGTACTTGAACTTTATTGTATTTTCAACTGCTAGGTCCATGTAGGAATACATCCACACCGGAAGCTTTTCATCTTTTCGTGGAGAAAATGTTGCCTGATGCAACCAGTTCTCACACATGAGATTGGAAAGTTCTCCCTGTGTCCCGTAATGTTAGTCCTTTTCAATTTGGGATGTCCCAAAATGTAGTCTTCTTTGAAAAGTCAAAGCATAGAACTTCACAATTTTTCAAAATATCCATATAAATGGCTAAGAATATATTTAAAAGTGGGAATAAATGGCCAATCTCAATGCCTTTGAATTTGAATTCAGCAATTATATCTCCCTTAAAAAAAATGGATTAACTTTGTGGGACAGGAGTATTAAGTATTTATAAGCTACTTAATGTTGATTCAAGTTGCTGACCATTGGAAGGACAGAGTCTGCAGTTGTTGTCTAGGAAGAAATTTTATGAAAACTATTGTAGTGGTAGATTCAAAACTCCACATATCTCAATAGGATTAAGGGCAGCTATTTTAGGGGGCTATAAGTCTATAACACATACAGCAAGTGAATCTTGAGTTCTGATCTCTATATGCCTTCTTTTTTCTCTTTTTTTTTGGATAGTATTATGCCTTGGGGAGAACAAATATGAACATACTGAAGTAGCTAGTCAAGGGTTCAGAAATCAAAAGCCTCTGTCAGACATTCTCTTCATGTCTGAAATCACCTAGTTCATGTGTCAGACAATTGGAAGAGATTTTTGTTAATTTTGGGAGTTTAGCTCATATTCTGTCACTATTTATGTGAATATTGAAAGTTGTGTTTTATCTACTTGAGTTGAAATTTGGTATCTAATCTGGCAGGTGTGGGTAAAAGTTGCCTCCTTTTGCGGTTCTCAGATGGTTCCTTTACCACTAGCTTTATTACAACCATAGGGTAGGTATCTTCTATAATCTAAATGTCAATGTAGGTCTTTTTTTTGTTTTCCTCTACAAACTTGTGATCTCACTTTTGGACCTTTTTATACAGCATTGATTTTAAGATAAGGACCATAGAGCTTGATGGCAAACGAATCAAACTGCAAATCTGGGACACTGCTGGTCAGGAGCGATTCCGAACAATTACAACTGGTAAGTATGGGGTTTTCGATGTTGAAAACAAAATGAGGTAGTTGCTGAGAGTGCTGCATTTGATTAAAACATGTCTTCTAATAAGGTCACAGACTTAAATTAAAGAAAAAACATCTGTTTTATTTATCAAAAAAAGAAAAAAGAAAAAACATCTGTTTTACCAACTTGCTGGCTCATTGGTGATAGAAACTGTGAAAAGAAGAATTGTATGGGAGTCATCCTCCTAGGGACTTCCCAAATGATTGTATCGAGAAATTCTACCGTAGATGTTATAATGATGCAGTTAAGGATCAATTCTGTTGTTTGTTCTCCATGTTAAACCTCAACTGGAGCACTACTTCTCGGCATCCTCTTTCTCCCCTTCCATTTTTTTTTTCATGTGTGTTCACAGTTGAATGAAATATTTACTTAAGGAGTTATATGAACACAGTTAAGGTGTCAATGTTTTGTTTGATCACCATGTTAAATCTCTACTAAAAAGAGTAATGATATACAAAAAGAAAATTCATATAGAATGATGTGGCTCAATGTGGACCTTCTACTTTAAAACTAAACACTTCTGAAGATGAGTTTATTTATAAGAATGGCATTGCCACATCATTCTTGTGGAATTTTTGTATGAATAGAGTGTTCCTTACTAAAATATTGCTTCGACAACCTTTTTCTGGTAGTGGAATGAAATATGTATGAAGAACAAACCTTTAAAGGGGACTGGACTAGACCAAAGTACGATCATTTAATTTTCTTCTTTCCCTTTCATTTCTTTCTTTCTTTCTTCTTCTTGAGTGTCTGGATTCAGGTGAATCTGGGAATTTCCTTCCCCTTTTGTTTTGTTGTTGAAGCTGAGGAGTTAATGGGGGTTATTGCTGAAAATGCAACAGGTTTACACTTTTGCCTGCCCTTTGATTGACAGCGCCTTGTCTGTGGTTTTGAACACAGCAAAGACATTGTCAACTTTGTCTTATTAATAGCACCAGCCTCACTGTTATTTCTACCATTATTACCCTTCATCATGGCATTTTCATACTCATAATAAAGTTTAAATTGGGAAACTAATAGTAAAAACCCATAGAAACAAAAACTAGAAAATTATCACCAAAAAAAAAAAACTGGAAAGTGTTGGTTAAAAAAATTAAACAGATCATTATTTTAAGGGATAGAAAGAGCAATTCCATTCTACACTTGGTAACATGGTGTTTGTCTTTTTACTCCAAATCACCGAAGATTGAAGACCTGAAGTAGGGTTTTGAATTGGAGAAATATGTGGGCATTGGTATTGTGCTGTAACTAAAGGGCTTAGGTGGGCATTGCTCGCTTTCCCCTAGGGCCACTCTCTCTTTTCAAGGATGTGCTTTTAAGACGCAACTCTGTGTAGCTGGCATTGGATGGGCTTGGGAAGAAATTGTTTAAAAAGATGGTTTGGCTGACTCACCAGACACCTTTTTTTAAGAATAGATTTTCATCTTGCCACCAGAAGCTGCAATGAATAGTAGCTTGTGTTATATTTTACATAGCTGCCCCCTCCACCCCATGAAAAAAAAAATAAAAATAAAAAGAAGAAGAAGAAGAAGAAGAAGAAAGAAAGTAAAGAAAGAGAAAAAGAAACACACACATAGGTTACAAAGATTTAACCTGCTGAGCAAACTTGGGTGAAGACATATGCTTATGGTTCTTATACACCTTCATTTTTTGTGTGACAAAATTGTACATTAAGAATTTGGTGATACTCACAAGAAAAGTCTGTATATATATTTATCTATCTGTGCATATGTGTATGAAGATGGTCAGAACCACGAGAAGCGCATTGCCGTCTGGTCTCTATTGCAACATCATTTTGGGCTAGGCGCACATGCATTCTACAGTTAACATGCAGGGAAACTTTTTTCCTGATTGTGAGATTGATGTTTGATTGATGATTTAGGTGTTGTTTTCCTTGTGCAGCCTAATATGTTTTTAAATGCTCTAGAAGTTTGTCTAGCCTTTTTATTTGGTAGCAAGTATAATTGCCTTAATTTGCAGAGCATTATCTCTCATTTTTGCTGCTACAAAGTTTTCTCAAGTAGCTCTCCCTCTTCTGCAGCTTACTACCGAGGAGCCATGGGGATTTTGTTGGTGTATGATGTAACTGATGAGTCTTCTTTCAATAGTAATTGCTTTCTCCACTTTTATATTTCAGAATTTTGACTTTTTGGGCTTAATTATCTTTGCCCTTTTTTGAACCAAAGGAAGATTTCCACTTTATTTGATTGCTTCTATTCTTTAAACATCATTTTTTCTGTCCATGGAATTTGCTTTTGATGATTGAACAGTAGAGTTGTTGAGGATTTTTCCTTTGGTTGATTGAGATTTAACTTGTGGATCTTTCTAGTTTTCTCTCGATTTTACTGAACTAACACCTTCCCATGTTTAGACATTAGGAATTGGATTCGTAACATTGAACAGCATGCTTCTGACAATGTTAACAAGATACTGGTTGGTAACAAGGCTGACATGGATGAAAGCAAAAGGGTGATCTCTCTCTCTCTCTCTCTCTCTCTCTCACTCTCTCTCTCATATGTTTGTCTGAGCACATGCTACTATGCAATTTTCAATATTGACCAGACCGGAATCTTTTTCTCTAGGCTGTTCCTACCTCAAAAGGCCAAGCACTTGCTGATGAATATGGCATCAAATTCTTCGAGACTGTAAGTTTGTAGATAATGTTGGAATTACTTGTGGAGGTAAATATTTGTGGTGCTAAAGTGTATTGTGTGATGCAGAGTGCAAAAACAAATATGAATGTGGAGGAGGTCTTCTTTTCAATAGCAAGGGATATAAAGCAAAGACTCACAGAGGCTGACACCAAGGCTGAGGTATGTGTTCTTCAAACACCTGTATACAAGACCTACTCAATGTTTCGTGAATTTGCATCATTAAGGTTGGCATGTATGACAGTCAATTGTGCTTAGTCATTATTGTTGGACTTTGGACTCTCTGCAATGATTTATAAGAGAGGGTGACACCTCATCAAAAATCATTATTTTTTATAACACGTATCACACCACTCATAATACATCACACTTACACTACATGACACATTCATCACACTCATCACACCACACTTCCACCATGCTTCTGCAAAGCGCGTTTTTTAGTCAATCCTGGTTGGATTCAGATGAATCATATTCTGAAACATAATAACCATATCGGTTCCTGTGCCATGGAGATTGATGGAGATCAACCCGTTAGATTGGATGATCTCGATCAAATCTATCCCAGCTGTACTAATCATCGAACAGGTTTGGTTTTTAGTGAGAAGTTCCTCAATCTCGACTTTTTAAGGACAAGCTAAAAAGTTTTCATTCATTAAGGAAAAATAACAAATATAATTAAAATGACAAAAATACCCCAAGTAAATTTTACTAGCGTCCTTCCACACTATCTCACACCACCACCACCATTCCCAGCCACTGGTCACCGGCGGCCACTACCTCCGTCAACTGTTGTCCTTTGCACAATAAAAAATATAAAGTGAAGGATCTAAGGCATTAAAATCTTTTGGCTTGGACTTCTCTCATGATAGAAATTATTTGAGTGACTTTAGCCTAAAATCCCATCATCAAACTAGACCAAGGGTTCTCAAATAGTCTGACAGTATTCTAGAGGATAAGCACCAAGATTATGCCAGTGAGAGGTTTCCTTATGAAGAAGTGCTGAGGAGACGTGAGTTGGATCAATACCGTTAACCATGCAGAGTTGGAGTTGGTGAGTATGAAAAAGTTCTGGGACACCAAAGTTTATTAAGTGCTCATGACCACGAAGAACCAAACGGTGATGTGTCTTGTGAATTTGAATGCTGCCATTAGGATCTGGAAAGAAATGTGTTTTAGAGGGAAAAAAATGATCGTACAATATGTGAACAGAGTCTGCCTGAATTGGTTTTGCCAAAAAGTAATATCTCCAAAAAGCATGAACCATTTACTCAGGCAGAGATTTATTCTTCAGGTGATTTAAGTTGGCACTTGGCCAAATACTAGAGTAACTTGGGTTTTTCGAAGATAATTCTAATATGGTATAAATCATCAAGATACCGTAAAAGCGAGTAAGCCCCTTTGGGAAAATGAAACACAAATGAAGAATTAAACTTGAGAAGGGTGAGAAACAGGTAAACAGGATGGTAGGGACTGTGGCCCCTGCAAGGATAGAAGAAATTCTACTAGATATACTACTTTAATCTTTTGGTCTGTAAGACTTCAACTATCAAAATGAAAACCCATTCTTTGTTGAGTGGTTAGTTAAGTGATTCTTACAATTTAAACTTTGTATTTATAAAATTTTAATGGAAAATGTTATATTTACAAATTGTTTGTATGGAATTTTGAAATGATAAGTCCTAATGCAATCACATTATTATGTATATAAATTTTATATATTTTTTCTATTTGTACATCATTTATATCACAATAGATACGAAGGTTACATCAGGTCTCCATCACTAATACATATATAGTCATTTCTGTTTTGTTCAATGTGAAAAAGGTATTTACACAATGCATTTATAATATAAAAAAAAAAAGAAGAAGGTATTTATACAATGTATTTAATTTTATTTGTCTCTATATTAAAATCTACTTGAATTTTATTTTAAAAAATCAATTTTTATGCTTGTAGAAGTGAATCTTTTAATATGACATATATGTTGTCTTCGCTAATAATAAAATAATTACAATGTTATTATCTATTTTAAATGCATATTACATAGCCCCCTTACCATAGAATTCTTGCGTCCACCACTTATGGTAGGGAAGGTTTAATATAGGTCCATTGTCTAAACCAAAATGGTAGTAAGAGCTCTAAAAACCAATAAAGTTGAAGGACACTTTTGTGGGTCAGGGTGAGATCAAGGTGGATTCGGAGATGGAAAGGAAGGTGTAAGGGTTCAAGAGAAGAGATGATGAATAGCACAATTGCGCTACAAAAATCATATGCAGTGCAATTTTATATATATATTTTTTTCTTCTCTAGTAATAGGTTTATATTTGTAGTCTGCTAATTACTGAACTACCCATTGGTTGCAGCCTCAAGCCTTCAAGATTAGCCAATCAGACCAGGGAGCGGGGGCTGCTCAAGCTGCACAAAAATCGGCTTGTTGTGGTTCTTAAGCAGACTTGTATGTGTCAAACACATATCAGAAGGTTATATCATCATTTTGGTGGGAAAAACTCGCCCTGGTATCACTGTTTCTTGTGTTGTTCTTGCTATCATTATTTTCTGCTACTACTCATTTGTGATTGGGAATGGTAGTCTCATTTGAGAAAATTAATTAATGTACAAGTTCTTTTTCTGTTACCACATAAATTTCTTTTTTTGACATAGGAAGAAAAATAGCAACAGGCTTCCATTTCTCTTGTTTTAACTGTTATGGATGAAATGGCATGTTTCATGCAAGCATTTTCATTTAATTATATTGTTAAGCCTTGTAGCGTCGATTTTGCTGTCTGCTTTCCTAGCATAGTGCAAAATTTCACTTCAATCATCTAACTCGCCGCCAATAAAATAATTAGCAAAGCTATTCAAAGTTATGACTCCACAGTTGCTTAGGAGTGACCTTGATGGATGTTGCATTTTTGGACAGTATATACTAGAGGTTGCAAAGCAGGACATCTTGATCAAGTTGAAGATTGATTTTTGTATTTTTTAAAATATTTTAGAAAATGAAAGGAAAAAACATTAAATTAGGATGTGGGATCCTCAATCCTAAAAAGAAATTGTTCCCGTCTCACTGTACTATTAATGTTTGTATCGCTAACTATGAGCAAAGGATTGGCAACACAGGATCCTTTTGTTCATTGTCAACCATACAAAAACTGCGAGAATATTGAGACATTGGAGAACAAAAAAAATTGAGGGTTGAGAATCTACAAAATTTTCAACTATTGAATCATATTTTGAAATTCACGTGTCTTGAGATTTTTAACGTGAGATTTTTTACATAAAAAGGACCGAAGTTTTGTGAATGGAAGATGCCTGATCTTTGTCTATTAATCTGTTATGGACTAACATTGAAGCTAAAGTCAGTTGTCTCTTTTCGCTGGGCAACTGGTTTAAGTGCTTCTAAACATGCTACTATCACTGCAAATGAATTAAGCTAAGTCAAGTGATGATGTATTTGAGTTCAACTCTATTAATTGAGTTGAAGTTTAAGCTTGTGTTCAGCTTGAATAACACGAATGGAATAAGCTCGAGCGCAGTTTGAAGCTCAAATCACAACCAAAAACACATCATTTATTATATACATTTTACATTATCATATGACATGCATATTGTCATGTCTTAAATTATTTATGCATATATATATAGCAATTGAGCCTAGCTTATTGTAGTTTGAGCTTGGCTTGAATACACAATTGAACGAGTTGCAAATGAATTAAGCTTGAGGTGTTGATTCGTTTACAACTCTACATGCAACTAAGGGTTATCATTTGGTTCAAAAGTTTGTGATTCGGCCCGAGCTCACTAGGCTTTTACCGAGTCCAAAGTCTATATTATTCACCCAAAAAAAAAAAGAGTCCAAGTCTATACTCTGAGTGGTTGAGGTGAGGCGAACCAAATAAAGTTTGGGTAAAAAGTAAAAATTGCAACAAACCGCAAACCCATAACCGTAGTGATTTTAGCTACATGATTCAACCTACTTATATGTTGCTTCTATTGATAGTTTTGCATCCTCGCACATAAATCAATTAGTAAGACCCATGTCATTAGAGAATTGTGTTCAATTTTTTGAGTAGTTTTTGGGTTCCTAATTTATTTATTTCTTTTTTTTTTTTTTTTTTACAAGACCAAAGGACTAGTCCAATGAATGAGTACTTCTGTGATGTATAAGATCATAATCTTCTTATAGCTTCTTCTTCTTCTTAGATTGTGTTGTTAATTAAAAACAAAAATATTTTTTGTGTAAAATCAATCTATAAGATTATAATCTTATTATAGCTTCTTCTTCTTCTTAGATTGTGTTGTTAATGTGTATATATCCCACATATTGTGCCATGTTTAGTTTTTCTTGTCATTATTCAAGCCTATAGATAAGTTTTTTTGTACACTTTCATAAAGATGTTAATATACAGAATTTCTTTTTTTCTTTTTTCTTTTTCTTTTTGTTCTCTTCTTTAAGTTTCACTCTCTAACTTTACTTCACTTGAAGCCTATATGCGTAGGCTTTTATTCTAGACTTTGATAAAGAGGTCAATATGCAGAATTTCTCATATTCTATTCTCTCTTCTTTTTAACTTTCACTCTTTAACTTCATCATATGTATGATGATACTCCACCAACATATCATGCCAAGGAAGCAACAGTTTGTACTACATTATGTGTACTCAGTTTGTTTTGGGAATTGGTTTTTTAAGTAAGTTTTTGATTTTTTTACAAAAAAGATATGCAAAATAATAAAGAGAATAATTGATTTTTTATAGTGACTTTTTGATTAAAATTATATGTTCCCAAAATAGGCCTCAATGTTTGTAAACCTACCTATTTTCACTTACCTTCATTAGGAAGGGATGGTCATTTTCTCTCACGTCGCTTTGCCCTTGCATCTCCCATTCTAACCCGTTTAGATTTACTAAATATATTTATATTTATCATTTAATTTTTTTCAATATAATAAAATTAAAATACAAAATATTACACTTAGTCTTCATTTTTATTCATTTATTTCTCATCTTACATCTTTTACCTTTCATTAATTATAAATCACAATCCACAATATATTACATTATTTATAATTTTTATTAGTATTTATGTTTTTTAAATTATAAAATTAACCTGCTCCCACCTGCTCTTGTCAATAACCCAATTTGTCCTATTCCTGATATGATAAAGGGTGGGATAAGAGATTACTAACTCATTTCAAGCTTGACCCCTAGTCATTCCTAAGTAAATGTTATGTTATCAATTTGTTGTTTATTGAAAATAAATAAATAACATATTTGGTATATAAATATGTTTCTAAAACAAATATTTAAAAAAAGAAAATTTTTGGTAGCTCAAAATTTTATGACTCAAATAACTCAAATCTGTCAAAACGACGTCGTTTTACATTTATTTACACTCAAAACAACGTCGTTTTGAATGATTTGAACCATTTGAACCACAAAATTTTGAATTACCTAACATTGTCGTTAAAAAAATTACATATTTGGTGAGCTATCTGATACGGTGAATCGGCCAAAAAGGAGGTTAAAAAGGGGCAAGTGTGTTGAAAAGAAGAAGAGGGGGGGGGGGGGGGGTATGTGTGGTTGTGTCGATAAAAAATAAAATAAAAAATAATAAAAAATAAAAAAGGGACAAGTGTGTAGGGTTGTCAAAAAATCTGCTACATGGCAAAACCTCAGCTCTTAGGCCATTTTGGGAAAGTAAAAAAAAAAAAAAAAAAGTTAATTATTACTTAATTTATGTCACATCATATTTTTATTTTTTATATTTTTTTTTCATAATAAGTCAATAAATCAAAAAAAATTACTTTTTGAAATAAGTCTTAGATTGTGTTATGTCATAGATTTGGATGTGAATTTATAAAAGAAAATAAAAGTGTGGCAAATATAATTTATTTATTTTTTTCATTTCTCTCGCTTGCTTTGTTTTGTTTTGTTTTATTTATTTATTTTTTTTTATGTTAAATCTCTATCTAAATTTATAATTCAAACAGAGAATTAATCAATTCATGACGTACATATTGATGCATAGTATGATTACTATATAATGAATGTCATTAAAATGATGTATGGCTTGCTTAAAAATGATTGATAGCAAAACCTTAAAAAATAAAATAAATAAAAGAAGAGGAATAAATGAGGATTATTCATGGATGGATGAAGCCTATGATAGGATGAAAACATGAAGAACAGTGGTTGGAAAATGCTTTCTTTAATAAAAAAATATATATAAAAATAAATAAAGTTAGGGCAGGGTATCATATTCTAACAAAGAAACGTTGCTTCATTGAACTCCCAACCGACAGTTTACTATTCTGATTCCATTTTTCCACAAAGTAAGCTCATCCAATGACTCTTTGTATTCCCTCCAAAATAAAGATAAAAACAAAAAGAATAAAATAAAAAACAAAACAAAACAAAACCTAGCATCTTTTGACTTTAACCATTAATTTTAATTTTTTGAATTTAATTTTTTAAAAGTTAAATTTTTTTTATTTTTCGTTTTTTTTTTAGTAAATATTTTTAAAATTTTAAGTAATTTTTTTTATTTTTTTAGATATACCTTACTTAGATGTATCTAAAAAGTAAAATATTTGTGAAAAAATATTTTAAAAAATTAATAAATACACAAATATATAAAAAATGTACTGAATTTTTATATTTTTTTTTTCTATTTTTGGTATTTAGTAAAATTTTAAATTCACAAATATTATATTTTTTTTAAGTGTATTTATGTTAGGGGTGTCTAAAATTTTTTTTAAAAAAAATTAGAATGTTAAAAAAAATTCAGTGAAAATAAAAATATATAAAAAATTAAACATTAAAATTTTCTAAAATGTGAATTCTGAAAATCAAAACTAAACAGAGTGAATACTTTGAAGTAATAATGTCGCATATTCATTTGTATAAATTCATTATGGAATTCGTGCAACTGAATTGTGAAAATTTATTTGAATTATTGTGATGTCAGTGTCATAAGTAATATTGAATAAATACTCTTAGTTAGTATAAGATTTTTGTGATTATTATTTTTATGTGTAAATTATACTTTTTTACCTTTATAAAATGATTAATTAATAAAATCTTTATATATAAAATTGATCCAAAATGATGAAACAGTGATATTGTGATAAGGAGTAAGCTTTTCTACAACCCATTATTTACAACCCATAATTTGGATTGAAGAGTCCTGTTGGGAGCATTGTGGAACCATTTTGGGTCTACTTTTGTGGCTCAAGTCGTATATCTTTTAGTGCCTCTTGGGTAGAGGTTGCCTGCTTTTTAAGAGTCTTGTTAACCTGTATCTTTAGGTTACATGTTAAGAAAATAATAAATAAATTTTAACTTCTTATACTTGCATGGAAAATATAAGAGTATAATGAAAATTAATGAGCAAATTACACTAATAGTCTCTATAGTTTGAGCTTTGTATCACTTTAGTCCTTGACTTTTCAATTGTGACACATTTGACCATGAATTTTGAATCTTGTTCTGAGTAAGGACAATTGAACATACCATTGCTTAATTTTAAGGGAAAAATCGTCAATTTAATAAAATATAAACTAATTTGATAAAAATAAATGTCAAAAAAATATTTGAAATTTTTTTAAAAATTATTTCTATCCACCAAAAATAAAATTATGTAGAATTGATAAAAATTAATAAAAATTACATGATTAATTTTTAAAAATTAATTTTACATGATCATCATCTAAATACATAATAAAAATTAATTTGATAAAAAATAAATAAATATCTAAAAGATTTATCAATTTTATATAATTTTATCTTTAGTAGCTACAAATAATGTTTAAAAATTCAAAAATAATTTTTTGACATTTATTTTTGTCAAATTAATTTATATTTTATCAAATTAACGATTTTTTCCTTGGAAAATCTAATAGTATCTACAATTGTCCTTATTTGGAATAAGATTCAAAATTTATGGTCAAATGTGTCACAATTGAAAAGTCATGAACTAAAATTATACAAGTTCCAAATTATAGGGACCGTTAGCGTAATTCACCCAAAATTAATTATGATGTTTTTGAAGACTTAATTTTTTATTCATATGAACATGACTACCTTTTGTTTTTGTAAGACAAATCTTTAACTACTATGTTACTATGTACTTGTAATTAAAAAAATAAAAATAAAAAATATTATCTTTTTAATTTTTTTTTTTTTTTGAATGGTCCTAATATGGTGAGAACTCAACCAACATTCATGAATGTACTTATTGAAAAAACTTTAGTTACAAAATATTTTTATTTGATTAAATTTTTAAAATTTGTACAAATGTTTTTGAAAAAACTAAATATGAATATATATTTAAGTCTTTAAATATGTAATTATCAATTTCTAATTAATTTAATTTTTTTTATGTTAATAATATGCATTATTAAAAAAATATAACTTGAATCACGGAAGTGGAACCAAAATGGACCCACAATGCTCCCAATAGGACTCTCTAGTCTAAATAGTGGATTGAAAGCAAACATTTTCCTTTTTATGATTATGAATTATAATGATGAGTATTTTTACTTAAAATAAAGGAATTACCAAATGTCATTTTATTATGTATGAAATTTTTAGCATTAGCATAACATGAATGGGTGATTAAAAAAAAAATTGTGATATATATAGGACGTGGATTTTCTCCAATCGAAAATCTGACTTGGAGGGAATTGCTTAGGCCCATGAAACTCACAATAGATCCTATTTTGATGATCTGAATCATCTATTTTGTTAGGTAGTTTGTATATTTTATTCACAAATAAAAATTAAATTAATCCGATAATTATAACTATTTTAATTTATTATTTGTCATCATATAAAATATATGATTTACTTTTTAAAAACACAATTATCGTCTATTTTTTTAGTGAAAAAATGATAAATTAAATAAGTTATAGTTATTTAATCGACTTATTTTTTGCATGGATGAAATATACGAAATGTCCAATAAAATAAACGATTCAAATTATCAAAATAAAATATGTAATAAACCCTATAAATCCAAACAACTTTCTAATTCAAATTATGAACCAAAAGAAATCATCCTTGATATTTCTAGACTTCTGATCTAGACTTCTCTCTAGTTGGTGAGAAGTTTGATTCTATCAGTTGGCTTATTGATCCCATCCATCATAGAATCTATATTTATCCAAGTTATTTTCCTTATTGAATCTTATGTGCAGATCATTCGAAAAAATATTAAATTGATTTAATAATTATAATTATATGATTTTATTAAATTTCTTTGTAAAAAATGAACAATAGGTATTGTCTTGAAAATTCCAATCTTAAAAAAATAATATAATTATAATTACTAATTTAATTTAATTTAATTTTTTTCATAAATAATTAACATATAGAATTTGTAACTGCTCAAATCAATAAATTGAGATCCATTATGAAGTTTTTACATAACTGGACAAATCCAGACTTCCACTTTAACCATGGAAAAGTCAGATTTGGGTCTTATTCATAACAGCTTAAAGAATACAAAATATCAAAATATTTATAATCTCAGCATATTTGTCGCATATTTCAAAATACTTTTATATATTTTATATATTTTTTAATACTAACAACTGTCCTAAATTTTTTTTAAACATTTTTCATTATTATTTGGTAAACAAGCCGGATCCTTTTATTATTAAGGGTAAATTACACTAACACTCCCTAAGTTTTTTTGTTTAATACAAATCTCTCCATCATGCATGAAAAATTACGGAAGCTTCTATATACACACACCTAATCCCCTCTTTGCACATCCTTCTCACTACACAAACTAAAAAAATTAATTCCTAATTAGTTTTCTCACTACACACACGGTGAGTTCCAAATGTACCCTCACACACACACACACACACACACACACACACACCCGACCCCAAATACACACACCTATTGAATCTGAAGCACATCTTCAACTTTGAAGCATTCCATCACATACAAGCTGAAGCACCTATTGAAACAGAAGCACATCTTCAACCGTGTGCAAATACATTGAAGCATTCCATCTCATTACCGTGTGCAACCCAGGTGTGCAAATACATTGAAGCATTTCATCCACGAAGCTGCATCCCATTGAAGCATTCCATCAGATTTTCAATCCTCATTAGGTGAGTTTACTTTTGAATCATCATTCCTATTCAATCCTCATTTTCATCTGTAATGTAGAGTTTTTCACTTGGAATGTAGAGTTTTTGATTTGGAATCGTCGTTCGGAACTGGTTAACCGAAATATAACAATGTGTTCGGACGTAGAAATCCAAAAATAATCAATAATTTCATCAATAGATTTCCGAAAATGTTACATTGTTTCGATAGTCAACTTCCGAACAAATTGAATTTGGACAACACTCAACCTCCGAAATTATGTTTTTGTTTCAGATTTCAACTTCCGAACAGAATATGTATTTTCGGTTGTGAACTTTCGAACAGGTTTTTTTTTTTTTTTTTTTTTTTCCCCTTCTTAATTAAAACACTTAATTATAACACTTAGGCCTCGTTTGGGAACATGCTAATTTAGTAACTTTTTGGCTAATTGGCTAAAAAGGTAGGTAAAAAAAATTTATATGTTTGGGATGACTTTTTGGCTAATTACGAAAAGTTGTGCAAAAAGTAGAGAGAAAAGAGAATCTTTGACTTTTTAGTATATGTTATTGACTTTTTAGCTAATTGGCTAATTTAGTCACTCCCCAAACGGGGCCTTAATTAAAACACTTATTATAATTTAAAACACTTATTATAATTTTACACACACTGTCATTAATTTTACACACACTCTCTTTATTTACACACACACTCATTACACACACTTATTATTTTTTGCAGATAATATGGATTCTAAATATCAACAACGTGTCCCACCTACTGCTTCAAATAGACGACGTCGTGAATTGGATGTAGACTATGAACGGGGACGAGGGCGTGGGCGAGGACGAGGTCAAGGTCGTGGTCAAGGTCGTGATCCAGTTTCGGTAGAATATGATATTTCCAGTGCCAGTCAAAGTCGGAGCCGAAGCCAAAGACGAGTTGAAGGTTATGATATGCCTGACATTACTGTGGAGGATACCTCTTTACCTGATTCTCCTCCTGTCCAAGAAGAGTACCTTACTCATGCTTTTCCAGGTGGACCGACTGATCCATCAATACTGCAGAGTTTCATTAGTCATGTGGCTGCAGCTATTTGGCACGGGGAGGTAAACATTCCTCAGTAAAAGTGAAATTCATTTGTATATGAGTTTTTTTTTTTTTTTTTTTTTTGTGTGTTGTATGGTAGTTTGTAATGAGATATCATTTGTGTTGTAGGAACGAGGGCCCCTAAAGTGTCATAATCACTCTTCCAAGATCCTTGCATGGCCATGGTGGTTAGTAGAGAACAACACCAGATTCAAAGCCATTATTGAGCAGTCTAGACTGTCACAGTTAGCTCGTTGCACTTATCGGTTCGTCAACAAGCTTCTAATCTCCAGTTTTGTTGAGAGATGGCAACCTGAGACGAACACATTTCACCTGACAGTTAGTGAGATGATCTTGACCCTGGATGATGTTGGCACTATTCTTGGCCTTCCCATTATAGGCAAATCAATCAGCATACCAGATGTGACAGATCATCATGGAGTTACATTACTCGTTTATGGCTTGGGGATTAATGAATGTGCAGCACATGAAGAGGTTTCTTCTGCTGGTGGCAATTCAGTCAGGCTTGAATGGTTGCGAAGTCAATTTGCTGGTGTCACAGATTCAGACCCCGAGGAGGCTATACAGTGCGCTGCTAGAGCTTATTTGTTGTTTCTGTTGGAATGTACACTCTTTATTGACAAGAGTGGCGGCAGGGTTCCCGTTGTTTACCTTGGCTTATTGATGGATTTGGAATCCATACATACTTACGCCTGGGGTGCTGCTGCATTAGCATTTTTATACAGACAGTTGGGGTATGCTAGCCGGTCTAGGGTTAAGCAGATGAGTGGTTATATGACTCTTTTGGAGGCGTGGATTTATAAGCACTTCCGAGCATTCCAACCTCATCAGAACATGGGCTACAATGAAGACATGCCACACGTGTACCATTGGGCATCTAGGAGAGAGGCGGGTTCCTCCATTGAGCATTTGAAATCTTTTCGAGTCGAGCTTGACAGTTTGGCAGCTACTGATGTAAGTTTACTCATCCTGCGATAATTTTAACACTTCCATTTATCTTACCCTTTATATACTTTAATTCAAAAACACTTTATGTTTACAGGTTATTTGGGATCCATACCACAGCTGGAGAGACCGGCATCCATGTAACCAGGTTACGTTCTACCATGGATGCTTAAAGTGCTTAGACGTTGTCGAACCCTATCATCCAGATAGAGTTTTGAGGCAGTTTGGCAGGGTTCAAACCATCCCAGATGCACCGCTAGCTTCCAGTCGTGGTGCGCGAGGCAACATATCTGCACGATATACAGTCATGTACAGATACTTGGATAGGATTTGGGAGGCTTGGGATAACCACGTGTTATCTGAGCAACAGAGGAGCACACCAGTTCGTCAGCCTTGGCAATGTGTACCAGGTTACATGGATTGGTATAAGAATATCACGAACCCATATGTCGAGCACACTGATGAACCGCGTGTCTATGACCATTAGGATTTCAGCGAACATGCGGATTTAATCTATTATCCTCTCTTATGCATATGTAACTTACTTCTTTTTTTTTCTGATATGTTCTCTAAAATGTGATATTCTTTTCAAATGCAGCGTATTGCACATGCACTGCAAATTTCACATCCTATTATTGACGCTGGTTATCAGGAGGGGATTCGACATCCTTATCGACTTTACCAGCCTATCGAGAGTATGACGCATGTCCTTGAAGGTCAGCACATTGACGAAGCTAGACCTAGTTCTGCTGGAGGTCGTTTTCCATCTTCGACATTGACATACAGTCGTAGGCCTAGGCGTAGGCATATAGCTGATTCGTGACATGTTATTTTGTTACATGTTATTTTGTTAGTTGGTTCATTTTTTTTGGTGTTTTTTGTAAGATGACATTGTTGTAATGGTAATAGTGGTTAATATTTTCTTATTAGAATGGAATGGCAACAATGGTATTTTAATGACATTGTAATGACATTTTATTATTAGAATGGAATGGTAACAATGGTCGTTGATTTTGTAAATGATATTTTCTTATTACAATGGAATGGTAACAATGGTCGATAACATTCAATCCACATTGCGAAACATAACACATCAACATCAAAAACACATCCATTAATTTCTTCCATAATTCTAACATTGTCAAATGCATACATGTGTCATTCGACATCAACAACATCAAAAGTCTCTCGAGTAGCTACATTATCATGAATAATGTCCTTGAAATGTTGAATGCGACGCACATATGCATCATCCCAGTTGACAGCGCAACGGTGACGGTATTTTCTCCAATTAGTGGCAATAGAAGAAACTGGATGGCCTGGCTACAACAAAACCTGCACGAAATATCAATTCACTTAGCGGTCATACCTCATAACTTCTTGTACATGCACAAACCCAATTAATAAGTTTCTGTTATACCTGGACGAAATGATTTCCGTTGACAAACCCAATGGCAATCTCACATCTATCAAGTTGAGGTACTGGCACTGTTTTAAGAGGTAAAAATGTGAGACATTGCTGTAAAGACAAGTGGTATAACACAAGATTGTAGCACGATGCAACAAGATGCCCCATGTCTGGCATAGTCATCCAATGTGAGTATCCAGGACTGTCTTCAAAGTATGACAATATGCTTGTCAATTCTTCAAACCTTTCATAGGACCCATAAAGTGTAATGTATTCCTCTTTGTGTGTGTGCAGCTCACCCAATAGATCACACCTAACCTGAGCCCAATCATCTTCTGTATGACCAATTGAAGCAGCTATAGCCCTGAAACCACAATTCCCATCTGCAGCTACATCCTTCACAAACTTAATGTATGGTTTCAACCCAGCAGGGAAAGCATCAACATATGCACCATGTTTCACTGTTCTAGTAATGTATGCCTTCCCTTTCGGATTCACCTTCTCCTTTCCCTTAACAGGTTGCTTCTTCTTGGTTTACGGAGTAGAAGCTAATGTAGTGATTTGAGTGTCCCTAGGTGAGAAGGAATCATGTCCAGATTGCACTAACTCAAATGCACACGGGTCACGACAGGTAGAAACATTGATCTTCTTATGATCCCGAGGACGTGTTTTGGGCTTCACCTCCGGCTCAACAAGAAAAGTGCTTCCCGGATATACAATCTCTTTCAACTTCTTCAAAAGCTCCAACCGCATGGTTCTATCACTTTCATTAAACTTGTTCACAAACAACTCTACTTCTACATGACAAGTCACCTCCGTTTCCTCTTCTTTCTTGCATATGGAGATATGAAGTTGCCTCCACTGTGAGTGAATGGTAGCAAGTGGTATAGGACGATCTTGTCTGATGTAGTCAGCAATCTCATGGGCGCAAGGTAAACCATGAGTGTGGCGAAGGACGCATCCACAAGCTTCAACATCAATACTAATGGAATTGGATCTCTTACTCTCTACAAGCAAATACTCTAATGCAGAGATAGACACATTACCCCGTAACTTCCTGAATTGAGAAGGTTTAAATTGATGTTGCACAACAGTTAGACTTTTCTCAAATGAAGCCTTGATATCAGTGTGTTGCAACTCAAGCAGACTGTGTATTTTCTCAAATGATGCCTGAAATAAGACTTGACATGAACCCAATTGTCTTTTAAGTTTTGCATGTGCACTCTCAGCCCTGTTCAATTCAATGTAAGTCAAGTTAAAATCAAGTACATGGCACTTATTAATAACATATTGAAGAAAAGTAATCTTATCGGTTCGTTGTAACATTGCCACAATGCATACACGTGTCTGTCCATGCCGCCACAAATTTGTCCTTGTAAGGAACCAACCAAGTATCCATGACGTATTTGACTGCATCAGGATAACTACTGAATTCTTTAAGTAATGATTTAAGACGATCATCGTATTGAATTTCAGAAGATGAATACACTACAGAGTTCCACTCATGGTTGAACTTCTCCCATTTCTGCTGTGTCTCAAACATTTTCTTGCATTTGGTCAACACATTCTTACTGATATGCCAGCGACATAATAAATGTTTGGCACTCGGGAATATCTTCTGTATGGCATTCATCAAGGCTAGCTCTCGTCAAGAATAATAACAATAGCTGGCACAACAAACCCATCCATGACATGACACAATGTAGCTAACACCCACGCATAGTTATCGACCCTCTCATACTGTAAGTATGCGAAAGCTACAGAGAATGTCATTTCAATTGATGTCACTTCCACAATTTCAAGAAGAGAAAGCCGATATCTGTTGGTTTTATATGTACAATCCATAATTAATATACGTGGGAAAAACCGAAATAAGTCCAAACTGATAGGATGTGCCCAAAACAAGTCTGTCACAGTCATCGTGGACTCTTCAGACCGATGGCGCTCAATGTAAATATACTTGGCCAATTCACCCAATAAGTGTTGTATCTGTGATCTTCCAACTCTCTGTACCACCCTGTTTCGATGGCGTACATTGTAAATGATTTTAAGTGTGCTTACATTGAGGGCATCTCACTGTTTCAAGGTTACCAGGATTTCTTTTGGCTGAACCATGCTCTTTGACACATCCATTACAATGCTTTCTCATCCTTTGATAGCCTCCCCGCATATGAATGTCCCTCGAGGTGCTCCGCAGGTGGATGATTATGCAATCCGCATACTACGGTCAATGTCCATTCATCATGTGTGGTAAACCTGTGAGCCCTCATATCAAACGGACAACCACACTTCTTCGTACTGATTATTCTTGATGTATTGTTGCCATCATGTTTTAACTTTTTTGTTGCTCTATATTGGCCACTCCTCTCAGCAGCAAGATACATCCTGGGTCTTTTTTTCCCTCCACCATAGTCTGATGTTTTGATTACAATGACCAAACCATTTCTCTTTCCAACTTCACGTATCCAGTTGAGCAATTCATCCTTACTTTCGAATACCTACAAAGTTAAATAAATATTATCAAACATTTACATTTGGTGAGCAATTCGAAACATAATCGTTATAATTTCGTAGAGTGAACCTGTTCAGTTGTGAATTGAGTGGTGTAATCTAACACAAAATCCACGCAAACCTGACTTCCTTGAGTTGACACATATTCCTGTGTGTTTTGTATAACATTACAAATTTTTAATGGCATTATAAAGATTAATTTGCAATTTGAAACTGTAAATTTGGTATGCAGTTCGCAAATTTGGAATATAAAATAGGGAAAAAAAATTTACTTCATTCAGAAGTAGTTGTCCGAATTTATTTTCAAATTTCAGAAGTTGAATGTTGTAAAAGTTAACTTGGTTGGGACAACAACTTCCAAATTTAAATACCTTGTTCGGACAACAACTTCCGAAATTTATTACTTTGTTCGGACAACAACTTTCGAAAATAAATAATTATTTCGGTAGTAGATTTCCGAACCAAATAACACAATTCGGCTCTGGTTATCCAAACGACGTTGGGAAAAAAAAATTTAAACTCACATTTCCTTCGCTTTGTTTCACATGAACACTTATTTGTTGATTTTCAGAAGGCAAATCCTCCATAACAATGATGTTTTCCCTACGAATGGCGCAGGTTGATGAATGAGTGCATTGAGAAGCTGCAGTGCATGTGCAATACGGAAATGCCAAAGCCCTTTGGTTTCACTTCTAGCTCAATGAACTTGGAAGAAGCTATGAATGACTCTGCTTTCACTTCTAGCTCAATGAAGCTACAAACACGATGCAACAGATGTGAACTCTAGAAGGAGGTGTGCATTGAGATGTTTTGAATTAACAATGGTGTCTAAAATGGTAATTTCACTTAGGGATACAATTGTAATAAAATTAAATATCATGAAGTGTGTGCAAAGAGGATATTTGGTGTGTGTAGATAGAAGCTCCCAAAAATTACACTTACTCCTTGTCAGATTAAAATGACATATTTGCCCCTTATCCTTTCTAAATATAAAATAATAAAATAATACTGATATTTTGTTCATGTCATTTAAAAATAAATAATAATCATCTTCTTTGGTTTAACTCACATAAAAAATTAAATTTCATTATTTTTCATTTTTTTTACTGATTTTTTTAATATTTTAAGTGATTTTTTATTTTTTCAATACAACTAATCTAAATATATTTAAGAAGTATAATATATTAAGATTTTTTTTAAATTCACCAAATACAAAAATATAAAAATTCAATAATACTGTAATAAATGTGAATGCCGGTGTTTGGTAATACTATAATAAATGTGGGTGAATAGACGAGAAAGAAAAATGATGATGGAAATAAAAATGAAAAATTCTTTTCATATATAAAATTTGTACAAAAAATATCAAAAAAGATATTGTGATACTGATGTTGTAAATATAAATAATGTTTATGGGTGTTTTGTTTTAAAGTGAAAGGTCACCATTAAGCTATATTATTGTGTTTGAAAATTTTACATAAAATTTATGTTTGTCACTCAATAAGAATATGTTCAGATAAAATTTAATAATGAAAAGTTATAAAATGTAGTCATGATAATTGGAAGAAGAAATGATAGAAAAAAAGACGAAATAGTCATTTAAAAAATTTTAAGGTATGACATCAGCTATCAAAAGGGCAATTTGTAATGAGATTATAAATCTCAAAAAGGAAAATATAATTTTTCAAATGTGATGAGAGAATTTGTATTAAACAAAAACTTGAGAGGTCTCAGTGTAATTTACCCTATTATTTATATGGTATTTGATTAGTGGAAAGCCATATGAATTTGGGGTGTTACACAACTTATTTGACTCATTTTAAAACTTATTTCAATTATTCAAATTATTTATTTTTTAAAATATAATGAATTAAAAGAGATATTTATATTCAATTAATTTAATTTTTTACAAATATATTCTATTTGATATATTATACTAATAAAGTACTTGAATCATATAAACAGACTTCGAAATATGAGAAATTTTTGTATGCTAATAAGGTGTCACATGGCACTACTTTTCACCAATCACAAACGTATATATCTCCTATTATTCTCTAAACACCCAACATAAATATAGTGGATTCTATTATAAAAGTCAATCACAATAATATAAAATACCATAGAACATATGCCCTATTCACATACAAATATTACCCCGAAATGCACCCAATAAATTGTATAACAGCCACATCCCAAATCCAAGACATATGTAAGGATGTACTAATGGCCTGGCTCAACCCATCTGGGCCCAGGCTCGAGCTGGCCCAAGCGGGCTTCGTGGGTTCTTCCTTTTTGAGGGTCAGGCCGGACCAGACCGAGCCGACCCATGGGACGAAAAGTGGGGCCTAGGCCCAAACCCAAGCCCACTCAAAATAGGGCTTGGGCTCAGGCCGTGATGTGATGATCGAGTATGTAACCTGTCTCATTCTTCTTTAATTCATGTAGGGATTACTCTTGTTAGAATGTCAGGTTCTGACTTGAGGCTTTGTTAATTGTTTGGGTTTATCATTTTTGTAAAATTTTTCAAAATTCTCGTCCTTACTTTATTACAGAGTCGAGTTTCGCTTGTTTCAAAAGGTGCGAGGTTGGATCTAGAGTGTCATGGGTCGGACTAGTGAAATTTCTGGCTGGGAGGCAGAATCGCACGTGCAGGGGCTTAGGCCGCACGTGCGGAGAGGAAGGGGTGTCGATAGTGCGAGACTGCTTTTATTGCACGAGCGGAGGTCATGTGCGGGAGAATGAACCGCACATGCGGGGGTGAGTGTTGCACGTACGAAAGAAAGCTGAATCTGAAAATCTGCCTTTTTCTTTCTTCTTGGGCTGAGTGCATATCATTTTTTCATCATCTCTCTCTCTCTAAAAACACATTTCTCCTCATTCTCTCTACTTTTCCTACACCAAAACTCACAAAATCCTTAATGTCTCCAAACCCATTAACATTTTGACCCTAATTCTTTTTATCAAAGTTGGAGAACTCTTTGAGGGCTACGTTGTGTGCGGTGAAGATTGGATTTCGACACTGTTGATTTTGGGGCTTCCATCTCTTTTTCTTTCAAGAACTTGAGGTAGGGATTCTTCTTTGAGTTATATTTACATTTTTACAAATTATGTTGTTATTGAGACTCTTTCTTGTGGTGATTGAACTTGGGTTTTGACTCATGAGTTGTGAATGATTTTAAAAGTGGGTTTCCATAATGTTTTATAAAAATCCTTGAGATTTTGAGTTATATTGTTGTAGAGAAGTGCTATCTTGAGATAATTTCTTTCAAAATGAGGAGGAAACCTAGTTTATGAAAATCCTAGAAATTTGGAAATTTTTGAAAAAATGTGGTGATGTTATGAAAATGATTTTTGACCAATATTATGATAAATGTTGACATAAGGAACTCCATAGTATATAAGAATTAGTTGGCTTCGAAGTTGTTATTCAAAATGTTGATATAGTCATAAAAGGATAAATTACACTTTGCACCCCTGCACTTTACATCAAATCCCACTTTGGCCCCTACACATCAAATTATGACACTTAACCCCCTGCACTTTTGGTCAAGTGTCACTTTGGCCGTTCTGTTAGCCTCATTGTTAACAGAGGTTAGTTACATGAAAAACATGTGAGGATAAATTACACTTTGCACCCCTGCACTTTACACAAAATTCCACTGTAGTCCCTATACATCAAAATTGTGACACTTAGCTCCCTAAAGGATAACTTCTGTTAGCCTCACTATTAACAGAAGGGTCAATGTGACACTTGACCAAAAGTGCAGGGGGTTAAGTGTCACAATTTGATGTGTAGGGACTAAAGTGGGATTTTGTGTAAAGTGCAAGGATGCAAAGTGTAATTTACCCATCATAAAATGAGAAAGTTGATGAAATGCATGAAATGGGGAAATGTTGTTGCTCCTCGATAGAGATTGATGAGTATATGTTTATCTTGTGATATTGCATTATAAAGAAAGATGGTAATTGTGATCATAATGGAAAAATTGTGCGGAAGAATATTATAATGCATTGATATATGTTGCATTGATATTTCAATTCGTTTGGTTACTATGAGTTTTGAAGTGAGAATTGAAAATTTTACATTGAAAAAGAAAATGTTTGTGAATCAAGATATCATTGAATTGGTTTGGGGTAAATATTTTGGTAAGTCCGGATAGGAGGTGTAGATGAAATTGATTAAGTTAGCCTGAGTGCCCAGGATGAAAAACCGAAACACACGCGGAGGACGTACCACGTGTTTTTCGGTTAGCTACCGATAAAGTGGGGTTTTGGTAGTACTAGTCATGCCTACTTGCAGACACCAACCTAGGGATTACCTAAGTCGTATTTACCGCCCCTTGAACTTGATTTAAAATTATTGAATTGTTAAAATTTCAAGATTTTCATTGTGCATGGTGGCTTTCAAACGATGAAGATGCGAATTTCTTTTAAAAGCGTAGCATGGCATATGTATTTCATTTCATGAGATTTGTATAAAATGTATATACTTTGTTAAAAAATTTCTACTGGGCTTTAGGCTCACCCTATTGGATTTGGTGCAGGAAAAGATGTGGCGATCTTGTCAAACTAAGGGCGTGGATGTGTATGTTGAGAGCACAAGGCTCTTATTTTGTTGTGATTATATTTTTTTTGCAAGCTAAGGGCTATATTTGTATGGGTTCCAACAACTATTTTGTGTAACCGGGCCTAAGCCTTAGACTTTGTAGCCCTTGAGAGCATTTCTTTACTTTTAACTGGATGTTTTACATACTATAGATTCATGTACTAAAATCGTTGAATGTATATTCGCATGTGGAACTATTTTGTAAAATCGCTTCTGATTATGTATGCAAGTGTTGGAGATTTATTTCGGTTCACCATAAGAAGTGGTGGTTGGTGTGCTTTTATTATGTATTTTTTTTTTAGGAGCGTTACATGTGGGCCGCGGGCTAGGTTTTTTTTTGGAAAAAATAAACGATAAACATATTATCTATTGAATGTATTAGAGGTAAAAAAAAAAATTATGCTAGAGTATTTTAGTCAACATTTATTCAATGAATAATTTTTATTTTAAAATGAAATAAAATATTACAAAATTTATATCATTAAATAAAATAAGTGTAGATTATTGATGATGGTAGATCAATTGCATCACTATAAGTCAAGTACATCGTAATTAGGTTGGCAACTACTAGCCTACCAATCATTTGCATTATACTCCACCTTAATAATCTAATACAAAAAAATAACGAAATGAAATAGTAAAAAATAAATTGTTGATCAATCATTGGAGGATATGTCATCTAAATCATTTTGAATTCTATCATTTTCAGTATAATTTTGTCTTCTTGTAAGCGCATGCATATGATCTCTAGATATCATCAGTGCCTCAACCATTTGGCGTGGAAGCCTACTGCAGTAATCGCTCAACATCCGTCCACCTACATTAAATGCTATTTCTGAAACAATTGTAGAAATAGGAACGGTTAGTATATCACAGGCCATCTGTGAAACCATAGGCTACATAGTTACATTTTGTTTTCACTAATCCAAAATGTCAAAATTATAGAAATCATCTATTAATGGCCTTTCCAAATAATGTTGTAGTTCAGAACTACTTATACTTGTATGTTAAGATATTCTTCTACTTTTTATTGCTGAAAAACCACTTAAGCTCTTGCCTTGAGATGAGACTGCTAGTGTAATGTGTGTAGGTGTATTTACAGATGCAACTGCCTGATATTCTTCAAATAATTTGTTGCATGTTTGCATAATAGGGGCAAATTGTGTTTGACCAACGAAAATATGTTCTAAAAATTCTTATAAACCAATTTCTTTACACCTACAATTAATTATTATGGCTAAATCTAAAAGATGAGGCAAAAGATCAAAATTTTTATCAAATTTTGCTTTTATAGAAGTAATAATGGTTACATAATATTCATTATTCATACATTTTACAAAAACTTTAATTATTTCTGCTAGCATATGTAAACAAATGGTGAAGTAGTAATATATATATATATATATAAGAAAATAATTTTGTTAAAATATCAAAAACTTTTAAAATATCTTTATATAAGGCTACTTGGCGCCAATTAAATTATGTGGGAGTCAGTACTCCTCCTATTGATATTGTTACTAAAAATAAATCGATTGCTCTTCTTTGTTTACAAGTTCTTTTTAACATATTATACATTGAATTCCACCTATTATTTATATCTAAAATTAATTTTTAAATGACATATCTTCTTGTTAATAAATTTTTCTATATTTCGAAATTTGATTAGCAAAAGACATAATAGTAACAATTGCATTTTTTATTGCAAGTACAAAAGTCTCGTATATATGCATAACTTCTTTAACAATCAAGTTTAAAATATAGGCACAACAACGAATATGAAATAAATCACCATCAACAAATAATTGTAAAGTTGATTTTAAATAGGCTGCAGTTTGATTATAATATGTTGCATTATCTAAACTAATTGTAAATATTTTGTTTTGCAAAGCTCACTCATATAATATATTTCTTATTTCTATATCAAACGAATGACCAGTGTATGGAAGTTTAACTAATTTAAATGAAATAATTCTTTTATTTGATTTTCAATCATTATCAATAAAATGTGCAGTGATACATTGATATTTTAAACCATCATTTGACCACAAATCAGATATTAAACAAAATCTTCCATTCAATCTTTTAAAGATGTCAAAGAATTCACTTTTAACATCCTCAAATTTATTTAAAATCCTATTTCTAGTAGTCTTTCTTGAAAAACTTTGATATTGCGGTGCAAAACTTTCGTGCATGATTTTGGTAAAATCAAGACATTCACAAGTAGCAAAAGGTTGTTCTTTTTTAATAATATAATCAACTAAAAAATTTTGTGCATATATATGATCATATGAAAATATTTGCAAATTACCAATTGATGAAAATCCTAAGTGCATTTGATTTCTAATATCAAGTTGTTGACTTTGTAAATATTTGTTAGCATGACTTTTTATGCAGATGCAGCACGAAGTAAATGTGCACGATATTTATATTTTACTTTAAATGTAACAAAAATGTCTAAGACCCCATTTTTTTCCCACCTCCTTTGACCCCCCTCTCTCTCTCTCTCTCTCTCTCACATTGGTTGGATTTTCTTTTCTTTTTTTTTTTTTGTTTCCCTTGTCCTCCAATCACCACCTGCCACATGTGTGTGGGGGTGGTAGGGGTGGTGATTGGAGGGGGTCTCCATCACTCCTCTAAATGTAATTGTACTATCATGATTATTTATAGATATTTTTTCAAAATGTTTCCAAACACTACTAGTTGTACCCTTAGATGATGATCCAACTGTTAGAAAATGAATATTATAAGGAGAATCAACAGATTCATATTATGTAGTATATGTATCAACATTGACATAAACATTAGGAATATTAGGATCCATAATAATGTAAGTAAAATAATATATAAGAACTAACAATTAATTTAAGGGAGCTTTTTCAGTAAATCCACTCTCTAAGAGTCCTATTTCATAAGACTCATAGCATTTTGTAATATTCCATTAGGTCTCATTTCATATTGAAAGACCAAAAAACCCTCAAACAAACATGCGTTTATCCTTTAAATCAAATAACCGTATCTCTCTTCCCCTCTCTTCTTGCAGAAAATCACGTACAATATCTCCACCATTCCAAAAATCCAAAACCATATTTCATATCTCAACGCCTAGAAGACTCTCATCGTCTCATCGTTGCATCGTCTCATCATCTTCTTCGTCATCCCTATGCAGTCGGTTGCCGAAATTGTGGAATCATCATTGTTGAACATCCATAAGGTCTATCTTCATCAAAATCACCTTCAACGACCATTTGTGACAATGCAACCGTCGACATGGGCAAAAAATATAAGTAATCAAATCAGTTTTGTATGTAAACCCTAAATCTCTTCTTCAACAAACAACATTGTGAACTTTCACAAATATCCTCTGTTTCTGTTCATACAATATATAAAACTCCATATTGTTATTGTTCATGCCCTAATCTTTAATCTGAACTCCTCAATCCCAATCCTTAATTATATGGATTTTTTCACCCAAAAACATTAAAGTTGCCATTATATTGTGTTCAAATCTGTGAACATTCAAATGGATTGAAAGAATGTTGGACAAAGCAAATTGTTTCAATTGTTGTTGTTGTTGTTGTTGTTATTGTTGTTGTTATTGTTGAAAGATGTGAACATTCACATGAATTGAAAATTTTTGTGCCAATCAAATTGTTTCAGATGTTATTGTTGTTATTGTTGAAAATTGTGAACATTCACATGAATTGAAAATGTTTGGCCAATCAAATTATTTCATATATTATTGCTGTTGTTGTTGAAAGCTATGAACATGTTGGAAAAATTGGTTTAATATAGGCATATTTTTTAACCCAATGAAAAGTGGGCCCCAAACGTTGTTTGGGGTGGGACCGAAGAGGTAAAGTGTTCCTTGCTGCGTGACAAGTCACACGGTAAAGACGGAACATCAAAACTATTTTTGAGTGAATGGGAAGTTGACGTCGTTTTCGGGTCTAACATTAATTTTTTAGATAAAATTCATTTGAATTTTTTCAATAAAAAATTATTGAGGGAATTTAATTTAATTCTAAATTCAAATTTTAGGTTCCTAAGTGGTTTCTTAAAATTTGTACCTCTTCATTTATTTATTAAACTATTCAAATAGTTTAATATATATATATATATATATATTTCAAATGGCTTATATTACAAAGGTCCAACAGTTTTGAAATTTTTTTGGCAACGGCTCCTTTTTCCAAGATATGTGAAAAAGCTGTTCCTTGAAAGCAACGGATAGATTCGGTTTTATTAACTGATTTGAATCTGTTTGAATTTCTAATAACATCTGTTGGCACTTGTTGCACCTGTTCAAGCTAAGGATTTTTGGCTATATATACTGCTTTGATTCCAGCAGTCTAGGATCGAAAAAATCAATCAGAAATTCTTTCATTTTGCTGTCCAAATTTTTCTATTTACATTATTTCTTCATATTAGTTTTAGAGATAATTTTAAGAGAGTATAGAACACAAGGTTTGGTTCGCCGTACAATTTTGTTTGGTGTGCTACAACAATTTTGTGAAGATCATTGTATCTTGAGAGATAGACGCCACTCAACCGTAAGCACCGTAGTGGGGCGAATCTGTCTTAAGGACAGAGTGTCACACACTCGACTTTGTCTTAATTTTAATTCGGTTTGATAAATAAATACGGTATGTTATTTATTTATTTTGTTTAAATTTATTTCAATTTATTTTATTTACACAAAATATTGTCCAACAATTTCACATGGATTGAAAATGTTTGGCCAATCATTATTTTGTAATATTGTAGTTATTTTTTCCCTTTCTGTGAATATTGGTATTGTTAATTGTTAATGGTGATCCAATAATTTGAACCTTCAATTTTTGATTATTTTCCATGAAAGTAACATGAAATACGGTCCATGTGAATATTCACACTATCCTTTCCCCCTTCTATCAAATTATTGTTATGAACCATAGTGAACATTCACATGAAAATTTCTTGTGTCAAATGTTGTTATAATATATAATTATGTTGTGAACATTCATTACATGTGTAAATTAATTAGACACTTTGTGAACATTCACCACTGTGTTTAGATGAAATATATCACTTTTGTTATCCCATGTTTGAAATTGTATTTCAATTTTGGATTGTATTATAAAATTGGCATTGCATGATTATAATAAGTATCCGTTTATATGTTTGGATTAACATCCACATGTTATTGAATGTTGTTCATGGTTGTATAAACATACATTGATTTTTACACACACACACACATTCACTATGCACATTGTGTTTGTGCTGACACAGTGAACATCCACATCCATGTACAGATATGGATATTCACATTCATGCACACAACTGTGGACATTTACACCCATGCACACATCTGTGAACATTCACGTGAGTGTCGTTCATCTCTGCCAACTGTGAACATTTACATCTGTACCACTGATGTAAATGTTCATATGCACTTATGCTTTACTGTTATGAATGTTCACATCTGTACCACTGATGTAAATATTCATATTCACTTATGCTATACTGCTGTGAATGTTCACATCTGTTGATATTGCTCTACAAAGGCTAAATAACATATGTCTTTGTTGTTTTGTTGAAGTACAGATGATGTGAACACACAAGCCCAATGCCATTCTACAACCATCCTACAATCTCACAAGCTCGATGTCATTTCTTATTATATCAAGTGGGATTTGACTGCTTTACAGAAGAAGATAAAATCCACCTCTTTGGCTGATGTTGGTTTTAATGAGGTATAACCTTCAACTGTTGATCAAAACATTCACATTATGACACCACCCAAATATGTACGTTAACTAACATAACTTTTTCATTTCAGGTTAATGCCGGTGAAATCTTCGCAACCCCAACAAAATTCCAAAAGTTCAGGCATACAACATTGAAGGTGGAGCCCGAATGTCAGAACTAGCCACTATATCTCCCAATGTCTCTAACATCAAGGAAAAACAACATAGTGGTAGCAACTCTGAATTTCCTGAGGATAAAGTTGACCTAAATGAGAGAGCTATTGTCATAGCAAGCACAAGCCAACCCGACATCATTGATATGCTTGTCAAAGAAAATCGGAAGGCTTGGGGCATCATAAGGCGGTGGGAAGCAAAACACAAACACCTTCAATTCTCATGGGAGTTAAGGGCAAGAGTGATAGTTGATCTTGAAGATAAATTGTTCAACTAGTCAAGCCTACCCAACATGAACAGTGAAATAATAAAGTGCATGGAGCAGAAGGATACAGAAATTAAGCGTTTAACGCAACTGGTCATCGACTTAGAATACGAGAAAACAGTTCTTCAGGACCTTTATGATGATCAGTCAGTCTACATTGTCACACAGGTTGAAGTGCAGAAACAACCCCCCATCCCAATGCAACACAATCTCAGCCCGAAACGTATCAAGGAGAAAGATCGAAAAGAGCACTGCTTGCTTGACTTCCAATACCCAGACTTACCTGGCCAAAAAAAAAGAGTATGATTGAGGTCTAAACCAGCCCCATACAGTCCACATAGTTGAAGATGTGGACAAACACCCATCGGCGAAACACCCAAAAAAATTATTGACATTGACCAACAAGTTCAAAGTCTGGAGCATGATGTCCAAACACGACAAGCAAAAGGTTCAAGCTTTACAAAAGAGTGGAGGCAATGAGTAAGTGACCGTACAAACACCTAATGTGAACATTTACATTCTATGATTGTGAATATTCACCACTGTGTTTATTGATTTGATTTGTTCAATTATGTGCAATGTTAATATTCACATTGGTTTATTTAAAATGCACAGGTCGTTTGTGTGGAAAGGAGACTAGAAGTCTACATATATATACCTTATCAAGGAGGAATCAATACACAACAATATATGCCATTACCAAGATGATTCACTATTCATGCATATACACACAGACACAGACATACACACATATACACCCACAGACACACATTGTTCGCCCACCACAAATAATATAATACGACCTATGTTTGTGCAGCTGATAAATGCATATGCCGAACTATTACATGAATAACAAGAGGTGGTTAACCCAACGTCAGATGAAGCCTTATTCATCTTCACGAGAATGTGTTTGGTAAAACCTTTAACATTCCATTTTTGCTAATGTGAATGTGAAACTTCACAGTCCATTAATTATTTGTCCAATGTGTGTAGAAAGTGATACGAGAGTACCCTCATCGCAAAAGAAGTAAACACATTGATGCACATATGAAAAACTACAAAGGAGAGAGATACCTACTATTCCCATTGAACCATGACTTCCACTAGACGATCGTTGTGTATGACGCTAAAGACAATTTGTGGAGGCATTATAACTCATTGCGACCAAGGCCCGGCATACATGACCCGTATGTCAACCAAGCACAGGAAGTTGTAAGTGGCTCTTATTGTACACAAATATGAATTATTGTCATGTGTTAATTCCAAAATGAATGTACACACACATATGTTCATTGGTGCCTAATGTGAAATTCTCTACACATAGGGAGTACATTAAGAATGTTGTACACGTTATTGGCGAGTCATCACCGCTATAGACTAACATCACAGGCCAAGATCCGTCACAACCAATCATATCAGTTGATGTTTGTCCTCGGCAGGGCAACACCTCGTAAGCCTCACTACATTTTATACAAATCCTCCATAACCATTATGCAAACATACATGTCAAATGCTAATCATAACCATTTTGCATTTACAGGGTGGACTGTGGGCTTGCAGTATGTTACATCATGTGGGCGCACATATACCACGAAGAAATTGCTGGCAGCCTCACTAGTTCTGAATGGTGTGGACTACAAGACTTATTAGTACACAGTTTTTTGAATCTTAAGAAAACAGAGCGTCATTAAAACCTATAGGTGGAGGGTGTCTACCTACAAACTAACTAACATTCGATGTGAATGTCAATATCAACTACTTTGATATTTTGACAAACAACAATTGATTGTAAATCAACGATAAGACATCTATTAATGGAAAAAAAGCCATTTGTGCATTTTGATCTACCTTTGGTATTGTTATGTTAATTTATGCGATTCTTTGAATTAGATTGTTCTATAATACACATATTTTGTGCAAGAATGTTCACATTGTCTACATGATATCATTACGGATAACATACACAGGTGTGAATATTCACATTTGTTATTATTCATAATAGTTGTGAATGTTCACACCATGTCAACCTGTATGCATGTGAAAGTTCACATCACAATTTATATTCATGTCAACGTTGACAACAATAATGTAAAAAGTTCAACCCATGTACGAGTATTCACATAATATGATTCTTTTACACAAGTGTGAATGTTCACGTCATGTATTTATTATTAAAACATCAACAAAATATCAGTTTGGTATCAAAAAAAAAAAAAACACAAATCAAATACTAAGTTTGCCAAAGCATTATTATGTTTGCCAACACAATGTAATCTTATTGTAACATAATGTTTGTCAACACAACACAATTTTATTTCAAAAATCACTATAAGAATCCCATATAAAACACAATGTTGAAATGAAAAATATACACTCTACATCGGCTCCTTGCATGATTTCTAATTATGGCTTCCCAACTTATCACATCTCCTACACCCTATTTGCTTCAGTTTCTCATCCCTTGATGGGATTCTATTCTTTTTCGACCTGTTAGGTGGTCTTTTCACGATTGATGGGTATATAGTAAAGTCTGTGGGATTGAAATGCGGCTTTTCCACCGATGGTATAGGGAATATGGCACCTAAATAGGTTGCACGATACGTCTCTACATGAAAGTAATATTCCACACAATCATTGAGATTGTAGTGGCTCTTCCGAATAGCAATAACAATATGGTCACATGGAAATTCGTTGATTTTCCATTTGAAGCAAGAACACGTACGCCTTGCAATATCAACTGTAACAGATGGTATCGAATGAATTTTAAACACATCCTCATTGGCTTTGCTGACTTGCCAAGACCTGCTGTCGTTGAACGAATCAAGAAGCATTGTTTCGAATGTAGGTCAAATAAGCTCATTCCACTTGTTTGCTTAGTCACGCCGCGCAGACATTTGCCGCATTAACTGAGTACGAATTGTATCCACTATCTGAGTGATAGGAAAATTGCGTGCTTCTTTAATCCAATTATTAAATGACTCCGCCACATTGGATATCATCTCCCCATAACGCATGCCCTGCACAACATCACAAACATTATACAATACTGAATTTAATTTCTTCGAAACTGAATATGAAATTTCACAACGCCACAAAACATAACTGAAAATTCAAATTGCTACCATTCTAAACTTGGCAAATGGAATACATTAGGAAACTACTATTACTTGAAGTATGAATTTGCCCAGTGCTCGGTTGCCAACTCCTTGAAAAAATTATATGCTCGTTGCTTACCCTCCTCTTTTAATTTCTCAAGCTTTTCATAAAACCCTACCACAGTTGGCTCGTAAGCATAGTCACCCAAACTACTAACCAGGTGATTCCTAAATCCATTGTCAATTCCTGGTCTCTTAAATTGTTCTTCAAGTGTTGTAAGCAATAACCATGGTAAGCCAATGGGAACACCTTCGGCATCGCTTCTAACATACCAAGATTTTGATCCAAATAAAAGTAATTTGACACTTACCATCAATAACCTTCTCAAGTTCGTACAAGAACCATGACCAATTGGTCATGTCTCTGAATCAACAATCACAAATGCAACAGGAAATAGACCTACAACACAACACTATTAAACAATTGATCACAATATTCCAATGTGAATATTTACACAAGTAATTTACAAAAATACTATAAAGTAACCAGGTCATGTGAATGTTCACATTGTGTAATGGTCAGTCATATATCCACACTGTGCCACTCAATGTGAATATGTACATAGATACACAGCTAAAAAAAATGCTAACCATTGTTTCTATCTTTCGCCGTTGCCGCAAGTAGCTGACTTTTGTACTTTCCTTTGAGGAATGTTCCATCTAGGAATAACAAAGACCGACAAGAATTGTATCCAGAAATACACACAGCGAATGATACAAAAAAATGACAAAAACTGTTGACTACTCACGTTATAATCAATATTGACATAACTCCCCGGATTGTAACGCATCACAGCAACCGAATACCACCACAGCTGGTCAAACGATAATGAGTGATCTCCATGAATAATAGCCTTTGCTTTCTCCACACCCAACCATACCACGTGGTAACTCACATCTAGCCCATAATCCCTCTTCAAAATAGTCACCACCTCACATAGCCGAGTCAATGGCTTGTCCCTCACAATTTCAAATATAGTACTCAACACCAAATCAGAACTAACTCTCAGATTCTTCGATGTTTGGACATCCATACCGCAACTATGCACATCACTAAACCTCTTGATGTAGAAAAAACCATTTGCTCGTTGTGCTCTACAATGTATAGACCACAAGCAACCTCTTTTTTCGCGCATCGCACACACTGCACTAACCCTTGTTGTCTCGTCCTTGACATACATAAACTGAAACCTGCATTGGATTGCATACTTATATAAAACATCACGAAATTCTTGTGCACTTTCAACAAATCGTTGTCCCACATGCGTAATACCATTTACCCAATGGGCTAACAACAACACTTTCTCCTTATCGTGGTAAAATTTCTGAAGTGCATCAATATCTTCCTCATCCCCCACATGCAGCGACCCAGAGCTACTCAACTGACCAATATCACGTTTCAAATCAACGATAACCTTTACATGGTGTAACTCCATTGATTTGGCAAGCAATAACATGTTCTAAAACTCTTCATCATTGTCTAAATGACACCTATTAATCTCAGGTAGTCGACAGAACAATGAAATAGAGCAAGCAGGCAACTCGTCTCACTTTTCACACAAATGCTCCACCAAACGCGAATAACATAATGCACGAACCACATTTATTACAGTTGTACTGCAACCATATGTGCACGCCAACATTATAAAGGTATCCATCTCTTGTAAAAACACAACAAAACAAAAGTCAACAACCACGTAACAACCATACGAACAACAATACATACAATAATCCATACTATATGAACATTCACTTTGTGCAAACTAAATGCCTATGTGTACAATTCCATTGCTAAAGCCATAGTGAAAACTACCACCACCATCCTTGCACAACATAAAACATTTTACAAGTTCAAAATCACACCACCAGAATAAGGTCACAGTACACAATATGCATACAACCCTTTCTAACCTCATATTAATAAGCTGTGAACATCCACATTAAGCAAGCATAAAAAAACTCATCAAAACATAACACAAAACGAACATACATTCATACACAACGTATATGCCTATATGTACATTTTACACTGTTAAATCCAAACTCAAGATATCACCATCATCATTAACAATGAGATGCGAACATCCACATTGTTTACTTAATCCCAGTTGCCTCCCCATCATAGAGCCACGCAATATGCATATAAATAAATAAAAAAATAGAGCATCCGATTTACATACTTCAAACACCATAGCATCTAATCCATCTCATAAATCAAAACATAAATTGAACATGCATTCAACACCAAAATGATACTAATCTTGATCATCGAATCCTGCACTCATCCTTTACCTCGAAAACGACTAATTTGAACCAGTTATACTCCAAACAATGTCACAACTGAACATCGTTCGAACGAGCCACAACAACGACAATGAAACCCTAGCACACACCAACCTTCAAACGAACTAGTAAAATTGAAACGTATCCAACTGAAGTCAGAATCAGAACGAAAAGCGTGAATACAGCAAACTACCAAAACAAAATGAACAAAAAACAATGAAGCGTATGTGTATCAACAATATATATATATATATATATATAAGGGCATAATAGTCCATTAAATATAATAAAATGAGGAAAAATGATCTAATGGAATAAAAAGATAAATACATAGGACTAATCAGGCTATATTAATCCTTTGTGGACCTAATGGGTTACAACAATTCTAAAATGGATTTATCAATAAAAATCTCTTAATTTAAATAATGAGTAACAATAATGAGAAAAAAATAATAATTAATATATGTTCAAAAATAATTAATGAAAAAAATGATAGCTAATAAATTTAATTAAACTAATTAATATTACTGATTGGCAAATGCGATACAAAAATTAGCTTCTTCTGATAAAAGTTTTTATTGCACAATTGCAATTTTCACTTAAGGATGACACTTTAAAATTAATTGAGAGTTGAGACAGATTGAGAGTTTAAGAGAAAGAATTGTTTGTGAGATTTATTTTGGAAAAAGAGAGATATTTATAGAAGTTTGGAAGATTGAAATAAATTTATAAATAAATTTAAAAAAATGACCATTGTGTTAAACGGTAATACGATCATTAAATTATTTGTATTATTATTATTTTAGGTCTGTAGAAGTACAGACATTTAAATTTATTATTATTATTATTATTATTATTATTATTATTATTATTATTTCATTCATTGCAAATTGCAATGATGTAAGTGATGTTGCATGACAAGGCAAGAGGGGTAGGGGGTAGGGCAGCACTGGTAGGAAACAGGCATGAGCTCTGCCTCCCTACAAGGAAATGACCGGCCTTTTTTTTTTTTTTTTGGTACCGTTGTTGCAAAATGAAGTCTTTATTTTATTTTTTTAATTATTTAACCATTGCAAATTGCTTTTTATTTATTTTTATTTTTTAAAATTTGACCGTTTGCAGAAGAAGGGTTGGGTGGGCCGGGCCAGGCCAGGCTTCAAATAGAAGGCTCAGGCCCAGGCCCAAGGTCTTGGGTTGGGCTCAGGCCCGGGCTAAAACGGGTTGGGCCCACCTCAGGTCGCCCACGAGCCTCGGGCTATTTTTACACCCTTAGGCATCTGGCACATGATCTGGAGTTATTGTTATTTGGTGTCTTTTTTTTATTTTTATTTTTAGAGAACATGGGAAACAATATGTTAATAAAACAAGAAGAGTACATAAATAAGAACCTCAATGGGTCATCCCAATCAAACAACAAAACAAAAAAAAAAACAACATAAAATAAATCCGCAAAAAAAATAGTTACGATTTAGAGAAAATCACCGATTTTGTTTGAAAGCCCGCCGTCCCAGTTAACAACGTCCCCGTCACCGCTGCCCAATGTCATTGCCACTGTTGCCAGAGAAGAAAGAACACCCACAATGGTATGGGAGAAGGGTTTAGAGAGGAGAAAACCATTTTGAGTGTCGAAAAACCAAAAATTTATGTCAAAATCGGAGGAGAAACTCTCAAAACTCCTATTTTGGACATAAAAAGTCCAAATCTACACTCTAAAATTGTAGATCTATACTGTAAGAGTGTAAATCTACATTTTAGAAGTAGAAAAAGGATCATCAAAAAGTCGCCGAAACTTGGCCAGAGCTTCGCCGGGAATCATCTAGAGAGGGAGGCTCCGTCTCTCTCTATTTGGTGCCTTGTTTTGTGTACAACAAACCATACTATAAAATATCCTATTATTATTCCTGCAAAGATAATTAAATTAGTACATTATGGTCGGAGCAAATTATGTATACCCTGCCAAATATTCTTAAAAATGCATTCTAGTGAAAGACTTTGCAACAAATTTTGTAATTTTGTATAAAAATAAATAAATAAACCGACACACTTAATTCATTCTTCACTCAAAGCAACCTTGCCTGTGGGAAATTAACATCATACCAGATATATTTTATGTGTATCACATTATTTATATAAAAAACAATAATAAATTTACCCGATAAACTAAATGGTCAAGATTATTAAATTGATTTACATGGGATAGTCTATATTTGAATTGGAGAGATATCCAATCATAAAATTGATAATCAGAAAATACAAGTTAAAAGTATCATCTTCTCAATTTTTAGATAATCATCTTTATTTCATCTTATTTAAAATATTTTTTCCTAATAAATTGTAAATATAAACTAAATTTAATAGTCTACTACAGACTTCCAAAATAAATATATTAAAAAAAAAAGAAAAGAAAGTCCAATTGTGTAGACGATAAGATCAGCCTTAACCATTTCTTTTTAGGCAATCTCATTAGTCAAGAACACCACATACACATCATAGTCATACTTTAGAACTACAAAATAATTCTTCACATTGAAATTCCCAATCGATTTGAAAAATTTTCTCAAAAAAATAATTTGGTATTTCAAGAACACCCAATAACAAATAGCATATGACAATTCTTTTGAAAATTAGTAATAAAGTAACATCAAAATGTTTGAAATCGTTATAAAAAAATCTCTTAATTTGACCAACAATGATATGATATAAAATGTGTCAATTTTCACATACTTAACCATATAGGGTCCAAATCTGTTACCACGTTATTGTGAGTAATTTCTTGAGTCTAAATTGTAAGTCTCTAATATTTATTTAATTCATACTATTACATAGCTAGTTTTTTTTATCTAGAAAAATCAATCTATAATTCAAATTTATTGTACATATGTAGCTCATATTACACAAATTTAATTTAATTTCTATCACACAATAGTAAGAAGGGGAATTTTTTTTTAAGATCCCTAATAATAGTAATTTAGATGATAAATGACATCAAAAAAAAAGAAGGATGATGCCTCAGGTCTCTCAACTAAGAACGCACACTTTTTATTTATTTCTTGGACAAAAATACCATTCACAATCAACCAAGAAATTGAACTATATTCCGATGACTCAGTTCCAGTCTTGATATCCAACCATCTTCACGAGCAAGAGAAGAGCAGAATTAGGGTTTCACAATCATCTTTACTATCGACATTAGGGTTTCATTATCTTCTGCAAAAATCTTTTCCATTCCTTCCTCACAAATTTCTCTGACCCATTTTCCCTGTTCATCGTCATCTCAGTTCGTATCTTCATCTTAGAGCATATCAATTCGTAATTTGGGTCTCATCTTTACTCTGGTAAGTTTTTCTATAATCCAAGGATTTTTTCTCTGGAAACACAATTAATTGTATTTTATATTAGCCTTCCATTAATTAGGGTTTCAATTTCGTAATAAAAGCTACATAAATGTGAAAAATGTTATTTCTCTGCATTTTGAACTTATTCTTGAAGATTGTTGTGTGATTTTGAAAAATGTGATTTTATCTGTAAATTTTTCTAACATTTGAATTTCTTTGGCATTCTGATTTAAGTTTTTTCTTTGAATTTTCTCTGGCATGTTTATTCCTTCATTTATTTTTGTTATTCCCTCATTTTCTTTGGCATTATTAATTTCTCTATATTTCTATGTGTAATTTTCAAGTTCAATTCATTCAAATTTCTCTAGTTGTGTCTGTAAATTTCTCTGGCATTTTAATATTCTGTGGCTTGCTAAATTTATGTTTCTTTTTTCAAATTTTTCTATCATGTTTATTTTGTTCAATTCTTGTTTTTCTCTAAATTTCTTTGTCATGTTTATGTTACTGAGATGAATTTCTCCGAGAATAGAAATTTTTTATGGCTACATGTATTACACTTGAAGACACTTAATTACTCTCTTGTCTATATCTAATTTTCTCTAGCATTTATAGTTTTCTCTAGCCACATTACTTTTCTCCCTTATGTGTGTTTGTCATGTTTAATTTTCTCTAGTTGTGTCTGTAAATTTCTCTGGCATTTTAATATTCTGTGGCTTGCTAGATTTATATTTGTTTTTTTAAAATTTCTCTATTATGTTTATTTTGTTCAATTCTTGGTTTTCTCCAAATTTCTCTGTTGCGTAATTTTCTATGACATGTTTATGTTGCTTTGTTTATTTTCTCTTGCTAATTGTGGAATGAAAATTTTCTTTGACTTACCATGTTTAATTTTCTCTGGCATTTTAATTTTCTGTGGCTTGCTAGATTTATGTTTCTTTTTTGAATTTTCTCTGGCTATATTTTACTTCTATATGTAATTTTAGCAATTATTGAAAATTTCTCTGTCATGTTTATGTTGCTTTGTCTATTTTCTCTGACATCTAATTTTTTGTCTAATTTTCTCTGGCCACCTTAGTTTTCTTCCTTATGTGTAATTTTCTCTAGCATGTTTAATTTTCTCTAGGATTTAATGTTGACATTTTTATATTTTCATTGTCTAGAAATGGCAAAACGTAAAAGAAGCAAAACACTAGAAACACCAGGGAAGAAACAAAAACTCTTTGAGTCTGGTAGTTATGATCTTAGATCAAAAGGTAGCAAAACACCACAAACTTCTCGCCAAAAAATAGAAGTCCAAGTCGAAGAAGCAACAAGCATGAAAATGAATACGCTAATTTCAAAAGACTCAAGCTCAAAGGGGAAAAAACCTATTAAACTCCAAAGGAAGAGAGCTAATTACAACATTCAATACCAATCAAACCTATTATCTGTTATCTCTTTTTTATAAACACTTAAATTCAATTCAAACCAAGTTGTAGAGCTTCAAAAGACCCCATTATGGTATTTGATCCAAGCTCTAACAACGGGAAGGATGGATCCAAGTAAGTGTAGCAAATCAGATGATGATGTAGTTGCAATCATTCAAAGATACAATGAAAAAACAAAAGCATTCACAATTAGTAAAAAGAACTTGACCTTTACAATTAATGACATGACCTTGATTTTTGGTTTGGAAGGTAGACAAACCGCCATGTCATTAAGATACTCAAAGAAGCTAAACACGCCATTCCTAAAGCGAAGATTTCCAAAGGAAACAAGGCTTACTGGTCCTATTCTAAAGAAGGCATTGGTCAAAGCAATGAAAGGGAAGTAACCACATGACTTCAAAGATGTAACGATTATTGTTACCTTGTACTTGTGTCTCACCCTATTTTTTGCAACAAGTAGGAATTCAATAGGGTGGGTTTTTATCAAGTACATGGAGCCGCTTGAGTCAATGAAGAAGTATGATTGGACAGAAGCAATAACAGCAATATTGATCAATTCTATAATAGCATTGTACAAAACTCCAGAAAAAGTTACGATTGTGTCATTACATAACTGGTAAGTAGAATTTCCATTTGCATTTACAGTTATAATACTTATATATTTGTGTGTTTAGTAAAATTTAAATACTTCAATTTCCATCACAGTATTGGCTATGCGAACATCCAACTATCATTGACTCAGAAGATAGTAACACAGCAGAATTCCCTATATGTGCCAAATAGAACCTGCAAAGCTTGGCCAAACAGTTGCAAAAGGCACCAATTGAATCTCTTGTACCTTGACAAGTTAGATTTCTATCGCCACTCAAGTCTCAGAAAAATTTTAAAATTTCTCTGACCATTAGTTTATTTCCCTCCTTGTCATCAAAATTTATAAACCAGTGTTAATCAAAATTTATTTGCAATTTTCTTTGCAATGTAATAACTTATATGGAATAACTTATGTGCCTTGACTAATTGAGATCAATTTTCTCTGAAATTTCAATTTATGTTGGTTGTTTGATAACACTGGTTTATTTCTGCCTTTGTAATGAATTTTCTCTGGAATCCAAATTTCTCTAATTACAATTATAGTAACATTAACTTATATATCTTGATTGATTTTCTCTGATATCTAAATTATGTTACTTGTTTCATAATTTTCTCTGACCCATAAAATTATGTCTCATTGTGTGTAATTTTCTCTGGCCTATAAAATTTTCTCTGAAGTTTGTTTCCCATTAGTATGATTTAGATGAATTTTATCTGGCATATGGTTAATCTTGTTTGAATTTTTCTCTCAGTGAAATTTTAATATTTCTCTAATAAAAGACTCTTTTGTTACAGATAAATAACAAAGAGCTAGTTAAAAACTCATTAGATGAGTTTTGTCTTCGAAAAAAGAAGAACAAAGAATCAAGAAAGGCATTGGCCAAATTCAAGGAGACATTAGTAGATTCATTTGAAGAAGAATGAGGGAATGAAAAAGAAGAAGGCAACAAAGAAGAACAAAAAGCATGCAATGGAGAAGAAAATCAAGCAAACAGTGCAGAAAAGAAAGCTACAAAAGAAAATGAAGAAGTAGAAGACAAAGAAGAATATGAATGGCAAGAAGAAGAAAACAATGAAGAAGAAGATGAAGACACTAAATCTAAAGAGGAAAAAGAAAACAATAAGGAAAGAGATGAAGAAGAAAATAATGAGCGGATGAACCAACATCATGATAGCATTTGTGGCTCAACAATGCAACAGCCTCAAGAATCTGAGGAATCAAAAGATACTCAAATTGCTAATCTGCATGAAAGACTAAAGGCACTTTCTAAATTCAAAATAGAAGAAGTGAAAAATTAGAATCAATTACTCGAACAAAAGAACATTGCAATAAGAACCTTGACATCAAATAATTCAGAACTTTAAGAAAGAGATAGCACAAACCAACTGAAACTAAGGATGATAGAGGTTTAAAAAGATGATGATACAAAAACAATTCAACAGTTGAGGCATTCAATTTCAGAACTTGAAGCTAAAAATGCTAGATTGCATGAGCAAAGTCAAGAACTATCCGTCCAACTAGCAACACAACCTTACCGAACATCAACACAAGTTCAATCCCAAGGTCAGTGAAAATCTAAAACGACAAAAACTTATGTTCTTCAGTCAACATAACTCAAAGAAATTTCTATTTACTAAAATTTTCTTTGTCAATGGTAATTTTCTCTGGAATTTAAATTTCTCTGACCACATTAGTTTGGTCAGTTTGATTTCTACTGTTTATTTGATTTTCTCTGTCTATTTGCTTCCATATATGTGTAATTTTCTCTAAATTTTGTAACTTCTCTAACCACGTTGATTTTTGGGGCTTGTTTGATTTTCACTGTGTGTAGTTGGAATGGAAGTAGAACAACAACCAATAACCTAACAAGAAAAAGTGGCACACAAATAATAACCAAAACAAAAGACAAAAGTCTATGGTAATTGAAAAATATTGAATCAAATAAATTTACATATTGAAATATGATCTGTTATTTCAGGTTAATTTTACTTTTACTAATATTTTCACTATCTACAGTGAAAAAAGATCCTACATCAATGATAAAGAATTTAAAGGCAAAAGAAAGGAAAGAAAAGCAAGATCTAGACTTTCAATATCTCAAAGTTATGAAAATCACTAAAGGTTCAAAACAAGTTGCAAAGCTAATAGAGCAAACTACCAAAGACAAAGAAGTACTTAATGCCGGTGACTATGCCTTGCCTCAACCAACAAGTGTCAAAAAATCTTAGATTTTTCCACAAAGTCTACTGGTTGCAAAATTGGTAAAAAAACATGTCAAAGATATCTTGCAACACATATCAAATGTGTCTGGACTAGAGTAAGTACAACAAATAAAATAGAAAATAATAAATAACAATTTACAATTTACAATTTACTAATTTATATTGCATTAACAACTATTAAATCCTTTCTTTGTCATCTTGTAGGGCTTTCATCTGGACAAATGAATTGAATCTCATTACTTTTGAAGATATAAGAAACTTAAAAAATGAGAAATTGCCAACAATATAAGTCTTTCATCAAATTCTTTGCAATGTTCCATAAGCCTTTATAAACCAATGTTACAATTATAAATGATATTTTCAGGTCATTGATGGTTATAGAGATATACTATTTATTAACCAAAGGAGAAAATGACAATAAGCAACTTTATTTTTTTTTCACTTGTATGAGCTTGGTATGTTACTACTCTTTTATTTCATTTTCTCTGAAATTTACTTACTACTGTCTCTTGTTAAGATACTTCTTGAAGCCAGTTATGTGACTTGTCTAATTTTTTCTAGCTAGTTGTGTGCATTTCAAATTTCTCTGTGTGTATATTTCTAAAATTCCTATCATTTTAACTTTCTCTAACCATTGTTTGATTTTCTTTGACTACAGAACTTTATCAAGATGAAAGAAAATCAAAATTTCCGAATCTCGTTGTTTGATAAGCATCTTGAAACCGCATGGAGGAACTTGTAGTTCCTTCATTTCCCAATAAAGAGTGGTGGCAATGAGAAGTCAACTGATGGAAATCATTGGACCTCGCTTGTCTTGAACAAAAAAGACAATTTACGGAGGTTCTACAACTTGCTAAGGACGAGAAGGGATGATGCACATGACAAATATCTCAAAGATGTAAAACAATTGATAACGAGTGCAAATTTCTCTAATCCATGATAATATTTATGTGATAATAATTTTTATAGACTCTCATTAATTTGCGTCTTTGGGTCCTTGCGTGTAAATTTCTCTGTTATTTAAAAATTATTTTTTTTGCAGCAAGATTATGTAGAGAAATTTTTCAAAGCTTGCCTTGAAAGACAGGTACAATCACAACCCTCTTTTAAATTGACAAACTCACAAAACACAAATTATGACTTCTAATATGTCGACAATGCTCCACAACAAGTCAGTGATTCGTAAGTTTATAAATAAGATAATTTAATTTGAATGTTTCTGAAAACTAACTATACCTATAATTTGTATGTCGTGTGGATTGTGGCATTTTTGTTTGCTACATAATGAGACAATATATCAACCATGAACCTATCAGCTCGACATTGTCAATACAAGACGTAAGGTTGATGATGGCAAAAATCATAGAGAGATTTGCGACCGAAGTTGACTGGTCATGGACATAACTAATTCAAATACCACCAGAAGAAGTATCAAAAGTATAATAGTGAAAGCAACACTAGAGAAAAGAAGACAATGCATACAATGTAATTAAAAATAACCCTTCAATATTTTTTTTCATACATTGAAGGAATGATAATGTTTGACATCTATGTATATATCTTTTTTTGACTAATGTAAACTTCAAAATTTCATAACTATCAATGATTAAATATATATATATATATATATATATATTTATAATGCATGTTAAGTGGTGATTGTCAACACAATCCATACAACGAAAATTATGTCTGAAGAAATTTCTCTAGTTTCAAGTTTTCAAAATTTCACAAAAAAATTTATCTCGTATCATGCAAAGAGGGTGCCTATATGATCATATAATTTGTAATGCACTTTATTGGTACAAAACAATGCCCAAAGTAATTCACCACCATTATATTCAAAAAACAGAATGCATATAGTAATTTTCTCTACTATTGGCAAATTTATCTGGATGAATTTGACTTCACAAACACAATGCACAAAGTAATTTTCTTTATTAGTGGTAAATTTCTCTGGATGAATTTGACTGGTATTATAAACACATTGCCTAAAGTATGTTTCAACAAACACAATGCACATAGTAATTTTCTCTGTTATTGGAAAATTTCTCTACATGAATTTGACTGGTATTATAAAGACACTCCCAAAGTATGTTTCAAAAAACATGATACACAAAGTAATTTTCTTTGCTATTGAAAAATTTCTCTGAATGAATTTGATTAGTATTATATACACAATGTCCAAAAGTACATTTCAAAAAACAACATACACAGTAATTTTTTCTACTACTGGTAAAATTCTGTGGATTAATTTGACTGGTATTATAAACACAAGTGAATTGATCCAAAAATTACAGACAAAATTTCAAAAAAAATACTAAACACAACGCACAACAGACACATTATTTTTGTAATAAGATCCATACCCATACAAATTTCTCTCTATTAACCAACATCGAAAAATGCAACATAAATTCCTCTAACATCCTTAAATGTAATATTCAATCAATAAAATGTATTATCCTCAACTATTTAACAAAGGTTCCTTGCATGTCCTCTTATTATGGCAACCAATACTTTCATATTAACTACACTTCATCACCCTTTTAAGCTCTCCAATATAAGCAATTCTGTTCTTTTTTGGCCTCCCAGCTGGTCTCTTACTCAATGGAGGTAAAATCATAGCATCATCAATGTTTCACACAGGTTTTTCAACAATTGGAATTGGGCTAATCGAGAACGAGTATGCTTGACGATATATATCAGCATGAAAAAATTGTTCAACAAATGAATTCAAATTTTTTTCACTCCTAAAAATTGCAGCAATAGCATGTTGACATAGATACCCATTTATTTCTCATTTTTTATATGAACAAGTTCTCAACTCAAGATCAACCATAACTGAAGGAAAACAATGCACTTCAAACTCATTATCAGATGATAAACTCACTTTCCACATCCTCTCATCCATGAAAGCCTTCTCCAACACACTATCCATACGAGGATAGAGAACTTTATTTCATTTACTAGAAAGCAGCCTCCTATCAGACCTCACATTCATTATTTACAATCGTATCATGTCCACTAAATTTGTTATTAGCAAGTGCCAAGCTTCTCGTGTCTATGAATTGAATGACTTAGCAACATTTGAATACATTTCACCATAACGTTTCCCTTCAAAATATACATCACTCCAATTTTCAAATAGTAAACTTTTCAAGAAAACACTTATAATGTCCCCCCCTCACTTTTTAATTCATATAACTTGAAATGGAATGATGCCTTTGTTGGCTCATATGCACATTCTGAAAACTTGGACACAATCGTCTCCCTAACTAAATTTGTATTTCCACATGATAACATATCCCTCAAATTTCTCTTTAGATGTTCAAGACAAAATCCATGATAGCAATTAGGGAAAAATCTAACAATTCCTTCCACAATACCATAATGTCAATCTGATATGAAACTTATCACCCTATCTGATCCCAATAATTCACATAAATGTTTAAGGAACCAACACCAATTATCTTAATTCTCAGTATCAACAACAGCAAAAGCTGTAGGAAAAAACCCTACAAAACAAATAGGAACAAGCATATTAGATATACACATGCAGAGAAAATTAGAACAATAAGCAACCAGAAAATTTCACACTACCAAAATCTAAAGAAACTTCACACAGTGACCAAATTCAAAGAAAATTCACATAGTGGCAACAACTAAAGAAAACTCACTTAGTGAGCAAATCCAGAGAAAATTCACACAATGGCTACCTCCATAAAAAATTCACACAATGGCTACCTCCATAAAAAATTCACACAATTGCCACCTCTAGAGAAAATTCAAAGTGTCAAAGAAAATTCACAAAACATAACCTTAAAAATAGAAAATTCACTCAATTCCTACATGTATAAAAAATTCACATACTTAGAGAAAATTAGATATATTTACAATTATCTTCATTCCCATCTTTTCCCGTCGCAGCAAGCATAACTCTTTTGTGTCATCCTTTCAAAATTGTTCCATCAAGAAACAACAATAACCAACAATATTTGAAACCAGTAATGCATGCATGAAAAGCCACAAAACACTCTTTTGAAACAATTGTTATTTTCAAAATCTAACTCAAAACGACTACCTGGATTGTTCTTCTATGCCTCATCAAAATACCACCGTAATTGATTGAATGACAAACAAAAATCCCCATATGTACTACCTTTTGCTTTTTTAATCCTCAACTAACCATAGTTATAACTGATTGATCTCATACTTGTCTTTCATTTCTTTAACAACATCCACTGGACGAGTTAAAGGTTTTGCACTTTATTCTTCAAGTATTAGCCCAGAAATTATGCTAGAAGTCATCCTACCATATTTACTAGTACGAACCGCTACACCACACGTATGCTCATTATTCAAAGTTCTTATGTAAAAGAATCTATTTGTTTTTTCAACTGAAGCATGTACACGCTACATACATTCCCTTGATTCTTTATATTCACATTCGGCTGTAACCCTTAACTTGTCATTTTTAACATACGTAAACTGAAAACCAACCTCAATAGCATACTTGCACAAAATAGTACGAAACTCAATTACACCACCCTCAAACTTTTGTCCAACACTTCTAATATTATTTCACCAACCAACAAACAATAACACATTTTATTGGTGAGAACAAAACTTAGAGAGTGAATTTTTTTCAATATCCACAAGCCTATCACATTCACCATGCACAACATCTACCAAATTAGATCCCACTTCATCATTTTGATCAGAAGTACTACGCCTAATAATTGAAACATCAACTATATCAACACCACGTGCATAAACAACCGTCAACATATTCAAAAAATCAATATTATTTCGAATGATACAATTTGGATGGCCCACAATAGAATATGAAATACACATCGTCTCAGGTTTCAAATTCTCCCTTGTTTTACACAAAATGTCAAACAATTCCTCAAAATTCAATTTGCATGAAACATTAATGACAATAGTATCATTCTTATATTTGCACAGCAACAACACTGCACTGTCCATCTAAACTGAAAGAAAAAACACAAAAAATAACTTGTTCAATATAAAAACACTTAAAAATAACAACATAAAAATTCAGAGAAATTTGTAATAATTATAATTTTCTCTGGACTTAAAAAAAAGTCCACAGAAATTTACGAACTTATATTCATCTTCAAAATAACAAAAACAAAATCACAGAGAAAATTAATGAGTTCAAAGAAAATTAATGCTAACTATAAACACAATCATAAACAAAAATCATGCAGAAGATTTGTTATGAAATTATAATTTTCTCTGTGATTTTTACTAGACTATAAGCTTACAATTTTCTTTGTGTGATTGTGCAATCTTGGACTCAAATAAAAATCCAGAAAAATTTACAAACTTATATTCACCTTCAAGATAACAAAAACAAAATTACAGAGAAAATTACATAATCCAAAGAAGATCACAGAGAAAATTAATGCTAACAATTAAACACAATTACAGACAAAAATCACACAGAAGATTTGTTATGAAATTATAATCTTCTCTGTGATTTTCACTAGATTACAAGCTTACAATTTTCTCTGTGTGATTGTGCAGTATTAGACTCAAATCAAACTCCCAAGAAATTTATGAACTTATATTCACCTTTAAGATAACAAAAATAAAATCACAGAGAAAATTAATGAGTCTATAGAAAATCAAAAAGAAAAATCACAAAAAAAATTAATGAATTCAAAGAAGATCACAAAGAAACTTAATATTAACTATTAAACACAATCACTGACAAAAATCACAGAGAAGATCTGTTATGAAATTATAATCTTCTCTATAATTTCACTGGACTACAAGTTTCCAATTTTCTCTGTGATTTTCGTTGAATTGTAATAACAAATATACAATTTTCTCTGGAATACAAAGAAAGGTGCAGAAAAATGAAAAGTATAGAATAAATGAAAAGTGTAACAAAAAAAAAAAAAGAAAAAAAAAAGGCACAAATCTTAGAAAAGTGTAAAAAAAACAGGGCTGGTCTCCAAACTCAAAGAACAAAACTTATCATTGATAAAAATGTCATAGAGAATGAAAAATCAACTCAAAAAATCAAAATCAACTCTATTTTCAATAACAAAGAATAAAAAATCAATTTCAAAAATCAAAAAAACTACATTGAGCTGGCTTTTCTCTCACATTGATCAAAACTGAAAACAAAAACCTAATTCAAAATACACTCGAAAAACTAATATGAAATCGAAATCTTTACATACAAATCAAATGAAAATAAAAAACTTACACTGATTATTAAACTTACCCTATCAACTTCTACATGATCAACGAAAATCAACTTCTACACGACTACAAAATTTCTATAAAATCTCCACGAAAATCTGCATCATCAAAATCTCCATCGTCAAGTTCATCCCAACGTAATCTCCTACAAAAATAACAACATAATCTTTAATTTTCAAAATTGAAAACCACTTATATTATAAAGAAGGGTAAAATAAATATTTTGTAAACTAAAATAACATTGAGGGACCTTAGACATCAAAAAAATATTATTGTAGATCTCTCCTCATACTAAAAGTTGAGTAGGGATCTTAGACCAATTTTTCCTACTGAAAATTATTTTTAAAAAAATTGGGCAAAAGAATTTCTATTATTTAATTGCATTTTTTTTTTTTATTTAGATTTGAATTAATTGCATCCCATTTTTGAACCGACACGACCGGTTGAAATTGTCAACCCGCCTATTTAATTTTTACCCGTTATTACAAGGCATGAAATGTCATTCTTATCAAATTGAAGGTTATTTAGAATAATACTTCACACATTTATATTGCTTCACTTTTTTTATTAAAAAAAAAAAATTAACACAAAAATAATGATTCAGATTCTCATTCTCATTCTTTTAGCTAATAAAAAATTAATTGAAAGACCACATGAATTTATTAACCATAATATAATTTTAGACAAATTATTAAAAAAAAATCTCATAATTTGATTTTTATAACAAAATAAATCTTGAATATTTTATTTTATCAATTTAAATTCTAATTGTTTTGATTTGCTTTCAATTTAAATCATCTGCCTACTTTCATTAAGTAAAATTAACGGAAAAAAATTATATTTTAATCATTAAACTCAATAAAAATAGTTTTAATGAGTAAAATACTCTTTTTTCGTTGAATTTACTTTTAAACTAAAAATAAATAAAAAAATTTAAATTTAAATTGATAAAATTAAAAATTCATAATTATTTTATTATAAACATCAAACTCGGAGATTTTTCCAATAATTTTTCTAGATCTACCGTGTGAAAGGGGAGGGGTGGCTGGGGTTGACAACTCTTTGTCATATTTTAGTCAACATCTTCTTACACGAGATTGCGGATCTTAGAATAACTGAGATGTTACCATGTACCAAATCATAGTATATTCTTTGTGAAAATGCTTTCTAGAGGGAAGAGAAACAATAATAAATCCAGATTGGTGGGTGAATTAAAAATTCATTGTTTCGATTTTGGGCGGTTTGAAAATTTTAAATTAATTTTTAATTAATAATTTTTATTTTTTAGATCTATTTAATCTAAATACATTTTAAAAATATAAAATTTATGAATAAATTCATTAATTACAACAAATACTAAATATTCAATATGTTTTCGTATTTTTGTATTTATTGATTTTTTTTAAAAAAAATTCTTCATAAATATTTTACTTTTTAAAGTATATCTAGATTAAATAAATCTTTTTAAAAAATTAATAAAAAAATTACTAAAAAATAAATACGGATTAAATTTTTTAAAAACTATTTTTAAAACTCCAAACCAAACAATCCTCAAATGGTAAAGAAATTATAACTAATTTTATATTTTTAACATAATTATACTGATTTATTTATTTGAAATATAAATCTTACATCTCACACCATTAGTTAAATGGATAAACAAATAATGATACCATCATTTTTAGACTATTACTTTACCATCATTTCATCGGAACGCTCATATTTATAGGGGTGAATATGGTCCGGATTAGATTGGATTGATATAAAATCAGAACCAATCCGTTATTTATGGTTCTTGAAAAATTAGAACTGATCTAATATGTTTAAATCATGGAACCAATCCGAACCAATCCATTTAAACATGGATTGGATCGGTTTAAGATCACGGATTCACATAATTAAATAATATATATATATAACACTTAATTTCATAAAAACATAAACATAGTGCTATTAGTTCCACAATAGCAACATGTTTTTTTATAATAACGACATACTGTTCTAGAATTTAAACAATTATAAGAAAACTGGTGTTACCATAAGAATTTAGACCATTATAAATTAAAACTAAAAACTAACAAACAAAAGTAATAAAAGAAGATATTATACGGGTTTAGGTTTGAGTTTAGATTTTATATAAAATAAGAGAAGATACTATAGGGGATGATGTATAATAAAAATATAGACTATTTGTATACGGTTCGAATTGGTTCAAATCCGGAACTATGGGGTTCAATCCGGAACTAATCCGTGGACTACGGATTTTTAATTCTTCAATCCAGAACTGAACTATGGATTCAAAAAATCAATCCAAACCTATCGGATTGAACTGAACTGGATCGAATTACGAATTTCACAGATTCCTTACTCAGCCCTACATATTTATGTTTAATTTGGCAAGTACATTACGTAAGAGGGAGTGTAATTGTGTCATTAGACATGAGCATATATTTACCTACAAAATATCTAAGGTCTATATATTTCATCACATTTATTAACATTGTTAAAATTGTTATTATTATTAGAGCAACTTCAACCGATTCTTTATAACATACTTGTTAAGCATAGCTAGTCCAATTACAAATTTAGTGCTTCGACAAGCTAAGCAACAGGCTAAACATTATGTCTCATCTTTAATCGGCTAGTTATAATTGGATAATGAGACAGTTTTTTATTTTTATTTTTTAGATAGTAGATAATTGGAAAACACTATGGTCACACATGCACCTTATAACTAAAAAAAAAGGGCATAATTTAAATTTTTTAAGTCATAATTAAAATAAATAAATATCATAGTTAAATATAATATGAGTTATAACTAAAATAATGTCATAACTAATGAAAAAAAATTAGTCATAACTAAAGAAAAAATAATATAATTAGATATACATATGATACATATTTTTTAAAGAAACGTATATTAAAAGATCCAGTAAGTAATTAGAGAGTTAAGGGAGCTTAGACAAACACGCTATGCTAAATTTTTTCATTTACTAATGTACAAATGCCACATCAACAACTATATCAAAATTATGTACGTAGGTGGTATGCCACAAAAAATTATCATTTTTTGTTTTATGTACAAAGAAATTTTCTTTTAAAGATTAATAAACTATAAACAGTATACATTTTTATATATTTTTGCAAGGCAAAATGCCTTGCAGTATTGAAGTTGTTCCAACGAAAAAAATATCGTCAAAGTCACGTTGTTGATTGTATATATATTTTTTAACTTAGAGAAGATTAGTACAATTTTACTTTTTCCTTTAATTAATTAATATTATGTAGTGTAGGCAGGCCATGAATTGCTGTCATTGATTGGGTCACAAGTCACAATTCGTGGTTCTAGATTGAACGAATTGGCCGGTCAACTTTGTCCGAGTCCTATTAAAAGTATTCAAATTTGAAAATGTATAAGTGACTAGTAGGTATGTTCTGTACAAAACAAATGAGAGTGATAGTGGCGGTGGTGTACCCATTCACAACCTCCTCTCTGTTCTTCTCTCCACCAAGTTTACAAGCAATAATAGATAACTCTTTTGTGTATCAAATTCATGTTGCTTCACCACCACCACCTCCTCTTCTTCTCACCTCTCTCTCTCTCTCCACTCTCTCATCCTCCACCAATCTCCCATTTTCTTATCCCTTCTTCAAATTGAGGGATTGTCTTTATGGTTGACAACTTCTTAACTAGTATTTCAACCAAATAAGTTGTTTAAATCTGACTCATATACAAATGTTTGGAAAGAATTAAAAAGGAAGTTATTTTTATTTATTTTTTAAAATTCAGAAGCAAGTCTATCTGAAATGACTTCTTCATAAAAATAAAACAAAAGTTATGTAAATTAGTGGTTTGTTTAATGATGTAATATTTTTTTTATATTTCTATTTAGTCTTTTATGGATTGGCAAAAATAATAATAAAAAAAAAAATAGCTTTTTTGGAAAATTTTCAAAATGACTATTTTACCCTCAGTATTTAAAAAAATTCCATCCCCAACAAAGCATCTATAATATGCTCTATTTGGTTCATAGAAATGAGATGGAATATAATGGAATGATATTCCTTGAACTGACCTATGAAATGATCATTTCCTTGTAATGGTAAATGACGATTCCATTTATAATGTATTTTTATTATTATTTTTTAGTCTACCAAACATAGGAATGAATACTTGATAGAATGACAATTTCATTCCAATGAACCAAATATTACCCAAGAGTAATATGTAATTTATCACAAAAAATTAATTTTTTAGCAATTAATAAATGCATCAAATTTTTAATTTTTTTTTAATTTTAAAAAACCATAACAAAAATATACTAAAATAATAATTACTAAACCCTACCTAAACTAAACTTGAACATATTTTGCCTTTTGTTAATTTTTTGGAGTTCACATCAAATCAATTTGATAATTTTGTATGTATTATTTAACTGTATTAAAAAATCAACATATTTTAAACTCAACTTATAATCGGTTCAATAAAAATTTATTTAAAATTAAGGTCTCGTTTGTCAATTATACATTTTAATTAAAAAGTCAAAAAGCCATTATAAGTTATTACATTACTCTCTTTACCTTTTTATATAACTTCTTGTAAAAAATTAAAAAAATATTAAAATAACATCTTCCCAAACAAGCCCTGTTTGGTAGAAATTTGAAATCGCTAACATAAACATCTCAAACAATTTATAATTTCATAACTTTCAAATTAAGTGATTTCAAATTATTCTCAAATCATATCCACCTAGAACTATCGATTGACTTTCACAAAGTTTATAAGTTTATAAGCATGTTTCTAAACCAAACATATCAAAACAAATTTTAAATTTGAAAGTGAAAATAATTTGTGGCAAGAAATGCTAAAATATAAAATTTTGGGACCACATTTCTAAATCAAATTTCAATAATTTATTACATGACTCAGCTGGATTCGACTCAACTGGTATAGGATCATAATCATAATCTTTTCGAATTTGCAAAACAAGTAGAATGTGTTTTCATAGTGGCACCACCACAATTAACTCCACTGGACCCCACTGAGGGGACGGCACACCGGATCTGAGCCCACAAACTAACAAAAGTTTAAGGTGAAATTACTTTTTTAGGTAAGATTAGAAAAAAAAATTATCAATATATAAAGGGGTGCAAGCAATATTTGCACCTCACATACTTTTATTTGCACCCCCACCACAAACACAATTGTATTCCACATATTTGCATGTGATTTCCTAAAATTTAATCAGTAACCGAGACTTCCCACCTTCTGTTTCTGATAACGCCACTTTCAAATTGAACCGCACCACTGTTAACAATCAGAATTTTTTATGATACGTAAAAATTATTTACTGAATTTATTTAATCTAAATTCGTCTGAATGAATTTCTTTTCGAAAAAAAATTCATGTATGGGACTCTTTTCGGAAAGAGACTCATTCAGACTAAATAAATTCGGTAGATGTAACGATATTGTATAATTAAATATCCTAATATAATATGACGGCATTATCATATGATAATATTATTATTTAATAATTAATTTTATTTTGTTATAAAAATTAATTAAATTAATGAAAGATATGACTTATTTACTTAATTTAATTTATTATTTTTATTACTTTGATGACACGACATAAAATGATGTTATCAATATATTTGCTTTTCATAACACCACTTATTTTTATCTCAATCAATAAACAATAAAAGTGGTTTGAAATGTCACTTTATTGAAATTTATTTTTTCAAAAGGTAAAAATAAAAGATCACCACCAATGTATACTGATTTGACGATTAATTGATTGATATATTAAGGTTTTGTTTGCAATGGTAGGTTTAGTCAAAAATTATAAGTCCTCACATAATTTTTTTTATATTTTTTCATAAAAATTAAAAAATCAATTAAAATAATCAATTTCGGCCTAAGTATTTCTTTAGAAATTTAGTTTTGAAGTAATTTTTAATATTTTGATAAGATAAAAAAAATTAATGTGTTTAGAAATAAATTTTTTTTGTTAAATAGTTATAAAAAAAATTAATATATATGATGTGCACACTTTGTTAATATGATTGAATTTTTAATTTTCTAATTTTTTATGACTTTTTAACTAGTTCAATAAAAAAAAATCACTTGTGAATTGGAGCATAAATGTAATAAGATAGTTCTAAAGTGTAAATAACTTAATATTCTTAAAACACCTATAAATATTAGATTACATTAATGATCTAAATGCTATATATAATTACTCCATTCGTCTAAAAATATTGGTCCTTTTTAGAAAATTTAACTTTTTTTTGTAGTACAGTTATTACATTTTTAAAATATTAAAATTTCAAAATTACATTTGATTTAAAATTAAAATAGTACAATTTTTTGGAGAATATTAATTATCATAATTATACTTTTTGTGTATATTAATATTAACATTAATGAATTTAAAAGAATGGCAAAATATGAAATTCATGTTGTTTTAGTACTTGATTTTTGAAAAGAGACTAACATTTTGTGATAATAAAAAATGAAATAAGAGATTAATATTTTTGAGACGGAGTGAGTACAGTTTTTATCTCATTTTCTTATTTTAAGACATAAGTGAGTGAGTTTTATATGTATTTATAAGTGTGGGCTCCATTTATTTTGTGTCTAAGATTAAAAAATTAAGATAAAAAATAAAAATTATATATAGCATTACTGTTTAATTTTTTATATAATCTAATAACGGAAGATATTGATATTTGAAAAAATATTATCCCCTACAATTACGGACCTTATAATAGTGATTTATGTATTTCAATTTTTCTTACATGATTGAAGTAATTGATTAAGACAAGGGGAAATAGGAAAACTTGAAAAAATAATAATAATAATAATAAGCTGTCATTTGGCTAGGTTTTAGTTGGCTTTTTAATTTTTTGATTATTTTAATTTAGGACTAAAAGTTCATTTAGGTTAACTTTTTTGGTTTTTTTTCACTTTTGTAAGAAAAAAAGTAAAATGATTATAATTTAAATGTAACATTTTATCTTATTAACTTTTTAATTTATTTTATCTTTTCGTGACTAATTTAACAAAAAAAAATCCACTGCCAAATGAAATCCACATGTAAAACCAAATATAAGATGAGACATAAATGTCTCATAAAAGATAGGTCCTACATCATGTGAATCTTATCCGTGTAATAAATTTGTGTTTCATTTTGGGTTTAATTTGTGAGTTCGTTTAGAAGAAAAAAATTAGTTTGATTTTTTTAGCTTTTTAACTAATTTAGCTTGGTTAAATTAGCTTCATTTAAGAAGAACTTTTTCACTTTATTTGATTTTTCTGAAAAAAAAAAGTAAAATGATTATAGTTTAAATATAACATTTTATCTTATTGACTTATTTAATCTATTTTATATTTTTGTTTTTTTATTCCCAATCAGAACCCAGCTCACTTGACAAATGACAGTTGTGTTCTTAACATTGGTGAAAAAAAAAACAGTTACAATAAATCCCCTTAAACTATGACTCTTTATACTTTATCTCACTAAATTTTAAAACTCAGCAATTAATCTCGTTAAATATTATTTTATAACAATTAACATTTTTGTTAAGATTAATTACAAAAAGATAATAAACTATTATGATTTAATTTATATTTTGTCGTATTTTAATGACAAAGTACAAATAAAATCAATAAATTATTATTCAAAAAATTTAATAAATATGATATATTTTATACATAATTAGATTTTCTATTGATCAATTATAATAAATAATACTTTAAAAGAGTTAAAATATTAAATTTTAAAAACACAAAATGTAAATATGTCATAATTTTTTTTTGCAGTAATTTCTTTTCCATACAGTTTGAAACCACCGAATATTGTTGACCAACAAACGACCCAACACATTCCAACGCGTGTCATGGAACTGCAGCTGGATCCAATTCACATTCGCTCCAAATAACTAGGATGTCCAAATTTCTATTTAATATTTTATTAAAAATCTCTATTTAATATTTTATTAAAAATCTCATATAAAATCAGTTTCACATATGAATCACAATCGTATGAAATATTTAATAAAAAATTTTAGGATTGTTTAGAATATTTTAAATAAATGTATTTTTGACTTTTTATAAAATATAAATTGAATTTGAAGTGATAAACTTAAATAAGATAATGTGACTTAAATAAAATAATAATTTTTTAACGCTTTTTTTTTTAAATGCCAAACTTAACCTTAATAAAAAATTTAGGATTGGTTTAGGATGTTCTAAAAAAGTGTACTTTTTGACTTATTAACTTATATAGGTTGGGTTTAAATTAGATTTGATGTAATATATTAGAGAATTGATGTAATTTAAATAAAATGATATAATTTAAATAAAATAATAACTATTTAAAATTTTATATTATTTAAATTAGGCCAAACTTAACTTTAGCATCGCTATCATTTTTCAATAGAGAATCTACTCGATTCCATGTGGCATTTTATTTGTGTAGAGAGAGAGAGAGAGAGAGAGAGAGAGAGAGGAACGTATGAATTTTTCTTTTTAGCTTTTAGCCTTTAAATTCCAAAGCAAAGTCCCATTACAGAGCGGGAACGCGTACAACTTGAGCTCTCTCTTTCTCTCTATATATTTCTATATCCATTACGGCCTTGTTACGTTGTCTTCATCTCGAGATCTGAGCCTTTTCGCTTCGCTTGCTCGGAGCTGTTCAGAACGTTGATCACTTCCGGTTAGTTTCTCAGTTCGCTTTTCTGACTTGTGGATCGTTTTTTCTAGGGTTTCTGTTGCTTATTCTGAGTTTTCTTTCTTCCAATTTCACATTGTTTAAGCTCCACTTGCATTACATACATGTACATGTATTTGTATGCTAATTTTCATACGTGAATCGTTTGAATTTCATGTTGAATTTGAGATCAGCTTTTAAAGAATCATGATCTTTGTAGAAATTACTACTGTAGGTGTCCAGCTGTTCGTAGATTCTCTATCTTGCGGTGTTTTTGTTGGATGTGAAACGAGAATTAAATTTTGGTTTCGAGTTTGGTAGATCTGTGGTAAATTTTGGTTTCTAGGAACGTTTAAATGAATACTTTAATATTTGTTGATTTAAAAGTTTAGAAAATGTTTGAAACCCCTAATAGAAAAATGTTAGATATCCCAAATATTTTATCAAATTTTATATAAGTGTGGGACTCATACCATGTGAGCTCACACCTATGTGAGACATATGTGAGACATTTTATAGAAAAATTAGTAAAACATTTGGATCCCTAGATGTCAATTTTGATTCGTCACATACTCAATTATGTGGGGCCTCTACTTCTGTGCCACGTCATTATAGGTGCGATTGGGGGTGATGAAATTGGGGATGTAGCAAAACTCTAAAGATCAAATGTATTGTCAAGCAAATGCTTGCATTGGCATTTCATAACAGAGTTTGAAGTTTTGACAGGCCTTTGTTGCATTTTTTCACTTCATCATCTTAAAATTTTCATTCGAATTTCATTTTATTTAAACCTTAATTTAGGTTGTTTTTATCTGTTTAATCATGTTTGAATTGTATTTAAGGTCTTCATATATATATACATATATATCATCTTTGAAAGTGTTGAGGAAACTCTGGTCATAGCCAGAGCAGAAAAGCATGCCCAAACAGTTAGAACATGGCTTTGTTGAGTTGGGTGAGCCTTGAAGAACCTGTAACAATTTCTGTTTTAGATTTCTGTAGATCTGAACAAAATATGGTGGAAAGGCCGTTATTCTCCTTTAAGGTTGTGTTTGTTTGGATGGACGGAATAAGGGGAATTGTAATCCATCGGACTGTTAGTCCGGACTATTTGGTTGGACTGAATTTGTATCCTATGTTGTTTAGTCATGGCAGTAGATGTCTGGATTGGATTATTTTTTGTTGGACGGACTGGACAAGAATAAATATTCAAAAAATTATTTTACTCTTGTAATTTATAATTTTTATTTAATATATACTTTTAAATTTATAATTTATAATTTAACAATACTAAAAAAATTTAATTTATAAGGCCATAATTTTTAATTTATTATTTTCAATTAAATTAAGTTTATAATTTATATTTTTTATTTAATATATAATTTTAAATTAACAACACTAAAAAAATAATTTTATTTAATATATAAATTTAATTTTTTAACAACACTAAAAAAATTTAATTTATAAGGCCATAATTTTTAATTTATTATTTTTAATTAACTTTAATTTATAATTTAAATTTTTTATTTTTTATTTAGTATATAATTTTAAATTAACATCACTAAAAAAATAATTTTATTTAATATATAAATTTAATTTTTTAACAACACTAAAAAAATTATAAAGTCATAATTTTTAATTTATTATTTTTAATTAAATTAAATTTATAATTTAATATATAGTTTTAAATTAACAACACTAAAAAAATAATTTATAAATGTTCAAAAAATTATTTTATCATTTTCTAATTGTTTATTAAGTAATAGTATGATTATAAAATAATCTCACCCCTCCCCCTAGGATATAATAATCCCTTATATGAGGGACTAATAGTCCGGAAGGATTAATAGTCCGGAGAGACTATTAATCCGGAACAAAAAAATTGAACCAAATAATAGACTATTAATCCGAATGAACTAATAATCCAATCTCATAGAATAATCCCTCAAAACAAACACACTCTAAGTGCATTGTATATCAGTGATTAGCGATTCCATTTAGGAAAATTTGGCTATAAACCCCCTTTACCTTCCTTTCATTGTTAGAAGGACTAAGAAAAAAATTATACTTTCTAAACCCCCTTATAATTATAAAGTCTTGTATAAAGGAGAAAATTTATTATTTAAATATTTTATTAGACTATTATACCCTCAACTAAATCTTCCCTAATCACCATCTCAATCTCTCAAGACGCCATGGCTAGGATTTCAAGATCTGGTATCAAAACCACTCAGCGACTTCCTCTGCTCCGCCTCAGATCGGAGTTCGATCTCCTTCTTCGGTTGATTTCTTCACTGTTCGATCACCGCTGTTGCCATTTGATCAAAGATCCTCGCCTGACATCTTCTATCTGCGCTGATACATACATATATATATATATCTATATATATGTGTGTGTTTGTATGTTTTGAGATTTGAATTCGAATATATATATATATATATATCTACATATTCCGATCTGTAATCTATATATATCTATATATATGTGTGTGTTTGTGTGTTTTGATATTTGAATTCGAATATATATATATATTCCGATATGTAATCTATATATATATCTGTATATTTTTGTGTTTTGATCTTGATTTTATTATTTTTTTCTTTTCCTTATTGACGTTTATTTTCAGAAATTTCACATGTATTCAAATGCTCCATACTTTGCAACCTCTTTTCCTCCTGTGCGAAAACTTGCTTCCATTCTTACTGCTACTGTGAATATATGCACACAAATAACCAAGTTTTCTATGATTATCTATAAATTTTAGTGTAATTGTTTGATTCAGCCAAAATCAAAGAGCCTGCAATCAAATTTTATTTGATAGAACCAGAGTAAAATTTAATTCTGGTTCTATTGCTCTGTTTTTTTCATTTGATAGAACCAGAGTAAAATTTTACTTTTAGCTTCAGAGTCTCACAGTTTACTTATTTTTCAGAGTAAAATTTTACTTTTATACAGAGTAAAATTTTACTTTTATACAGAGTAAAATTTTACTTTAGTTTCAGAGTGAAAGTAAAATTTTACTCTGTATGAAAGTAAAATTTTACATTCTAAAACAAAGTAAAATTTTACTCTGAAATACATAGTGAAAATGTCTTAATAGGAGAGCTGATAGATATGAGGGTAATATAGTAAAAGAAAGAAATTTTAAAATATCAAGGGATTTTGAAAGTACTTATATAATTCTTGTCCTTTTGAAAGAGAAATTAGGTAGTGAGGGGTCTATGACCAAATCCCCCTTGAATTTAGCATAACATCATTTTAAGCCAATAATTATGTGATTCAACAGTTTAGGACTTTTGCAGTGTTTAAGAGATAGTTGGTCATCCTTGCATGTACTTTAATTCTCCGACACATCTTAATAAACATAACACTGTTTGAATGGGACTTTTATATAGTGGTCACTGGTCATAGTATTTTTAATTATTTTTTTTTCCACCTGGTCACCGATTTGGATTTTCTAATTTATTGGAAACATACTCTAGCTGAATTTCATTTGAAGTGTGGGGACATCATTGTTATTGAACTACTTAATTTAATTATGTTGCTCACCAATTGCCCGAAAAAATCATCATTAGTTTCATTTTGGGAAAAGAAAAGGTGCCTTACTTTGAATTTGTTGTTGTGTGTGCAGCTTGCAAATATGACTCCACCTATTGAGACTCCAAACAAAGCTCCCATCGGCCATAAAACTTCACATCCGCCTCTTAATGAAAGAATACTTACATCTATGACCAGAAAATCAATTGCTGCACATCCTTGGCATGATCTCGAGATAGGTACTTAAACTTTATTACAAGCGATAGATGGTTAATTCTAGAGTGTGCCTTCCTATTATGGATGTAGTGATCATTTGGTATGTAACTCTCTCTATAATTTGATGCAGGACCTGGAGCTCCGAAGATTTTCAACTGTGTAAGGATACTGAAATTTCTAGAGCTCATAGTTTTAATGTCTGCAATTATCTTTTTCTGATACTTACGGAAGAGTAAGAATGTTTGTAGTTGAACAATGTGGTTAATCACTGTACTGGTACAAAAGGTTGGAGGAAGCAGTAGCTTAACCAAATGAAAAGTATGAATTTATGCTTATTATTAAAGTTTGGAGGAGATAGTGGTTTGGTTTTAAATTATAAAATATATACATAAGTATTTAGGGGGTGTTTGGGAATTGGCTTTTTTAGTGGCTATTTGGCTAAAAACCTAAGTTCCCAAATAGGGCGTTAGTTTTTAGAACCACCTACACGACATATGCGGAAGTAGGTTAGGACTTGTGTCAGAATTATATTCTACCGTTGAGTTTGGACATCTTAGTGTTGAATTTTTATACATTCTGTTATACATAATTATTAACTACTATCACATGGGCCCTTTGCATTTATGTTCCCATAAAATTGTGGGCAACTAAAAAAATTTTCTTGAAATATTCATAATTTTGCATGATTTTTCATTCTTCCTGGACAAATGCTCTAGTATGATGATCATTGATAATTATTGCAGGTTGTTGAAATCAGTAAGGGGAGTAAGGTGAAATACGAACTCGACAAGAAAACTGGAATGATCAAAGTAATCACACATACATAGTCATTTATCTTAGTAAGCTTTGTTGGTCATAATGGGTTGCTAAAACTCTTTTGCATATGTGCAGGTTGATCGTGTGCTTTACTCATCTGTTGTTTACCCACATAACTATGGCTTCATCCCTCGTACTCTCTGCGAGGATAATGACCCCATGGATGTGTTGGTTATCATGCAGGTATGCTGTTTGATATGCATTTTCGCTATTTGCAACATTTGTAGTTTGAACAATGCGAATTTTGCTATAGCTCATATAGCTTGTCCAACAATTGAGACAAGGTGAATTATTGTGATCATATCAATATGGACACATCTAAGAAAAGCAACATCCCACAATTAGCTCTGAAGATTTCTTATCCACACATGGACATAGTATTGGACTGAGGATCTATTGGGGTAACATTGGAATTATATCTCATATGGGTGCAAGGGTCAGCATCGGGCTGGCCTGAGCAAGCGTAATGCCAACCCAGCCCGGCCCTTGAAAATGGTGCCCAAGCTCGCTCTCCCGCCCAGTGCCTGCAGTCTAAAACCAACGAGCTTTTTTTTTATGGCCCAACTCCAAGGTCAAAATCTTAAGCTCAAGCCTCGCCCAACAAGCTTGGCCTAGACAAGCAGCTTCTCATGGGCCCACAGGCTTAGCCCAACACGCCGAGATTAGACCCTATATTTTTGTTTTCATTTTTCCATATTTTCTATTGGGCTAGTGGGCAGGCAGGGTGGGCTTCGGGCCAAATGATGACCCTCATTTGGGTGAAGATTGTCCACTGACTGGACTTCCCTGTTTACAATTCGCTAGGCCGTATGCTCATGTGAGCCAGACTCTAAATTTATCTTTTATATGTATACCTTTTTTTGTTCGTTCTTTCAAATTTATTTTAGTTAGAGTTATTAATGATGTACTTCTTGTAATGATGCTTATTATAAACCGAACCTCAGCTGCTAATGCTTACAAGCCTTTACAAAACATGAACAGGAACCAGTTCTTCCAGGATGCTTTCTCCGGGCTAAAGCAATTGGCCTCATGCCTATGATTGATCAGGTGTGTATGATCCAGCAATCTGGATAATTTTATTTTTACCCCTGAAAGGAATTTTTAACCTTGGTTCGAACAATAATAGGGTGAAAAAGACGACAAGATAATTGCAGTGTGTGCTGATGATCCAGAGTATCGTCAGTACACTGATATCAACGAGCTCCCACCACATAGGTTGGCTGAGATCCGCCGCTTCTTTGAGGACTGTATCCTTCCAAGCGTCCTCAATATATAATGACTGCATAATACATATGTCTCTGACGTGATTTTTTTTTTTTTTTTTTTTTTCCTTTCTGATGGGTGCAAAATTAAAGGAAAAATTATGTTAGTTTTTCTTAACAATTAATTAGACAAGAAAAATGAGAACAAGGAAGTTGCAGTTAATGATTTTCTTCCAGCTACCGATGCTTTTGATGCAATCCAGCATTCCATGTAAGCAATGAATTCATACTCTTTTTTCAATATCTTTCTTTTTCTCGTCTACTTCCCACATGTTATTTGCCATCACCCAATCAAGAAATGTTATGTTTTCGGAAACAAAAATAATGAAAAATTTCAAAAAACAACTTTTTGGAAAATGACAACAGGCCTTAGTCTCCAGACATACACACCCCATCATTAGATTTTCCAGTTATACGTTTATGCTATGTTTAAAAAAAAAAAAATGAAAGGGAAATAAAATTAATTCTACATATTTATTTTTTCAAGTAACCAAACAAAATAATGAATTTTCTTCTCAACCAAACATTACCTTCATTTGTTTTTACAAGATTGTTACTTTGCTTGTCATCAATCTCATATGAATTGGCTATGGCATTATTCTCATTGCGCATTTTACTTGTACCATGAAGGAATCTCTATGCTGACTACATAGTGGAGAGCTTGAGGCGGTAGTTTCTTACCATAAACATGCTGAATGGGTGATGCTGCTGTTATACATGGCTTCGATCGTTGTCTCGAAGAATTTTACTAAATCTTACTGCATCTACAAAATATTACATTTTCTGATGGATTGTTTCTTATATATAGGTTGTGTTGATGGCGAAAAGTACTTTATGCATTTACAGTCCTGAAATTTTGTAAAAAATATATATATATATATATATGTGTTGTCATAATATTTTCGTTCGATATTTATTTGTTGTCAATATTTGTACTAACCATACGCATTGAATGGGCTTTGAGACTCGGCTTTTCTGTGTTTGTATCAGTTGAGGGGTTAGCTCTGATGAAATTACTTGTAGATTTGCCATGTCAACAAAGACATATAATGAAAATAATTTTTTGCTATGTTCGGATGTTGAATTTGTGGTGCAGGAAAAAGGATAGAAAAGAAATTACATGTGGGAATTTGTGGATTAGGAAAAAGGATAAAAAAGAAATTACATGTGGTTATTTATTTTCGTATGGGGAATCAATCAAAACGGAAAAAAGAAAATGAAATTACTTGTACACATTTATTTGAGTTTGGCTCTTCTTAGGTTGGGATTCAACTTGAGAAAACATTTGAGTTTAGTGGATTCGTTGTAAATCCAATCTCGGTGATCAAACTCATTCACTTTTTAAAATTCATTGAGAAGAATATTTATGTAAAAAATCAAAATGATTGGATTTCGATAATTATATGTTTGAATCACATTTGCCTTCAAAAAATAAATAGTTATTTTTGAAATTATATTTGCTGTCTCTTTTTTTAAGACATGTGATTTAAACATATAGTCACTGAAGTCTAGTCATCTTAATTTTTGACATAAATATTTTTCTCAATGAATACTTAAAAATGAATGGTTTGGATTTTTAAGATTGGCCTCGCAATGAACCACCAGAAGTTCTCTCAAATTAAATCCCTAACATGAAAGAAGTCCAACCTGTTAATCTTATATATGGTACAACCAGAAGTTCTCTCAAATTAGATCCCTGACATGAAAGAAGTCCAACCTGTTAATCTTATATATGGTGTCTTCATGCGTTAGGGATAACATATGAAGATACAAACAAAAATTAGTACTAGGTCTCCGTTTGTTATTATGATTTTGTTGCTTTTATTTTTCTTGTTTTTTTAAGCTTCTTTGTACTATTTTATTCCTTTCCGGATCACCATATATATATATAGTACAAAAAAGGTTATACAAATTGATTTAGTGAATTTTGAGTCTACCATTTTAAAATAAAGTGCTCATTGAGATGTTTTTAATGTCAAAATGGCATTTCTACATGTAACATTGTATACAAATTTTGGCAAGACTTCTCACCTACTATAATAAGTAGGGGCGTTGCATCAGTTGCCTGTGTTTAGTCTGGTACCAGGCCTCGTTTGAAAATAAATTTTTTTGGTAATTTTTTGATTTTTTAGTTAAAATATAATGTAAAAAAAACTAATATGTTTGAAATAATTTTTTAAATTTTTACGAAAAGATGTGCAAAAAGTAGAAAGGAAAAAGAATTTTTTACTTTTTAGTATAAGTTATTGACTTTTTAATTTTTTTAATGACTTTTTAACTAAAAAAATTACTTGCCAAACGAGGCCAGACTTGAATTTGAAGTAGTTTTTAAAGCAAGCTTAGCCTGGATTGAGATCGACCCTATACTTTAAATTTAAGCTCAGTCAAAAACAAAATAAGAAATTCTAAACCTGCCCATATGGGTTGGATATTATTTAATATAAATATCTTTTTTCATTTTTAAATTCAAAAAATAAAATTAATTTAATGGTTAGGATATCACTTCACCCTATTGAGGTTAGTAGTTTAAAGTCAAGTTTGGCAAGTTAAAAAAAATTAAAAAGTCAAAAAATTATTCAAAAAGTTAAAAAGTTATCACTATTCATCAAAAGTCAAAAATTACAGCTGCACAACTCACAATCCTAATTTTTCCCTACACATTTATTTATACAATTTTTAATACATATTTTTTTATAAAAAGTCAAAAAATTAACCCAAATATCAATATTTTTTTTCTCAATTTTTTAGTCTAAAAAGACAAAAGTGCGCTTATTTAGGACACCCCAAGCAACTCATTTTTTTTTTTTCACATGATTGTAATACATATTTATGATTATAAAATAATAAGGTTAAACAATATAAAATATACGCATAAATATGTATATCTATAAAATATTTGTATAAAATTAATTTGTTGCAGGGCCGAATTTGAAGGACTTTTTAAATCCGACCCACAATATTATCGAAATTAAAAAATATTATCAAACCAAGTCTTATGACTGAAATCACAATTCTAACGGACAAGTTTAGAGGCCATCAGTTGATATCCACCCCTAATAATAAGGCAACATTGTGAACAAACCGTGCACTTTGATTCCTTCCAATGATGAATTATAATTCTATTTTTTATTATTTTTTCGTCAATCAAACTTGAGAATAGATTCAACCTAAAAAAAATAAGGATAAATTACACTGACACTTCCTGAAATTTATATTTATTACAGTTTCCTTTCTCACTTTTTAGAAATTACATCTCTCTCCTGAGGTTTAAAGTTTCATTACAGATTTCTCCCTTCAGCAATTTAATTTTTTTAAATACCAATTTTGCCCTCATTGGGTAAATTACATTAACAGCCTTTACATTTTAGAAATTACAATCTCCTCCCCAAGGTTTAAAGTAGCATTACTAATTGCCTCCTCGGTTAGTATTAGTTGGAAAAAAATTAAATGAAAAAAATTTTTGTTAGTAAAATTTTTTAATTTTTATTTAGAAACCAACGTAAACTTATTTTTTGAATTTACGTTTTTTTCTCAAATTTACCAACTGAGACAACCATTTACAAACCAAAAAAATTATCAAACAAGTTTTTATGACAGTTTTTAAAATTTTTGTAAATATAAATTGAAAACTGAAAACAAAATGGTTACCAAACAGGCCTCAGATGGTAAAAATATCATAAAATTAACAAATAATTAAATAAGTTACCAACGTAAGAAATAACTTATCAAAAGATTCTTAGGTTATGTATGGTTTGATTTTTAGAATTTTTTTTTAAAAATTAAAAATTAATTTGGTTAAGAAATAAGAAATAAAAAATAAAAAATAATTATCATTTAAGGGTAAAAATAATTATCATTTTAACTTTTGGATTGGTTATATATATACGTATGGTTGTTTCAATTTAATTGGTAAAAAATTATTTCTAACCACACGAAGGATAAAAATTATATAAAAATGATAATTATTTTTTATTTTTTATTTCTTAACCAAATTAATTTTTAATTTTTAAAAAAAAAATTCTAAAAATCAAACCATATATAGCTTAAGAATCTTTTGATGAGTCATTTCTTACGTTGGTAACTTAATTAATTATTTGTTAATTTTACGATATTTTTACCATCTAAAACCTGTTTAGTAATCATTTCGTTTTCAATTTTCAATTTATATTTACAAAAATTTTAAAAATTGTCATAAAAACTTGTTTGATAATTTTTTTGGTTTATAAATAGTTGTCCCAGTTTGTAAATTTGAGAAAAAAACATAAATTCAAAAAATGAGCTTACGCTAGTTTTTAAATAGAAATTTAAAAATTTTACTAACAAATTTTTTTTTCAATTATTTTTTTTTCTAATTAATTTTTTTTCAACTAATACTAATCGAGGGGCCAATTGGTAATGCTACTTTAAACCTTAGGGAGGGGATTGTAATTTCTAAAATGTGAGGGGTGTCAATGTAATTTACCTAGTGAGGGAAAAATTGGTATTAAAAAAAATTAAGGGCAAATTACACTATTAGTCCCTATAGTTTGGGACTTGTGTCACTTTAATCCCTGACTTTTCAATTGTGACACATTTAATCCTGAATTTTGAATCTTGTTCCAAATAAGGACAATTGAACATACCATTGCTTAATTTCAAGGGCAAAATCGTCAATTTGATAAAATATAAACTAATTTGTCAAAAATAAATGTCAAAAAAATATTTTAAAATTTTTTAAAAATTATTTCTATCCACCAAAAATAAAATTATGTAAAATTAATAAAAATTAATAAAAATTACATGATTAATTTTTAAAATTTAATTTTACATGATTATCATCTAAATATATAATAAAAATTAATTTGGTAAAAAAAATAAATAAATGTCTAAAAGATTTATCAATTTTATATAATTTTATCTTTACTAGCTAGGAATAATTTTTTGACATTTATTTTTATCAAATTAATTTATATTTTATCAAATTAACAATTTTGCCCTTGAAAAATTCAATAGTATTACAATTGTCCTTATTTGGAACAAGATTCAAAATTCAGGGTCAAATGTGTCACAATTGAAAAGTCAAGGACTAAAATGATACAAGGGACCAAACTATAGGGACTATTAGTGTAATTCACCCAAAAATTAAATTGCTGAGGGAGGGAATCTGTAATGAAACTTTAAACCTTAAGGGAGAGATGTAATTTCCAAAGGTGAGGGGGGAACTGTAATAAATATAAATCTCAGAAGTTGTCAATGTAATTTACCCAAAAAATAAAAACATGAGAATAGACATCTAAACACTACCTTAAAGCATTTAAAGGATATGTAGTTAGGAAAATGTTTTGTAGCTCGAAACATTTTCCCTCAAATGACCCGATTTTTGGAAATGACGTCGTTTTGATTTTGAATTTTTTTTTTTTTTTTTCTTCTTTCCCTTCCACTTCTCGTTTTTCTCTCAAAGGTTGAACCAAACCTAGAGAGAAAGACAGAAATAGAGAAGGAAGAGGAGGAGGAAGAGGGGAAGACGGTGATGGCGATGATGATGTGTTGATGGTGATGATGTTGCTGTTGATGAAGATGTTCACCGCCTCCGATCTCCAATTCTGCCTCCGATCTTTGACCTCCGCCTCCAATCTATGTATGAGAATGTTGTGTTGAAATTTTTTTTCAGATTTTTAAATTTTTTTTTTTTGGTTGATCTTTATGTGTGATGTGTGATGATGATGATGTGTTTGGTTGATAATGATGATGATTCTCTCTCTCCCTCTGTGCTGTGTTGATTTGTGCTGTGTTGATGATGATGTGTTGGGGTAGGTTTCATTTTTGGTTAATGATGATGATGATCTCCCTCTCTCTCTCTCTGTGCTCTGCTCCTCTTCTTTTCTCTTCTTTCTTTATTATTCTTCTTTGTTCTTCTTCTGCCAGAAAAAATAAAATAAAAAGTAAAATCAAAATGACATCGTTTTGAATTCGGACCAATTTCGAGCTCAAAAAATTCGAGCTACGTAGCAGAACCGATGTAGTTATTCAAATATTTTCTTTGATAAGAACATCATGATATTATTTGGGGGAAAAAATGTTATATAAATTAATAAAATTTTCAATTACTAATTGTTGTGATTATGGATACCTAGAAAATGATCAACAAACAATCACACACTACTGAAACACAAATATTTACGTGGTTTGGCCCAATGCCTACATCCACGGGAGGAGAAATGAGAATGCACTATAAACTGTGTAACAATACAAAAACAGAGGAGGAGGAGCTCACTCTCTCAACTCAAGTCACAGGTACACTCTTCACAACTCTCTCTTTTTTTCCCCACTCTGATTATTATATCAACTTAGCTCACTTCTCTCCCTATTTATACACAAACAGGAGAGCCAAAAGAAAAGCAATAAACCTTTGCCTGCCAACCTCTACTTGCCAACAACCAACTACCAAAGTTAATAACACAGCCACCCTAGGTATGAAAACACTTTAGCAAATCTGTAGCCCCTATTCTTGACGCATGGTGTGGATACTCAACAATTCTCCCCCTCTACACCCATGGGGAGTAGGATCCTTACTGGGAGTCCATCCCAACGATGTCCCTGCATACTTCGAGTTTGGCTCTTGAGACCACGCTTGTAAGCATGTTGGCTAGATTCTTATCTATGTAGATCTTGACCAGTTCCAATAACTGCTTCTCTATCACTTCGCGTATCCAATGGATACCGAACATTAATATGCTTTGCGCGAGAATGGTACATAGAATTCTTGCTCAAGTCTATAGCACTCTGGCTGTCACAATGTACCTTGAACTTCTCTTGCTTTAGTCCCAGTTCTTGGAGAAACCGCTTCAATCACAACATCTCTTTCCCAGCTTCCGCTACAGCAATATACTCTATCTCGGTTGTGGATAAAGCAACACACTTCTACAGCTTGGACTGCCAAGGCACAGCTCCCCCTGCAGAAGTAAACAGAAATCTTGATGTAGATTTCCTACTATTAAGATCACCTGTCATATCTGAATCTGTATAACCTTCCAAGATTGGTTTTGCTCCTCTAAAGCATAGACACATTTTAAATGTACCCTCAAAGTACCTCAAAATCCACTTGACTGCTTCCCAATGCTCTTTTTCTAGAATGGAAAGAAATCTGCTTACAACTTCAAGAACATGTGCAATATTTGGTCGGGTAAATACCACTACATACATTAAACTCCCTACTGTAGAAGAGTAGGGAATTCCCTCTATCTCTTCTCTTTCTTTTGTAGATGAGGGACAAGAACTTTTGCTCAACTTGAAATGATTAGCTAGCGGAGTATTGACTGACTTGGCATATTTCATGTTGAACTTTTCAAGCACCCGTTCAATATACTTCTTGTGTGAAAACCACAACTTCTTGGCTTTCTTGTCATGTATAATTTTCATACCCAAAATTTGTTGTGTAGGGCTTAGGTCCTTCATGTCAAAAGATTGTGATAACTCCTTCTTTAGTGATCTGATTGCTGTGGTATCATGTCCAACAATCAGCATGTCATCAACAAAGAGCAAAAATATGATGAAGGTTCCATTGGAAAATTTTCTGACATATACACACTGGTTTGCAGCAGTCCTCTTGTACTCATGACCCATCATGAATGAGTCAAACTTCTTGTACCACTGTCTCGGCGCTTGTTTGAGGCTGTAGAGACTCTTCTTCAATCTGTAGACTAAGTTTTTTTTCCTTTTTACTTCAAAGCCTTCTGGTTACTCTATGTAAATTTCTTTCTTTAAATTACCATGGAGAAATGCAGTCTTCACATCCATTTGTTCAAGTTCCAAATTTAAACTGGCCACTAATCCCAAAACTACTCAAATAGATGTCATTTTCACAACTAGCGATAAGATTTTATTAAAATCAATACCTTTCTTCTGCTCAAAACCTTTGACAACCAATCGAGCTTTATATTTGACTAGTTTTCCGTTGCCATCTTTCTTCAACTTAAACACCCATTTGTTCTTCAGTGATTTTCGACCCTGGAGAAGTTTTACCAAATCATAAGTCTGATTTTTCTGTAAAGATTTCATCTCTTCTTGCATAGCTTGCTACCAGCTACTCTTCTTCTTATGATTATGAGCTTCTTGAAAACTTTCTGGCTCCCCCTCATCAGTAAGTAAAATATACTCAGAAGCAGGGTATTAGCTTAGGCTCTTTTGTTGATCTTCGTAACTGTGGACCAATAGTCTCTGGAGGAGGTTGTGGCTCTTCCTGCTCAATACAACTCTAGGGGTCTTTTCAGTCTAGGTGCAAATGTATATGTCACAAATGAGTGTGTTGATCCAGAATCAATTAATACAAAGGCATCCTGATTACATATTGAAATAGTACCCGAGACAACGGCATTGGCATTCCGTGTATCGCCTAGACCAAGCGCAAAAACTCTCCCATGTCTCACGATATTCCCGGCGGGAGTAGATCCTGTAGCATTTCCTGGTTTTGGGACCGATTCTGTTGAACTAGCAGCAAATTTTCCACGGTTTTGCTTACAATCCCTGGCCATATGCCCCTGCTTACCACAATTAAAACAAGCTCCTGACACGTGGTAACAAACCCCACGATGCCTGTTGTTACAAATATTACACAACGGGGTCGTATCTCGGGAAGAATTAGAAGTATTCGAGGAGCCTGTATTTTGCTTCTTTGGAAACTTCTTCTTTGAAAAGAAGCCCTGCCTTTTACCACCCTTCCAGTCAATTGCCGGTTTGGTTTGCCTAGCTATATTAGCTTCTGATATCAAAGCCCTATCAAGCACCCCAATATAGGTTTCCAGTTTCAAGACATTCACTTTCTCTAGAATGTCACTTCGAAGTCCGCTCTCAAAATGTCTCGCTTTTTTATAATCTATATCAATCACGTGTGGCGCAAATCTGGCCAATTCAGTGAACTTGGCCTCATACTAACTCTGATCATCTTGCTTTTGCCTCAGTTCCATGAACTCTGCTACCTTCCTATCCCGAACACACTGCGGGAAGTACTTATCATAAAAGATTTCCAGAAATTTTGCCCAATCAGCATCTTTGTAACTCTCACGCATTAACATCCACCATCTCTTTGCTTCGTCTTCCAGCATAAAGGTGGCTAGAAGCACTTTCTGCGTCTCAAAACACGGAAATACCTCAAACAATTTTTCAATGCTAAGAACCCAAGCTTCAGCTTTCAAAAGGTCTAATCCACCATGGAACTGTGGTGGTTTCATTTTCTTGAATTCTTTGGTGAGAGCTATGATTCGGTCATCATTCTGGTTATCTGGCGCAGGAGGTGCCGAAGGTGGAGGTGGGGGATGCGGCTGTTGCCACTGTTGCTGCCATTGTAGACGTCCCGAACGCATCCCGAGCGAGGAGTGCGAGTCCCTCCCCCGTTCTGGTTCGATATTGGGTCTACTACAGTTCGAAGGACTCAAATGTCACGGTTCTTAATCTTGAACCGAAGAGTCCAAATCTGGCAAATCGTTTTGAAAACAGATTTTTTTTTAAAGAAGTACCAAACATGGATCGCCGCCCGGAATCTGAGTCGCCACCTAAATGTTTTTTAAATGGGAAATTTAGGAAACCCTGACTCGATGCCAAAGGCCACGTGTCCATCATCACCAAAGTTGCCTCGGCTCGGGAACTTGGGTACGATTGGGGAAGGTCACCTCGTGAGCACCCCCGCTCGCCCGGTCAAAGACCGGCCTCTACTAATCATGATATCTGTTTTTGAAAACATTGTGCGTTCTTATTCCGGTTATTAGCCTAGGTTACTATGTGATGCGCACAAAGATACAAGTATAGATCGAGCCTTTGAATTGGAACAAAACACTTCATGTTTGTTTGTTTGAAAATGGTTTGATGGTGCTACCCGCAGGTAGGCTAAGACGTGGATTTGCCACCCTCGGGTGGGCTTAGAAAAACGTGATTTTGCCACTATCTAGTAGGCTTAAAACAAACATTTGATGAATTGTCCAATCCAAGTAACCCAACCTCCACCCACAGGCATTCAAGGCAGTTATATCACATAAGCACATAGCCTCATGGTAAGCATGCTATTCATGGCAACACTCACACGCATGCAAGGATGCTAAAGCATAAAAACTCACCGAGTACTCCAAGCCAAAACAGAAGCTCGTTAGAAATCATGCATGATCCTAAGTATACAGAAATGCCTAATGCAACACATGCAAAGATGCGAACTATAGCAGGCTCGGCTATTCTAAACATGGCATGTGGAATGCTACAACTGACACGTATTCAATTTGAAATTGAAATACAAATGCAGTTTGTATGATGCGCCGAGCCCGGTGCGTGCAAAACAGATGAATGATGCAAACATGCTGTCATACTGTATGCTAATTGAAATATGCCCTATATCTAACCATCATAAGCAGGTAAATAAAAGGGAAGAAAGACGTGGGGTTGGAAGACATACATCACACTCACGCACACTTATTACAATTATGCCCTCGCACAGAGGGTCCGAATAAATAATACAGTCCCAAAATGAAAGAATAATACAGTCTAAAATATACAATCCGAATAATATACAAATCCCTAATTAATTAACAAATTAACTAAGAAAGCTGTAAAACTGGCATGCAAGCCAGGGGCTGCCTCGACTCCGCTCTGGATAATGGAATGATGCATGTTTGGGCTACTTTGCGCAGAAATCCACAATGATGCCCCGATTAGCCTCTGTTTGCAATGTTTCTCGAAATGCGTGCCAGATTCTGGAAAAGTTGTTGATTCTTGATTTTTCTGCAACAGAGAGCAGAAAAGGGGCATAGCAATGCATTTCACAAATATATGCATGCCTCGATCTTCGTGCCACCAATCACGCATATCGATGCACGATGGCCGAGGAGCCGAATTGCACAACTCAATATGGAATGAATGCACATGAATGCTACAACAAAACCTAACTCCATCATGGATAATCCGGAGTGTCGGTGACTTGGGAATTGAGACCCGTTCCGTCGCTCGGAGGACGAAACGTACCTCGTTTCCCGTGCCCGAGCTAACTCCTATCCCGAACACGATGCAATATGCATGAAATGCAGCTAAGATATAATCCTAACATGCACAATGCTATGAAAATGAGATGCCTCAAAATGCGTACACACGTGCACGCAAATCGAGAAAATGATCCTAAGGCATGAAATGGCATACGCAATGCAAATTGGACTTATACTAACATGAGTGGACCTCGGCTACACTCACATAAGAGGCCATGAGATGAAAATGAGACACCTCGAAGTGCGTGCCCGCGGGCACGCAAACCGAGAAAATGGCATACGCAGTGCAATGAGGCTACAATGGCATATACAATGCAATATGGACTTATACTAACGCGAGTGGACCTCGGCCACACTAACATAGAGGCCATGAGATGAAAACAAGATACCTCGAAGTGCGTGCCCGCGGGCACGCAAACTGAGAACGGACCCTCGGGCACCAAAATGCCACTCTAATGAGACATGACAAAGACATGGAATATGATATGCAAACATGCAAAAAATCAGTGGCAAAATGAGGGGCAAAACAGCCCCGGAGCGAGGCGAAATAATACCCGATGCATGAAATGATCCCGAAATGCGAATTTAGGCACCCGAAATGACTTGTAGCTATACAATACATGCATAATTGATACATGACATGAAAAAGAAGAAGCAAGGCAGCCCCAAAACTCACATTTTTACAGTACAAAACATGGCCAAACAGCAATCACAAGTAGGGATAAAATGGCATACAAAAATGGCTCCGCAAGGGAGGCTATGAAACAAGTGGTAGATGAAAAGCCCAAATGGAAAAATACCCTTCTACAACACTGAAGAGGGACTAAAAATATGAACATTTACAGTAGATTACAAGCCTCAAATCAGTATACAAACATGCTCAAAATGCAATGCAAGATTAAGGCCAAAAGAGGGTATAACATGAGGTAGGCCAAATATACATCAAACAGCCAAAGACCCTTAATGAGACATTCCAATAAGGTCAAAATATGGCCATGTTAACTTCTGATCATGGCCGAAAACAGAATCTAGATAAGCCTAAAAAAGCATGCAAAAATGAGGGGCAAAGAGGGGTATAATGGTAAGCACAACATGGAGGCCCCCAATAGTGGTGATCCCTTCTACAATGTTGTAGAGGGACTCAAAATAATCCTACTCACAGTTCATGAAACACTCCAAAACAATTTACATATAGGCCAAACAAATCATGCAAATTTACGGTAAATAGGAGAGATTATGAAGTAAGTGCAAAATAGGAGGCTCAAAAATGGTTGAGCCCTTCTTCAATGTTGAATAGGGGCTCAAAATAGGCCCACTTAAATTTTACATTATGCTCGAAAAAAGATCACACATAGGCTAGAAATTTCATGCAAAAATGTGACATACCAAGGGGTATTGAAGCAAGTACCAAATGGAGGGCTCAAACAGGGTTGAGCCCTTGAACAAACATGAAGAATGGCTCAAAAAAGGCCTAGTTTCAGTTAGGGTCGGAGCCCAAAACAGCAAGAAAATAGGCTAGAAAAATGGTGCAAAAAGTGAGCTAAAAGAGGGGAAATGTGAACTTACCCTTGAAGACTATTCTTTGCTGCCTTTAGGACCAAGGGATGTTGCTTCTAAGCCTCTGAAAAACCTCTTCTTGCTGCTGGAATGGAGTGGTGGTGGTGGTGCTTGGTAGTAATGAAGAAATGGAGCCAAAACTTAGGGATTTTGAGAGAAAATGATAGAGAAATAGAGAGAGATGTATGCAAGGCCCTTAGGGAAAATTTTTTGTAACCCTAAAACTAGTCTTGAGGCTGGTTATAAAGGCAAGAGGAGAGGAGAAAAGGTGGAGGGAAATGACACCAAGTTTCCCTCCTAAAGCTCTCCCCCGGATAGAGATATTTTTGGGGGAAAACAGCTATACAGCTGTAAAGTGCACACCCTGAGGAAGTTGGCCGACCAGCTATTTTTTTTGTAGGTGGCCGGCCGGCCACCCCCCATGGCCGGCCGGCCAAGGGCAAAAATGAAAAGTTGATTTTCTGGCCGGCCACCACATATTGGTGGCCTCCCATGTGTCCTCAACAAAACCCTGTGGTTGGAAATTGACAACTCTAAAACAGGAGAGAGAATAGGCCACTTTTAGGAGGGGTTCAAAAGGTTCAATTTGAATTACTGGCCGGCCATAGACTTTTAGGGTCCTCCCATGTGTGTACAACACAAATATGTGGTTTGGGGTTGAAGAAAATGCTCCTAGGGTGTTCAACATTGGCTCGGAAGTGAGAAAAACGAGCGTCGGAGGGCGCCGGAGGGGCATAACTGGTTGCTGAGAAAATTTTTGGCCTCCCACCCTTCAGTGACCTTCCTGGTGATAAAACAGAGGTACCTGCCAAAAATGAACGAAAACCGATGCAAAACGAATGCTCGGGGGCCAAAACACGCAGTTCGGGGTCCCGAAAATAGGCCGTTAAGCACCGAAAGTGGCATTCAACCACGAAGTGGGTCTCTCAGACCCTAGTGTCGCTCAAAAGGGAGTAAATAAGATGCATGCCAAAAATCGGAGAAATCGGAGACGGTTAGACGGTCCCGAACCGAGGCACACGGCCCGACGGCTCCGAAAACCGGGAACTGGGCTCCGAAATGGGCAAAATGGCCTACGGCCACGAAATGTAGCCTACGGCCACTGAGAGATGGTCTGCAGGACCTCTCCCTCCCTTCAAGAAGAGAAACGGAGAAAAACCGAGTCTGGTTCGCAAACCGAGACAAGGTACAGAAGAGGGTTCGGAAGTCTGGAGGCAAGGCTCACGGCCGCGACTCTGAGACTTCTGAACAAGCACAAAATGCAACATCACCGAGCGTTCAATCGGTGACGTCTGAGTCTTAAGGTCGGTCAAAAATGGGATGTCTGCACCATTCCTGTTGTTGTCTCAAAGTTTCTGCCATTTGTTGTATCAGACTTTCCATTCTGTCTATTCTGGCAACAGAGGATTCCTCTAATTCATCACTTCTTGTGTTCACAATCTGATTAAACTTGCATTATACTTCGTACAAAAATACACAGGTATGCATATAGCAGAAGCATACATATTCAAATAGTTGTAACGCAAGTAAATCACCAATTATGGCACATAGTTGTTCATACTACAACAGTTAAGCACATTCTCGATGTTTTCAAATTCATACTTATGAATGCATTCTAGGTCTTTTCTAGACGCTTATTGCTCTTTTGGACAAGTGTGTGAGTTATTAACTTGTGCTCTGATACCACTCTGTCATGACCCAAACTTGCCCCTAAGGGTTAAGAACATAATCGGCCAGTAATCCTGAGATTACCTACGGCCTCAATATAAAGCAGACATAACTCATCAGAGTAAAGGGGCCAAACGGAAGCAAAAATTTAAAACTTTGTCCATAGAGCCGTGCTTATATGCACACCAAACCAAACTATACTCACATACGTTAATAACCCACATCAAAAGTACAGTAGCATAAACTTTCTTACAGACAGGATCATCTAAATTGAGTCAACCCATCACAAACTATATACAAATATACACATGGTCCTTGCCAACTAGACAAAATATAATGTATAACAAAATGGCAAGACTGAGTCTCGTACGTGAGACGCAAGGCTGACTCTCCCAAAACTCATGCTGTTTCTGGCAGACTTCACTGGGGCTGGGGTTGGACCTCACTTAGCTCACCTACAAATACATGAATGAGCGTGAGCGAATGCCCAGTGAATAATATCAATTAAACAAGTTACATAAGCAATTATTGGAACAGTCTAGCAAACGGCCTTCGGCCCAATCATTTATGTCAATCGGCCTTCGGCCCAATCATTCATGTCAATCGGCCTTTGGCCAAATCATTCATTTCAATCGGCCTTTGGCCTAATCATTCATTTCAATCGGCCTTTGGCCCAATCATTTATTTCAATCGGCCTTTGGCCCAATCATTCATTTCAATCAGCCTTTGGCCCAATCATTCAATTTAATGAACTTGCAAAACTTACGCAAACATAACAATTGGACAGTAACATACTACAAATATCTTGTTAAGATATTACTCACAGTGATCGGTTGATTGGTTCGCCCTGGAACTCGACCCTACACATGCCATGAACATAAAAGGGTCACTAACAATTCAATCCATTCAAAATTCACATTTTCCTCTTTAGGCTTCATTCTTATCCCTTTAACTCATTTACAATATTTAACATATGCCTGAGAGTGTTTGCAAGTGAAAAAGAACGGAAAACATAACATAAAATGCAAAAACAGGTCTGCAAAAGTACTGGTTGCATCAAAATCCCGCTCGAGCGTGAACTCTGCCGCTCGAGCAGATTTCCTGTCTACATGGCTCCCCGCTCGAGCGCCAACTTCCCCGCTCGAGCGGACACCATGTCTGCAAGAGATGCTAGGAGCATGAAATTCACGCTCGAGCGGCGGTTTTCCCGCTCGAGCGGACTTCAAATTTCTGGGTTTTCCAGATTTAGTTCTGGAGTTCAAATTCGATGTTCAAGGGTCTAAACTCATAATTTTTGGCTCAAACTTCATATATTCATGTACCAGTATGGTACAAGCACTAGATTACATCACAATGAGACTCAATTTCATGATTTATCTACATGCATGCCCCAAAATATCTCAAACTCAACACCAACATGCTCAAATTCAAACATTCAAGACCTATACTTCCAAGATTTGTACATGCATGTGGAAGATGCTCATTCTTCTCAGCTTAGATGGCACAAATGATGACTATAACATGAGCTTCAATTAAAATTGCACATGGATTATACATTTTCATGCTTAAACATGTCAATTCAAGGTATTTTCTTACATGCATGCACACAATGGCCTTCAATTCAACAAAACCAAATTAAGTTCCCTCATAATCAAACTAAACCATGTTCTTGACCATTATTCCAACTTGAACTCACAACATTACAACTTAATATTCATGAATTCACTTACCTAGAGGCTCAATCCTTCCAATTTATGACCAAATCCTGGATTAACCTTCAAATCTCCAAGTCTCAAGACCAAAGTTGCACAATTCTTCTTCCTCTCTCTCTATAATTCGGTTCTCTCTCCTTAGTGTTGAAAACCAGCCAAGAATGATATAAAGAGAGGGAATTTATTATAATAAGGCCCCTATTTGCCCCACTCAAGTACATTGTGTTAATATAAAATAAATGGGCACTTAATTTATCAATTTAATCAGTTTAATCTGACCAGAATTAATTTCCAATTAAATTTCACCGTAGGCTCTAAAAATTATGCCGATTACAATGGCGTAATCAATTTCGGGTTCCGTGGCCGATAAGGCCTTCAATTTTTAATTTCCAAAGCAGATAATTCAAACAGATATTCTTACGGTGAATAGATAAAAACTCAAAAGCACATATATTCACATAATGGCACACCAAATCATGTTAAACACATAATCATACTCAAATTAAGAACCAATTAGCATATTACAGAACAGGGGCATCACAAAAAGCCTCTCAAAACATCACAAATTATATATATTATCCAGTCTTTCGAGAGCATCACTGTTAGAATAGTTGAAAGAAATATGGAAAATGTGTTTCTATATTATATTGAATGAATTGAATACAATAGGAGAGCCTATATTTATAGGCTGAATACAAACCTAGATAAGTATAGAAGGAGATAGAGATAGAGAGAGAGAGATAGAGATAAGCTACTATATCTACAATATAAGGAGATAAGTATAAATCTAAATCTAATCTAAATCTAAATCTAATATATACATTAACAACCCCCCTCAAACTCAAGGTGGGCAAGCATCAACCAACTTAAGTTTGGAAACGAGATTAATGAAACGACTAGGAGGATGAGCCTTAGTGAAAATATCAGCAGGTTGATTAGTAGAAAAAATAGGGAGAAGACGAACAGTGCCACGTGTAACATGCTGTCGAATAAAATGATAATCAATCTTAATATGTTTGGTGCGATCATGGAAGACATCATTGTGAGCAATCTGAATGGCACTCTGATTGTCACAATAGAGAGAGGTGGCACCAGGGAAAGAAACACCCATATCAGCAAAGAGTCAACGAAGCCATAAAAGTTCCTAAGTAGTGTCAGCAAGAGCGCGGTATTCAGCTTCAGTACTAGAGCGAGTAATGAAGGACTGTTTCTTGCTGCGCTAAGTAAGAAAAGAATCTCCTAAAAAGAAACAAAAACCCATGGTGGAGCATCGATCAGTAGGATCCCCAGCCCAATCAGTATCAGAAAAGGCACAAAGCTCAAGATAAGAGTGAGCAGAGTAGTGGAGTCCATGGAACATAATGCCTTTAAGGTAGCGAAGTATGCAAAGTAGAGCAGTGTAATAAGGGGTGTAGAAAGCCAACATGTACTAACTAACAAGATGGATAACATAGGCAATGTCAGGAGGAGTCACAGTGAAATAGACAAGACTACCGACCAGCCAGCAATAAAGAGTAGCATTAGAGAGAAGATCCTCGTCTAGAGGAGTGAGACAAGTCTGAGGATCAACGGGAGTAAATGTAGTCTTGCAATTGGTAAGACCAGTATATGCCAGAAGATCGGATGCATATTTGGCTTGTGACAAATAATAACTAGTGAAATCATGAGAGATTTCAAGCCTTAAAAAATAATTAAGAGTACTAAGGTCCTTCATCTCAAACTGACGATTGAGAAATTGTTTGCAGCTAAGAATACCAGCAGCATCATCACTAGTGATAATCATATCATCCACGTAAAGAAAAAGAAGAGTGGTGCCATGAGGAGTGGTCCGAACAAATGGAGCGGGGTCATATGAGCTAGAGGTGAAACCAAAGTCATGAATGGTGGAACTAAATTTTGCAAACCAAGCTTGTGGGGCTCGCTTGAGACCATAGAGAACACGCTGTAGTTTGCAAACCTCATGAGCAGGATAAGTAGACCCAGAGGGAGGTTGTATGTAGACTTCCTCAAGAAGATCACCATTAAGGAAAGCATTTTTGACATCCATCTGAAAAAGATCCCAGTGGCGAGCAGCAGCAACAGTAAGTAAGCTACGCACAGAGGTAAGCCGAGCAACCGGAGCGAAAGTTTCCTCATAATCAATGCCATATTCTTGGGTGCAGCCCTTTGCAATAAAACGAGCTTTGTAGCGTTCAATAGAGCCATCAGAATGGATCTTGATTTTTTATACCCATCTGCAGCCAATTGTAGTCTTTCTAGGAAGAAGATCAATAACATCCCAAGTGAAAGTTTTGTCTAAAGCCTGTAATTCATCAGTCATAGCTTGCTGCCAAAGAGGATTAGTACAAGCCTCATGATATGAGGCAAGTTCATAAGTAAACAAGGTAGTAAACCCGACAATATAATCAGGAAGATGAACAGGTGGTCGAGTTACCCAATATAGACGACTGGTGGGAGGAGGATCTGGTAGGGTGATAGGAGACTCAACGAGACCATCAGAAGGAGCAGTCAGGAGAAGATCAGGTGTAGGCAAAGGCGTCTCTAGAAATGAGGAACCTGCATCAAAGGCATTAAAGAAGAGATCGATAAAAGGATTAATAAACAGAATAGAAGAAGAAGATGATGATAAGTGGTACGAGGATAACAATAAAAACATTTTATGCTCCTAGAAAGCCACATGACGAGAGACACAAAGACGTTTAGAGATAGCATCCCAGCAACAATAGCCTTTATGTTCAATTCCATACCTAAGAAAGCAACAAAGATAAGAACGGGGTTCAAGTTTGGTGTGTTCATGAGGTTGGAGGAAAACAAAGCATGTAGACCCAAAAACTCGAAGATTTGTGTATGAAGGACTAGTGCCATGTAAACGTGCATAAGGAGTTTGGGTATGGATAGTAGGAATGGGAACACAATTGATAGTGTAAACAGCAATAAGAGCAGCTTTTCCCAAAAAATATTCAAGACACGAGGAAGAGATAAGAAAGGCTCGAGTAGTGTCAAGAATATGCCTATGCTTCTGTTCAGCATGGCCATTTTGTTGGAACATGCCAGTACAGAAACGATGAGGCTGAGTACTGTGACGCTAAAGAAATTAGAGAAAATCAAGATCCATGTACTCCATAGCATTATTAGATCGAGAAATTTTAATGATTTTAGAAAATTGGGTTTGGACCATGCTTGTAAAGTTGTAATAAAGTTGTTTGAGTTCTGATCGACTTTTCATGAGAAACAACCATGTAAAACGTGAAAAATCATCAACAAAGACAACAAAGTAACGTTATCCCCCCATAGTGGTAGTAGGTAATGGTTTCCAAATATCAGAATGGATAAGATCAAATGGTGTATGAGAAACAAAAGTACTTGCATTAAATGATAAAGCAGATTGTTTTGCAAGTTGACAAGATTAACAATCCAAAGTATCGAGAATGACATGACCTAACTGACTAGTAGAAACTAAAGATTTTAAACAATTAATAGAAATATGTCCTAAACGACAATATCAAATATTAAAAGGAGACATGCTAGAAGCAGATGTAGAAGCAGCTATCGAGGTGGAGTCTGGAACATGAAGATGAATGAGCTCATAGAGACGTCTATGCTTACGACTGATCCCAAGAGTCTGTTCCATCTGAAGGTCCTGTACCAAACAACCATTAGTAGAAAATGTGACAGTTAGACCAAGTTCACATAATTGACTAATAGAAATAAGATTTAAAGTGATAGCAGGAATAAGATAAACATTTGATAAGAATAGATGAGAGGTGGAAATAGAACCAATATGACTTACAGACATAAAAGAACTATCAATGGTATGAATGGAGGAAATATGAGGAGAAGTAGAAATAGAGTAGAACTAGAAGTCATATGATTGCAACATACTGAGTCAAAATACCAAGGAGATGTACCTGAAGTCACAGACAGAGCAGTAGAGGGAAGTTTACCAAAGATGGTGAGAAACTGTTTGAACATGGCTTCAACATCAGTTTAGGAAAAGACAGGAGCAACTAGATCTAAAGGCTCAGAAAATTCCTCAGAGGCAGCAGCAGCAGTATGATGAGTAGACAAAGATCTAGACTGATTCCCAGGACGTTATGAACGACCTCGTGATGTAGCCCCATGAGTAGTAAATGTGCGGTCTGGATTGCGAAAACAATCTTCCTGTAGATGACTAGGACTAATCTTGTTGCAGTATCGATAGGATCTGACAGGGCAATGAAGCAGAAGATGAGTAGAAAGAAGGCCCCGATTCTGACAATAATTGTAAGTAGTGGGCTGCTGGGTGGTTGGTGCAAAGGAACTTAGTGATTGGGGAGTAACAAGAATTGTATCTACATTATGAGCCTTCAAAGGGCCAAAACGAGTTTCCTTAGATAATAACTCAGAAATAGCCTGCTCAAGAGTGGGCAATGGAGTATGATGAAGCATAGATGCATGCACAGGCTCAAACTGGGTAGTAAGAGCCATAAGAAACTGAACTAATCGTTGGTGATTACGATACTAAGTGAATAAAGTAGCATATTCAATATGAGGCTAGGCAGGTTCAGAGAGAACAAGCTAGTCCCAAACAGAATATATCTGAGAGAGGAAATCATTAACAGACTAACCAGGCTCTTGACATAGGCGATGAAGTTGACTTTGATGATGATACTAATGAGCAAGACCAGTAGTTTGATAATGTTCTGTCAAAAAATCTCAAATGTCTTTGGTAGGAGTAATCACGGAGTCAAGTTGAAAACAACCAAATTGTAAACTGATAGAGGTAACAGAAGTATTCTGAAGCCAAGTGATGATCTGGTAATTCTTACTGTCCCAGTCCTCTAAACGGTCTGCATATGTGGCAGTTGTTTCATGAACCTCTTTCATTGGTTGAACCATATCCCCAGTGATAATGCGCCAAAGTTTCTACCCTTTCAGAAAATCGGACATGGCTTGGGCCCATAACACATAGTTGGAGCTGTCAAGGATAATAGAGATTGGATGAGAAGCATCATGACGATCCATAACGGTGGTTTAGTGAAGTAAAATAGAGAAAAACAGTGCTATGGGGAAAAAAATTAGCAAAATAGAGCATACTAGTGAGTCCGGAAGGTCGAAAATAGCTAGGAAAGAGGTCTGGTGTGCAGAGATGATGTCAGCAGGGGCGTGGCTCACGTTAGCAGGAGGGTGCGCGACGCACGATAGTAGCAGAGGCGTCACTAGATGCACTGCGCACGTTAGCAGAAGGATACGCGGCATACGATAGCAGAAGGCGTGCAGCGTACTGTAGTGCTGATGCGCTTAAGGCCGACGTTAGCGATGACAGAAGCAAAGGAACACGCTCATAACAAACGTGTGGCGTGTGATCCTCTGGTAACCGATGCATGGTAATGCGTATAGAGACTGGTGGCATCGTGAATGATACGTCTAGCACTAAGTGGCGCGTCTATGCTTGTTTTGGAGCGTGGTTGGTGGCTTTGGAATCGTCTGGAAGAGACGAATATGATGGTGTTGCAGGTTTGTGATTACGACCACTGGAATCGTCTGAAAATAACAATAAAGCAGTGCGGGAACAAAGATAATAAAGTGTATGGGCAATAGAATGAATGTTGTAGTGCCACTGTGTACGGGACTAAGCGTGCGCACACAAAAAAAGAAAAAAAAGAAAAAAAAAGGGCTATAAGTGTAGAACCTAAAGTTCTGATACCATGTTAGAATAATTGAAAGAAATATGAAAAATGTGTATCTGTATTATATTGAATGAATTGAATACAATAGAAGAGCCTGTATTTATAGGCTAAATACAAACGTAGATAAGTATAGAAGGAGATAGAAATAGAGAAAGATAGAGATAAGCTACTATATCTACAATATAAGGAAATAAGTATAAATCTAAATCTAATATATACATTAACAATCACGATGAGTGTATTTAGAGAATAATTATTCAATCTTCAAAAACACATCACAAAAAAGTCTACAGACTCATCATTATTCACCTAGAAAATCAAAATTGTGAATCGGTGATTAAGTGGTTGAGATTAATTTATATAATGTAAAATTTATATTAGAGTGTGGTGAAAATTAATTTCTAAATAATTTTTAAATTGATAAAGATATATTTATAATATTACTTATTTTTCAATCTTTCAAAAACATTTACGTGGTTGTTTTTGATGTATCAGGAAAAAAATTACGTGATGATATGTTGAATCATCAACAAATAGCTACGTAATTACTAAGAGTTTCGATTCAGACCACTAATACACAATTTTTAAAAATAGCTCTAATTGCGTGGCAATGCAAGAAAAAGGAAAGAAAAAAAAGACCAAACTATCACATCAGTAGTGGGATCTACATGATGCCACATCATTAGCGGTGTATTAATGGTGTTGAATTAGTGATCTTAAATATTTTTCAATTACTAAAGGTGTTTAGGGATTAGTCTGATTTTAGAGTAAATTAAAAATCAAACTAGTCTATATGAACCATTAAACCCATATAATTGAACTAGAATCGAATCATAAAAATTGATTTAATTTAATTTGATTTGATTATACAATTTGAAAAATTTTATATAATAAGAAATACGAGACATATATATTTTATAACAATAAATATACTAATAACAATTAATTTAACTAAATTATTTAAACTTTGTAAATTTTACAATCAAAATTAGTTTTGAAATCTTATTAATATCTTTTATATACTTGCAGTTTAATTGATTTTGAAATTGAAAATAGAACTGAAGTTAAATCGTTTCAAACTGGATGGGTTCGATTTCTTAGTTGCGTAGCCAAAAAAAAAAAATTGAAAAGAAAATATAGAATAAAATGGGTTTAATTTTTCTCAAGTTGTCATTTTAACTTGAGAGAACATTTAGATTTGATAGGCCTATTTTGAAATCAATTTTAATGATCCGAATCATTCACTTTGTTGGATTCATTGAATAACATATTCATGTAAAAAATCAAGATAATTGAATATCGGTAGCTATATATTTGAATCATATTTGTTTTAAAAAAATAAACAACAAATATAATTTCAAAGATAACCATCTATTTTTTGTAATATAAATTTCATTCAAACATATAACTATTGATGTGCAATTATTTTAATTTTTTATATAAATATTCTACTCAACAAGTCCTAAAAAGTGAACAATTTAGATTATTAAAATGAGACATATGGTGGGGATTCATAAATTTCTCAAGTTCTCTCATGTTGAGATACTAACATAAGAGGAGCCCAACCTAAAAAGAATATGAAAAATGATTCATTCACTGAATTTGACTTTGCCCAAATCGCTCAAATTTGTTGTATATATCGATTGACAGTCCGAACTACTATCCAAATGACTAGTGTAACCTTTGCCAACTATAATTGTTATTCTTATCAACTGCGACTATCAGGGACGAAGCTATATAGGGTTCAGAGAGGGCTTGTGTCCCCCTTAATTTTTGGAAATTATACTTTTACCTCTAATTAGAAAAAAAAAAATTCATCTAACTCCCTTAAAATTCTAAAATATTTATCAAAATATTTTTATCTCATTTTTCTTTCTTCTTTCTTTTTAATAAATTCCTTATAATTTATCAATATAAACGTTTAGTTTTATAGTTAATGTCACTAAAAATGAATGGTGTGTCATGAATCAAAATGTTAACTCCGCTAACTATAACTCTTATTACCGAATGACCAATCAAAAAACTAATATATGCCAATTTAAATTATTCGAACAAGTTAAAATTTAGTGGACATAGCATTACTTAAAAGAATATCATCACTCAAAAAATTCATAGTTCAAATGACTTAAAACACACAAAACGATATCATTTAATGTTGGATATCTTTCTCTACGAGAATATGTAATTTACAGAATATCAAAACCAGATAAACAGAATAATAAACAGTAACAGATCATGTAGATTTTCCCTTAACAGAATAATAAAAAAAAAACACAGAACTTACAACTTTCTTGGAAAACAAACTTAGAACAAACTTGTGATTGAGGCCAGTGTATGGACACTGTGTCTTTAAGACAGAAATTCGTCCTCTCCTAGGTGCTCGAGAATAGCGGACGTCCTGCCTCCAGGATACAACAATCACCCCAAACAAATGAAACACTTCGTATTTGTTTGTACAGCGAACCAGGCTGTGTATATTCGAACTCCCACAAGATGCAAAAAATGAAGAATGTATATAGCAGTGATTAAGAGAGGTCTGAATACGGGAATCATATATATATATATTCTGGAATGAAAGATTGCTATATATAAAGGCAAACCAAAGGTTAATTCCTAATGCATAAAGTCATAAGACGAAGAGACGCAACTGGTCGAAAATGCTAGAAGGAAAATAACCGAAAATTTTGAATTCAAAATTTCGGTATTTGAATGTTTCCCGCAGAAATTTATTTGAATAAATTCAAATAATTTTGGAGCAAAAATAAAGGACGGGTTAGACCCAAACCCACACCCGCGCCCGTCCCGACCCGGCCGGACGGACGGCGGCGGCGGCGCGCGCGTGTGGTGATGGTTTTGGGTTTGTCCATAACTCCTCCTCCTACAAAACTTGGGTACCCCTTGGGGCCCAACCCAAGGTCTCCACCTTAGAGCTTATAAACACTTTGAAACTCTTCTATGTTTCCTATGTGGGACAAAGTTTAAGATACCAATTCAAAGTAACCACACAAAACATTTTCCATGTTTATGAGGCTAACTTCGGTATCAATTTCTCATTCACTCGTAAATGGTTTCAACCACCCGAGTATATATTCTTGTTCACCACATGGCAAGGAACGTATTGCCACTCGGACCCACCCAAACCGAGGTGTGAGTCCTACATTAATTAAAGCTCAAAGTTACCGGAATTTAATGGTTATAAACCATTTTTCTCTAACAATCCCCCACATGAATGAAATTGAAAACGAATATGCAACAACATGCAGACACTGAGAGTACAAAACTGAAAATATCCTGCAAAGGATAGGTAGCTTTTGGCTTTGAACCTTCCCTTGTGAAAGACGATCGGGTTTACTGGCTGATTAGTGAACATGATGTCTTGAACTATTCTCGCCATAGGTGTAAACCGAGACAATAAATCTATCACAGCTTTTATTTCCGTACACAAACCGGTTCTATCGGTTGTGCCCATTTTGGCTGGACAATACCGGTTTTCTGAGTGCTCTAGAGAATTGACCTTTTACCAATTCTCATTGAACCGCCCGTTCACACTCATATAGGTGATTTTCATTAAGAGTATTCGCTATACCCACTTGGATTTCCAAGATATGAATATCATTAAAAGCAAAAGCTTAACTTTGATTAGCTTGCAGACATCACTATGTCATCATAGGAAAGGGTAGGAAAATTTTTCCCTTAGTGATACTAATGAGTCACACATAATTCGGTTGTCCCTTTGAACCTAGATTTTGGGATCTCCAGTCAGCTAGGTTGGGTTGCCATTAAGGCGACTCTTTAGTTAAAAGGCTTTAAGCCCATTCCCCTCGATGATCTTAAAACTTGCTCTCTGGTCAAACCTTTGGTTAACGGATCCGCGATATTATCTTTTGACCTTATGTACTCAATGGAGATCACTCCATTTGAGAGCAGTTGCCTAACAGTATTATGTCTACGTCGAATATGACGAGACTTACCGTTATACATATTATTTTGTGCTCTCGCCATTGCTGCTTGACTATCGCAATGAATGCAAATGGCTGGCACAGGTTTTGGCCACATTGGGATATCCTCTAGAAATTGACGAAGCCACTCTCCTTCTTCACCTGCTTTATCTAAAGCAATAAATTCGGATTCCATTGTGGACCTTGCAATGCATGTCTGTTTGGATGACTTCCATGAGACTGCTGCACCTCCTAAGGTAAAAACATAACCACTAGTAGACTTAGAGTCTTTAGTGTCTGAGATCCAATTAGCGTCACTATAACCTTCTAAAACTGCTGGATATCTCATATAGTTCAGTCCATAGTTTCGAGTATACTTTAGATATCTAAGTACCCTAACTATTGCTGTCCAGTGGTCTGCTCCTGGATTGCTAGTATACCTGCTTAATCTGCTAACTGCATATGCTAAATCTGGACGAGTGCAGTTCATGAGGTACATTAAGCTTCCGATGATTCGGGAGTATTCTACTTGTGATACACCTTCACCCACATTCTTCATCAAATGAAGATTAGCATCTATAGGGGTCTTAGCGAGACGATCGTCATGCTTGTTAAATTTCTCAAGTATTTTATCAACATAATGTCCTTGAGACAAGGTATATCCTTCAGATGTCTTTGTAATTTTTATTCCAAGTATAACATCTGCTATCCCCATATCTTTCATGTCAAACTTAGAATTCAACATTTTCTTGGTAGCTTTGATCATTTCATTATTACTACCAAGAATGAGCATATCATCTACATATAGGCAAACAATGACATATCCCTTTTCTGTGTTTCTCACATAAACACATTTATCACATTCATTAATTTTAAATCCATTTGACATCATTACATTGTCAAATTTTTCATGCCATTGTTTGGGTGCTTGTTTTAGACCGTAAAGAGACTTCACAAGTTTGCACACTTTTTTCTCTTGCCCTGGAACCACAAACCCTTCTGGTTGTTCCATGTAAATTTCCTCATTCAGATCGCCATTCAAGAATGCAGTCTTAACATCCATTTGATGGATCTCAAGATTATTCAAAGCTGCAATAGCTATTAACATTCGAATTGACGTTATTCTTGTTACAGGTGAGTAAGTATCAAAATAATCTACTCTTTCAGTTTGCCTGTAACCTTTAACTACAAGTCTTGCCTTGTATTTATCAATTGAACCATCCGGCTTCATCTTCCTTTTAAAAATCCACTTGTAACCAAGAGGCTTACAGCCTGGTGGAAGATCCACCAATTCCCATGTATGATTTTGCAGGATTGATTCAATTTCACTATTGATAGCTTCTTTCCAGGAAGGAGCTTCAGGAGTAGACATTGCTTCTTTGAAAGTTCGAGGCTCCTCTTCCAGTAAGTATGTTAAGAAATCAGGACCAAAAGATTTTTCTGTCCTAGCTCTTTTACTACGTCTGGGTTCCTCCTCGACTTTTTCCTCTAGGTTTTCCTCAACTTGCCTTTGATCATTGTCAAAAGCAGTATCATATGTCCTTTTAGGCTCTTGCGTCAATTTACAAGGAAACACATTTTCAAAAAATGATGCATTCCTAGACTCGATAATTGTATTGACATGGATCTCTGTGTTCTCACTTTTATGTACTAAAAACCGATAGGCACTACTGTTGTTTGCATATCCTATGAAAATACAATCAACAGTCTTGGGTCCAATTTTAACCCTTTTTGGTTCTGGTACTGCCACTTTAGCCAAACACCCCCACACTTTCAAATATTTGTAGGAAGGCTTTTGACCTTTCCACAATTCATAGGGTGTTTTATGAGACTTCTTATGTGGAATTTTATTGAGAATATAATTAGCGGAAAGAATAGCTTCCCCCCACAAGTTCTGAGGTAACCCTGAACTTATTAACATGGCATTCATCATATCTTTTAAAGTACGATTTTTCCGTTCAGCAACTCCATTTTGCTGAGGTGTATAAGGTGCAGTGGTTTGATGTATTATCCCGAATTGTGAACATAAGTCACCAAATGGTGCTTCATATTCACCACCTCTATCACTCCTTATAGCCTTTATTTTCTTGCCAAGTTGATTCTCAACCTCAGCCTTAAATTCTATGAATTTTTCTAAGGCTTCATCTTTGCTTCGCAACAAGTATACATAGCAGTACCGAGTGCTATCATCAATAAAGGTGATGAAATATTTTTTCCCTCCTCGTGTTTGAACAAATTTCAAATCACATATATCACTATGGATTAGATCCAGAGGTTCAGTATTTCTTTCAATTGACTTAAAAGATGCCTTAGTCAATTTTGATTCAACACATACTTCACACTTATGATTTGCATCAATATGAAATTTAGGTAAATATTCTAAGTTAATTAATCTACGCAAGGTACCATAATTAACATGTCCTAATCTACCATGCCACATATATAAAGACTCAACAAAGTAAGCAGAAGATGTGTTATTCTTATTAGAAATAGGAACCACTGTCATTACATTTAGTTTAAAGAGTCCATCGCTCAAGTACCCTTTCCCCACATACACCCCATTTTTAGTGAGTACAAATTTGTCAGATTCAAACACAAGGCGAAACCCGTTCTTGCTCAGCAATGATCCAGATACCAGGTTCTTTCGAATTTCTGGTACATGCAGCACTTCTTTCAAAGTAAGCTCTTTGCCTGATGTCATCTTGAGTACTACTTGTCCCTTGCCTTCAACCTTAGAGGTAGAAGAATTGCCCATATAAAGTTGTTCCTCGTTTTCCACCAGCTGATATGTGGAGAACATCTTTTTGTCAGAGCAAATGTGACGTGTAGCACCTGTGTCCACCCACCATGTTTTGGGGTTGCTTACCAAATTCACTTCAGACACCATTCCGGACACATGTAATCCCGAAATCATTGCACAAAGATTTTCCTCCTCTGTTATGTTGGCTTGAGCAGGTTTCTTCTTCATGGTTCGTTGAGTCCGACGCTTGTAACAATCTTTGTACGATGTCCTTGCTTGTTACACACATAGCATTTGCTGTGAAATTTTGAATCTCACTAGTCTTTGAACGAGCTACGCTTTTGAACTCTCGCAGATACTTCCTCTTCTTATTGTTGTGCTTAGGCTTCGCCACCACATTAGCCTTCGCCTCCATCGACACGCCCACTTTTCTTTTCGGACCCACGATTGTCTTCTTCAATCCTCAACCGAACAATCAAGTCCTCGGTGACATCTCTTTGCGTTTGTGCTTTAAATAATTCTTGAAATCCTTCCAAGACGGTAATTTTTCAATCATAAATTTGCTACGAAAAGACTCACTCGAGACATACCTTGCATGAATTTCATGCAAGATAAGTTGTAGATCTTGGACTTGACTGATCACCGTCTTGGAATCCACCATCTTAAAATCCAGGAAGCGGCCAACAACAAATTTCTTTGTTCCTGCATCTTCCGTCTTATATTTGTGATCCAAGGAATCCCACAACATTTTTGCTGTCTTGATTGGACTATACACATTGTAAAGTGTGTTGTCCAATCCATTGAGGATATAGTTCCTGCAGAGAAAGTCTGCATGTTTCCATGCATCTACTGCAGCGACAACTTGCGCATCACTCTCATCTTCTTTCAGAGTTGGCGCATCTTCTCGTAAAAACCTTGCCAAATTCAGGGTGGTTAAATAAAATAACATCTTTTGTTGCCACCTTTTAAAATCGGTACCACTGAATTTTTCAGGTTTTTCCCCATGGTTCACTGGAACATGTCCATGACCCGGGCCATGAGTCAGAGTTGGAGTAACAACCGGAATAGAAACCGCCGGTGGAGGCACGATGGGATTAGGAGTAACAACAGTACCCTCAGTTGCCATTTTTCTGATTAATAAAATTAAACAGAAATTTATCTTCCAATAGAATAAATAATCTAACAAAATTCTAGAACAAAATATTCTATAGAAAAATAAACAACTAAATAAATATGAGGAGAACAAGAATATAAAACCCTTTGTAAAATTAAACAAAATAAACAGTATAAACTAAATCAAACTAACAAACTGTTTTAAGAGAATCAAATTCAATAGACCAAATTAATTATCTTATCAAATTAATCAATTAAAATGACCAACAGTTTATAAGACTAAATAAAACAATAAATTAATGAGTCAAACTGTGTAACCAATTTGAACCAGAAATTAATTGACACAATGTGCTATATGTAGGAAAACAAAAAAAAACAGTATACAATTAATCAACACACATGGCATGTGAAAACTACCAGGGCTTAAAAGAATAAAATATTTTATTCAATAAGAAGTGCAAAATATGAATATTTTATTATTCAAAAGAATTTTATTCACATCAGAAGTTCTGTCAAACCAGAAAATGATCAAACCAGAATTTTAATTAAAACCAGGGCATGTGAACATGTTCTACAACAGCAGTGCATGTGATAAAATACTACGACACTTATAAATTAAACTATCAACATATTATCATGCACCAGACGAATCTACACACAGACAACTTTTATAATTCTGTCTGGGATATAAACACACAATCTGCAAATTAGTTTTTTTATTTTGAAACGAAGACCATTAATACAGGATTTACAAATGTAAAACAGTAATCAACGTAGTATATAGAATTTCTGTCTTAAACTTGTTGGATATCTTTCTCTACGAGAATATGTAATTTACAGAATATCAAAACCAGATAAACAGAATAATAAACAGTAACAGATCATGTAGATTTTCCCTTAACAGAATAATAAAAAAAAAAAAACACAGAACTTACAACTTTCTTGGAAAACAAACTTAGAACAAACTTGTGATTGAGGCCAGTGTATGGACACTGTGTCTTTAAGACAGAAATTCGTCCTCTCCTAGGTGCTCGAGAATAGCGGACGTCCTGCCTCCAGGATACAACAATCACCCCAAACAAATGAAACACTTCGTATTTGTTTGTACAGCGAACCAGGCTGTGTATATTCGAACTCCCACAAGATGCAAAAAATGAAGAATGTATATAGCAGTGATTAAGAGAGGTCTGAATACGGGAATCATCTATCTATATATTCTGGAATGAAAGATTGCTATATATAAAGGCAAACCAGTGCCAATTCCGGAACAGACAAAGCTGTTAAGACGAAGAGACGCAACTGGTCGAAAATGCTAGAAGGAAAATAACCGAAAATTTTGAATTCAAAATTTCGGTATTTGAATGTTTCCCGCAGAAATTTATTTGAATAAATTCAAATAATTTTGGAGCAAAAATAAAGGACGGGTTAGACCCAAACCCAAACCCACACACTGCCGTCTCCGACGGACGGCGGCGATGTGGTGATGGTTTTGGATTTGTCCATAACTCCTCCTCCTACAAAACTTGGGTACCCCTTGGGGCCCAACCCAAGGTCTCCACCTTAGAGCTTATAAACACTTTGAAACTCTTCTATGTTTCCTATGTGGGACAAAGTTTAAGATACCAATTCAAAGTAACCACACAAAACATTTTCCATGTTTATGAGGCTAACTTCGGTATCAATTTCTCATTCACTCGTAAATGGTTTCAACCACCCGAGTATATATTCTTGTTCACCACATGGCAAGGAACGTATTGCCACTCGGACCCACCCAAACCGAGGTGTGAGTCCTACATTAATTAAAGCTCAAAGTTACCGGAATTTAATGGTTATAAACCATTTTTCTCTAACATTTAAGATATAAAATAATGTTATTTTGACACATTTAAATCATTTAAATCACACAAATTCAAATCATCAAACAATTTTCAAAAAATAAATACAAATTCAATATGTTTGGTTTGAGTTTTTTGGATTAAGTTTTTTGAAAATTGAATTTTTTGATTTTCGTATTCTTTTGTTTTTAGTGAATATTTTTTAAATTTTAAACATTTTTTTTACTTTTTTAAATGCACCTTAGTTAGATGTATCTAAAAAGTAAAAAATTTATAAAAAATATTTTAAAAAATTAATAAATACATAAAAATATAAAAAAAATGTACTAAATTCTTGTATTTTTTTTATATTTTTGGTATTTAGTGAATTTTTTTAAAAAAATTTATAATTTTTTTATTTTTTAAATATATTTATGTTAGGTGTGTCTAAAAAATAAAAAAAAATTATTAAAAATATTAAAAAAATTTAATAAAAATAAAAAAACACGAAAAATAAAAATATAAAATTTTTTGAAAAGTATTTTTTGAAAAATAAAAACAATCAAGCTGTACACACCAAGATTTACGCTTCCTATCTGGTCCAACTTCCAAGGATAAACCCTTCTTCGGAGCCACCCTCAACCCCTACTGTGTATCTCATTCCTCTACGCAATTTCTCTTTCCAAAACCCCTCAGACTCCTACTCTCTCACTCTCGCAATCAATCTCAAAACCAAACACCTTCGAATTCAATCCCAAAAAAAAAAAAAAAAAAAAACATGAATTCATTCAATTCATTCAACAACAACATCCCCAACTTCGACAACCTCCTCCTCCAAACCCTCATGGGCAGACTCCAAATCCACCCACCCAATCACCACTCAACACCACCACCACCATCACCATCATTCCTCAACCAAACCCTAGAAGACCTCCTCTTCGACACCGCTACCAATCTCTCAGACGCCGACGAAGACGACACTACCAAAACCCACCTCTCAAAAGAAGAATCCAAGCTCGAGAAAGAGCTTATCCGGACGATTCTCACTGGGAAAATCGAAACCCTGAAACCCAATTCGGGCCAGGCCGTCACGATCGGCGAGCACCATATATGTGTTGGGTTTCATCAAGAAACTGGGTCCGATTACAGGGTTTGGGAGTGGCATGGTCATGTGATGTTGTTTGATGATGAAAATGGGTACACTCCTGAGTATATATATGGGAATTACTTTGAGAGAATTCAAGCTAGGTCTGTTGTTGCAACCAATGATGGTGATGATGATGATGATGATGATGATGAAAAGGGTGATGAGAAGGAGGAGAAAATTGGGAATTTGGGATTGAGGGAATTGATTGAATCGGGTGATTCGGGCGGTGCACGGATACTTCATCGGAGTATGAATATGAATGCTGGGTCTCCAAGGTTTGTGTAGAAACCATTTTCCTATTTTTAATTATGCTTTGCATTTATTGATAATTTTCTAGTTTCATTAGTTTATTGATATCATGTGACTAAGAATTTGCATAATGGTTTACTCTGTATTAAATGTTCATGACTGTTTGTGTGGTGCTTTGCACAGTAGTTTACCTTGAGTTTTGGAATAGATTTGGTTTTTTTGGGTAGGCATAAATGCTTTTTTTCTCATTTGTATGTGTGTGTTTTCTAAGATAGAATATGTTGAGTGTGATGTGTGCATGCTGCACAAGCAATATTTATAATTGCTTAGTGATAGTAAGTTGTGTTTATGGTAGCAGCAGGTTTTTAAATATCAGCTGTTATGTAACGGGATTTTAGATTTCCAACACCTTTATTCACTGATATATTGTCTGATATCAATCGATGTATGACCACGTCACCAATACCAATACGTATCCCGATACCAATATTTAAAATTATGGATAACAGCATTGGGGAGATTTTTTTTGGAAAAAAAATGTGTGAATGTATGTTGTATTTCTACTAACAATATGTGGTGACGATGGTAATGGCACCCTAATTTCCCTAATATTGTATTTGATTGGGGGATTAAGGAAAGGATTTGGACAGAAAAATGGAAAAGGAATGTGAAATGTGAATTAAATATACTTATATTTCACCTAGTTTTACACACCTTTTCCCTTTCATTTTCCAAATCCCTTCCCAAATCCCCCCAACTAAACACAGCACATGGGGATCTAGTGCCATGCTCGTATGAATTGAAATTGTATGCCAAATTTATAGTGAATCTCCAATTAGTTATGCTCAGTCACAATTAGCTAAAACTGTAAGGCTCGTAAGGGTGTAAGGTTAGTAAATAATTTTTTTTTATCAAAATATTAGCTGTCCACAGAGAACAAGTGATTAAGGAATTAATAGCTGAAATTGGTGATCAAGATGTGAACATGTCAAATTACAGATTTCTGAATGCATCTTGACGTGGAATAATAAGAACAGGGATTTGACATAATTTGCATACTTGTTTTACCTAGAGACATAACTTGTTTTCAAATAGGTGACTGCTCCATTAAATGGAATGTGTGGCTATCTTGCTTATTTATATCATATACAATAGTAAAAGCTGTTTTCTTTTTTTTTTTTTGAACTGGTAGTAAAAGCTTATTTGACACTTTTTGCACGTGTTTTAATTAAAATTTTAAATTTATAATACTAGACAAACATTTTAGTAACACTTCATGATCTTTAGCGACACCTCTTGAGTCTTCTAAACACGGTTTAAATGCTGAATCTCTTCGTAGATGTTCATTCTCTGGAGTACAACTTGTGTACTCTAAATATGTTTTGAAACATTTATAAAATGAATATATCATAAATATTATACAAATATTTTGCATTCTTTACAATAAAATTATTATGTGAATGATATCTTAATATTTAAGTTGTGGAATATATGGAATTTTCAATTTTAATTAGTGTTATGTTGCATTTTTTTTTCATTATATTTGATATATAATAAATTTATAAAAATATAAAAAATTTAACATGTTCCAAGCGTATTGTGTCCTCATTATTTTAAAATTATCATGTCAGCATGTCCGTGGTTGTAGTACTTAGTTCCATTAGGCTTAGTCAGGAACTGTGAACCTTAAGATTTAATGATCACTTCTTAGACCTCCATCAAATTGTCACATTATACTGAAGAGTATAATGTGATGATGGTTAAGACTATCTGCATTGTCCAGTAGGTCTACTAGCTTGTTCCATCTATCACTGCAATAATCATCATCATCATCATCATCATCATCATCATTTTGGTCAGGGGCGGAGCCACATATTGTTTAATGGGTTCTCAATTGAACCCGCTCAACTTTGAACTTCTTTTTGTTTTCTTTTTTTTCTGATAAATAAAATCAAATATTATTAAAAAGCATCAAGGTGATGCAAAAAATACAAAACTAAAGCCCACAAAAGGCCAAAAATTAAGAAATCAAATCGTCCACAAAATCTACAAAGGCCAACATATTCGAACCCACTGACACCGTGACCCATCTATGAAGAACCAAAAATAGCCAATTCTCCAACCAAGACACCGAATGAGAAATCCCCTGAAAAGTTCATCTATTACGCTCCAACCAAATCCACCCACATTAAGCACTAAGTAGCAAGCAACCATACCTTTCGTCTACGCCTTCCAACTTTGACACCACTAAAATTATTAAAAAATATTTATGATGGCATCAAAATGATTTTCAAAAAGAAAGTTTATATAGAAAATACATTCAAAATGATATGCCAATAATATTTATGATGAGTGTTTGTTTTATATAAGACTAACAAAAATAGAAGTTACATCATTCTATATAAATATTTTGTTTATATATCATTATCTTTTTTTAAAAAGTATAACGTAGCTAAGAGTTTATTCTAATAAGGCCTTTGGCCTAATGATTATGTAAGCACCATTTTGTGGTGTGAGATTGTGGGTTCCAACTCTTCCAAAGACAAGTTTGATATCATTTGTGGTGATTATTTCTTTTGAAGTTTAGGCTTGGTGTATTGTTGGACAGGTTATGGTTATTAAGCTTATATGTTAGACTTTAATTATCTAGTTTGATATAATTTTTATCATATTTGTAATTAATCTTCTACCGATTGACAAAAAAAAATATAAGTTATCATTCTTTTTTAGCATGATTTTCTTAAATGTTTTTATTATTTTTTTTTCTCACTATCTTTACTCAATCAATTAAAAATCACAATATTTGCTCAATCGATATGAAATAATGATATTAATAATAACTAATTAAATGACCCAGTAAATTAACTTTTTGGCTATTCCCAAGTTATGTCCCTCACACCGTATATTTTCTGAAGCATACATTTTTGCTTATTTTGTGTCTTCTTTTAAAATTCTCAGGTTCTAGTTGAGGTTTGGCAAGAGTTAGCAAAGAAGCCCTTGATACTGGAGAGAGAGGCAGCACACAGATTGTGGTTTAATTCATTGCTTCAAGATTGAATACAGTGCTCTCTTTTCTTGGCCATCTTTCAGCACTCTGAAGGGTTCAGGTGGCATCCGTTTGTTGTTAGTTTTTTTTCTTCCTGATTTTAAAATTCCAACAAACATAAGTTGAATGATACCACAAACCTGCTTGTTAAGGTTAAAGTTTTTGCTAGTAGTTTTTCTTAAATAAAGCAGCAGGACCGGTGTCTGCATCATTTTGTCAATTTACTTGTAATAGTAGTTACATGCTTATGGGTTTGAGTTGAGATCCTCTCCTTGAGTTCTCTCCTTGTCTTCCTACTTGCAATGGTAAAGATGCATTGTGAGTTGATCCAACGGTTCAGATTTGGCCAGGAAAAGCAAATTTGAATTTGTTTTATTTTTTTTATTTTTAAATAGCTAAATCTGGACCATTGGATCAATTCATGATGCATCTCCACCGTTGCAAGTAGGGAGACAAGGAGAGAGTTTCTTGTCACAAACATGCATGTTTTTTCTGAAAATTCTTTTCTATTTCTAGAAAGCACTTCATTTCTTGGTGTCAAAAGCTCTCCAAAATTTCTGCTGATGATGCCCCTTAAGATTTTTTTTTCCTTGAGTTGCTTTTGACTCTCTCTCTCTCTCTCTCTCTCTCTCTCTCTGTGTCAAAAGAGTTCATGGTTATTGACCCAATATTGAGAATATTGCTGCTTCAAATGAAAACACTTTTTTGCTAATTCTTTTCTTTTTCCCTGTAGTGATGCATTGTTGTTTGTCATACATTGACTGTAGCTTATAGTGATGTATTTCGTTTCTTTATAGAGGTGCATTACTTCCATTTTTCTAAAGGTAACAAATATGATTACCTATTCACTTAAAAACATGTTTTATGTTCTTTATTACATGCATTTATGTACCACTTTTTTTTCCTAACATGAAGTTGACATATTAAAAAAGCTAAAATCTATAAACAGCTTTGTCGACAAAATCCTAATAGAGAATGATTTTTAAATAGAATCTCAAAACTAGTATGGTGCCGAGCAAAATATTAACTTTTTATACTCTGATTCATTAGCATTAAAAAGTGACTGGTGTATTTGAAAAGAGAAATTTTGTCAAAAAATTAAAAAATTAACTCATTCTTTCTATTTTTTATACATTTTTTTTTTATAAAAATTCAAAAATCACTAAAAAAATCAATTTCTAAACGAATTCTAAAAATTTTGCAATAAAAGTTAAGGAGAGAAGTTTGTAGGGCATGTTGTCACTCTATTTATTTCTAAACTTCCGTTATATCTCCAAGTAAAAGAACCCGAAACTCACTTCAACTTGCGTAATTTTTTTATAATGTGAAGAACAAGTTTATATTTCAGTTGCAAAAGAAGTGCATGTAACACAAAAAAACAGAATGAAAGGTCCAAAATCACTTTTCACTTGCAAAAGAAAAAAAACCACACTCTAACTTTATCTCGCTCTCGTGTGACTCTCTCTCTCTCTCGCGACTCTCGCTTGCCAGTTCTCTGTGAAGTATCAGGATCCTCTAGAGTGGCCTTCCTGAAGTGATCTCCTAAAGTGGAAGGTCTAACGATTCAAAATAAAACTAACCAAAACGACGCCGTTTTGGTTAGTAATTTCAAAAAAAAAAAAAACTAATGCTTTAATTCAAAATTCCCAAAATTCCATCCAGATATAGCACAAAAGCAGTAGCAGAAGGTGGGAGTGCCGCCGTCCAGTTGTCGCCCCGCCGTTTCCGCCGTCCATTTGGCTCAAATGGTGCTGACATTTGTTTCTCATGGTGGGTTGGGTTACTTGTTTGGATTTCTTCAAAACTAACAAATAAGAGGATACATGGGTTTTCTTTCTTTCTTTCTCCGTTTTCTTTCTTTATTTTCATTTTAACTTGTGTTTTTTTTTTTTTTTTTAGCCTTATGGTGGGAATTTGAAGCTTCTTTTAGGTTGGCTTCAGTGATAGAAGAAGAGATCAAGAACAGCCCAGAATTTTTTTTTTAAGGGCAACTAGCTAGCTAGTGGGAGAGGGCTTGCACACCATGCCCTTGATTGGTACTATTTTCTTCTGTCACAAAAGGGCAAAAAGAGAAAAGGCTACCCACTATTTTATATCATTGCTTGGCTTCGTACAAAAATTTAGCAATGTATGTTCAAGTTTGTAAGGACTTTTTGTAAGTCCTGGATCAAAATGACTTTGTTGAGTATTTCAGTCACTTTTATATGGTGGTGGTGTTGATTTTCTCAAACTCATATGACTGTCAATGGTGCCTTTGAATGTTCATCTCTCTCTCTCTCTCTCTCTCTCTCTCTCCTTTTATGATTTCTTGCAAACAGGTATGAACTTTGAGATCTCATCACCATATTCAAATAGTATTGTGGAGCTTGTGCAGCGGCAGCACCGTGGCAGCGGCGCGTTGGGGATGGGTGGAAAGAGCTCCTCCTCTCGGTCCTTTTCTTTTTTTCTCTCTCTCTCTCTCTAATGCTTCGATATATATTAGATCTGCAAATATTTTGAATTAAAGCTTTAGGCTGTGTTTGGAAGGGTTTTGGAACTTTAGTTTCACCTTTTGATTTGCCTATGGTGTTTGTTTGCAATTTTCAAAAATTAATTTCACGTTCACTTTCGGAAACTCAGTCGAAGGTGGGAAAATTTAGATTAACCGGACATCTGGCCGGTTGACCGAAACAGTGCAATTTTTTTTTTGCAATTGACACATGTTAATTTTTATATATTCAACAAAAAATATTTTCCGAATTTTAAAAAAAAATTTATAAGCTTTAATAAAATTTTGAGCTATGTGTTTGGTTATACATTGTAAGTTTTTGTATCAAATATCATATGTCACATCAAAAATTTTCACTTAATTCAAAACTCTTTTCAAAACTCATTAACCAAACCAAATTTTCACACTCAAATCATAATTCTAAAACTCATAAACTCAAAATACAATTCATAATCTCAAATCATATTTAGAAAGCTCTACTAAACGCTACTTTAGTTTTTTTTTTTTTTTTGGAAATTACTAATCAAAACGACATCGTTTTGGTTAGTTTTATTTTGAGCCTTTACATCTTCCACTTTAGGAGATCACTTCAGGAAGGCCACTCTAGAGGATCCTGATACCTCTTTGCAATGACTCTCGCTTTCCTTCTCCAATCTCTATATATATATATATAATAAGGAAAAGGAGATTTTAACCCACAAGTTTTGTGGAAGTTTCAATATACCAATTCTAATTTTTTTTATTTAAAAAAATAAATAACCTCAGCATTTATTGATTTTTCCTAACCCACAAATCTTTTTAACTTCTCTCATAGTTATTGCAGCACTCTTTTCAACTTCTCCCATACACTATGGTTAGTAATGAGATTATTAAATTATTTTTATAAAAAATCTAAAAATAATAATTTATATATTAAAAAAATAGAAAAATTTACCCATAAATCCTAGATTGTGAAAAATTGAACCATTTAATCTATTTTGTTTGGTAATATTTACTGAGTTGATTTTGAGTGTATTTAAGTTTACAATAATAATGGGATTCATTTTGTCTAAATAGGAGATTTGGTGTGTTGGTTGGGGAATTACCCACCAACGTTTCCCCAAAAATATTAACGGTCCATAAACACATCTACATGATTAACTTTCAACACCAATGGCAAACTTCAAGAAAAATGCATATCTCATGCATACACGGTAACATTATATTCACTGTACAAAACCTGCCTTCGTTTCGGCATATAGTTCTGTTAGAAATGGTTTTGAAGTTTTGAAAACATTTGATTTTTTCTTAATTGTGGTATATTTTTTAGGTGGGACTCATAAGTCAAAGTTGACGGATCTAAGTGGTAAAGCATTCTATGTTTCGTTGTGATTCACGTAGTATATTTAGTTGCTCAAAATCATTATCGAGTGAATGGACATTGAAATTAAAGTGAGCTCTATGCAAATAGAGTTTTTGGTAGAAATTCATTAAGGTTTGAATAAAGATTTGTCCCACATTTGTTTGGTATAAAGAATTTCGTGGGGTTATAAGGCATGTGATTGTAACTTGGGGAGGGGCCCAAACGACACCCCAAGTTTGTAGAAGTGAGAGATTATGGATAAATTGGGCTAGACCCATTAGACCCAAAAATAAACACACGCTGCCCGTTCGATCGAGCGAGCTAGGTGCGGGTGCGTGATTGGATTGGGTTGGGCTTGTCCGGCCCAATACCTGTCTTTTTGGACCAAAAACATTTGAAATTTATTTTTCTAACATTAAATTCTAATTTTTTAGAATTTGAATTTCGAAAATTGAATTAAAAAATGGACTTTGTTTTTTCCCCCCACCCGAACAGATTCAAATCTATGTAATATGGGTTTTATCTGTTCAAATTTTGAACCCAACAGATTTGTATCTGTTTATTCAAACCAAACAGGTACCATACTTATTCATTCAAATCTGTACCTATTTAATTCAAATTAAACAGCCACCACTCCATTTATAAATAGACAGACTCTCTACTGATTTTTCATTCACAATTTTCGTACTTCTCCTCTACAATAAATCTCTGCATTTTGCTATATTAAATTTCTGTGAGAAAGAGTGTAAACATTTAGTGTATTCGTTCTGTAAACAATTTGTAATGCTGCTATTTTTTGTTGTTGATCATTTTATCCTGGGAGATAGACGCCCGCAAATCTAAAAGCACCGCGGAAAGGACGAATCTGTCTTAAGGACACAGTGTTAAACATTGGACTTGATCAAAAATTTGTTCAAGAAATTAATCAAGTAAGTTGTTAATTTATGTTTTGTTTTATTATTTTTCTGTTTCAGATTTTCATTTTGTTTTTGTAATAAATAAAAATCTGTTTTATTTATTTTATTTCATTTTCTGGTTTCGTTTTTTGTAATCAAACATTCTTCCTCCTTTCCTTTATTTCTTTTGTTTGTTGTTAAGTACACAAACTTAATTTATTCGGAATACAGTGAAGATTGTCCAACAATCTTACGACAAATTTTTTTTTTGGTGTCTTCATTATATTTAATTTTTTGTGTTTTCACAAAGTGATATTCTGGTTGAAAAATACAAATAGTAGTAATATACTATTTATTTTATTTGACAAGTAGTAGTAATATATTGGTGTCATTAAAAATTGCAGAATATTAATTTGTGTTACAGAAAAATTATTGTGGTATTTTATTTTTCTAGTTTTAGTAACAAGGAAAATAAAATTATTTTGTGTTATAATTTATTTTTTGGTTTTAGTAACTAGAAAATTAATTTGTGTTTTGATTTTTTATGATTTTTGTAATAAGATATTATGACTACTGCAACTGAAATTGTAATTGGAAGTGGTACTCCAATTGTAACACCAACTCCGGTCTCTATCCAAAACCATGTTCAAGTTCCAATAAATCATGGAGAAAAATCGAAAAAATTTAGCAATACAGAGCTTAAGAGATGGTAGCAAAAAGTGTTGTTCTATCTTAAAATTCTAAATTTGGCCCGGTTTCTCCGTGAAGAGGCTCCAGTACTTAGAGAGGATGAAAGTGATTGGCAAGTTGTTGCCGTTGTAGATGCTTAGAAGCATTTTGATTTCCTGTGCAAGAACTACATCCTCGATGGCCTTGACAACATGTTGTATAATGTTTACAGCCCTCTGAAAACAGCAAAAGAATTATGGGATTCTTTGGAGAAAAAATACAAGACAGAGGATGTCGGCATAAAGAAATTTGTTGTCGGTAAATTTCTGGACTTCGTTATGGTAGACTCCCAAATGATAATTTCTCAAGTTCAAAATTTTCAATTAATTTTGCATGATATTCATTCTGAAGGTATGTCTCTTAGCGAGTCTTTCCAAGTCGCTGTTTTAGTGGAAAAGTTACCACCGGTTTGGAAAGATTTCAAAAATTATTTAAAACATAAACGCAAAGAGATGACCATGGATGAATTGATAATAAGATTGAGAATTGAAGAAGATAACCGGAAGACTGAAAAGAGGAATGGTAAAAATCCCATTGAGTCCAAGGCTGATGTGGTTGAACAAGTGCACAAACCATATAACAAAAAGATGAAGTTTACTAGAGATGGTCCTAAACAAAGCGACAACAATGGCAATAAGAAATTCAAAGGAAAATGCTATCATTGTGGCAAGACCGAACATCGAGCTTCTGACTGCCGCCCTAAGATGGATCGCAAAAGTACAAAGAAGAAAACCACCAATCAAGCCAATGTGACAGAATTAGATTACATCTCTGACGGGATAAATGACATCAATCTCTCTGCTGTGGTGTCTGAGGCTAATTTGGTTGGAAATCCTAAGGAATGGTGGGTTGACACTGGAGCAACTCGTTACATTTGTGCGGACAAGAAAATATTCACTACCTACAATGAGGCTGCAAATGGTGAACAACTTTTCATAGATAATTCTTCTACTTTTACTGTGGCTAAACAAGGAAAGGTGATCTTGAAGATGACATCAGGGAAAGAACTTACCCTCAACAACTTACAACATGTACTAAACATCCGGAAGAATTTAGTTTCTGGCTCTTTGCTAAGTAAAAATGGTTTTAGGCTTGTATTTGAGTCTGATAAATTTGTATTATCAAAGAGTGGTATACATGAGTGATGGTCTTTTCAAGTTGAATGTAATGATGGTTGTACCAAAACTTGCTATTAATAAGAATAACACATCTTTTGCTTATATTTTTAGTCGAATTTATGGCATGGCAGATTAGGACATATAAATTTTGATGCTTTGCATAGATTAATTGGTTTGGATTACATACCAAAGTTTGAAATCGATCCTAATCACAAATGTGATATTTGTGTAGAAGCGAGACTAACTAAGGCTCCATTTAAAACAGTTGAAAGAAAAACCAAACCTCTAGAATTAATTTATACAGATGTATGTGATCTTAGATTTGTTCAAACTAGAGGAGGCAAAAAGTATTTCATAACATTTATCGATGAATACAGAAGATATTGTTATGTATACTTACTTAGAAGCAAAGATGAAGTCTTAGAAATGTTTAAACTCTTCAAAGCTGAAGTTGAAAATCAACTTGGAAAAACCATTAAAATGGTTAGAAGTGATAGAGGTGGTGAATATGTTGTACCATTAAATGAATTTTTTGCACAACATGGCATTATTCACCAAACTACAGCACTCTATTCTCCACAGCAAAATCGAATTGTTGAAAGAAAGAATAAAACCCTTAAAGAAATGATGAATGCCATGTTACTAAGTTCAGGCTTACCGCAGAACTTGTGGGGGGAAGCAATATTGTCTGCTAATTATGTTTTTAACAAAATACCCCACAAGAAAACCAACAGCACTCCTTATGAATTGTGGAAAGGTTGACCACCTTCCTACAAATTCTTAAAAGTGTGGGGAAGTTTGGCGAAGGTAGAAGTTCTTGTTCCTAAAAAGACTAAGATAGGACCAAAAACAGTTGATTGTGTGTTTATTGGTTATGCTCAAAATAGTAGTACATATCGGTTTCTGACTTATAAATTAGAAATACCTGATATAAATGTGAACATTATTATAGAGTCAAGGAATGTTGTGTTTTTTGAACATGTCTTTCCTTACAAGAAATTACTGGAATTAAGTTCACAGAAAAGAACTTATGATTGTACACAAAGTCAAGAGACTAATGACAATCGAACACAAAAAACTAGTAATGGTCTTGACCAACAAGATTTAACTGATGATGAACCAAGATGAAGTAAGAGAGCAAGAACATCAAAATTCTTTGGTCTAGATTTTCTGACATATTTGTTAGAAAATAAACTTCAAAGCTTTAAGGAAACAATGACAGGTCCTGAAGCACCTTTATGGAAAGAGGCTATTAATAATGAAATTGAATCCATTATGCAAAATCATACTTGGGTATTGGTGGATCTTCCAACTGGTTCTAAACCTCTTGAATATAAGTAGATATTCAAGAGAAAAATGAAAGCAAATGGTTCAATAGACAAGTATAAAGCAAGACTTGTAGTAAAAGGTTACAAACAAAAGAAAGGTCTGGACTATTTCGACACATATTCTTCTGTGACAAGAATAACATCCATCCGCATGGTTATTGCTATAGCAGCGTTGCATAATTTAGAGATACATCAAATGGATGTTAGGACAGCTTTCTTAAACGGTGATCTAAATGAAGAGATCTATATGGAGCAACCCGAAAGGGTTGTAATGCCAGGGCAAGAAAAGAAAGTTTGTCGGCTTGTAAAATCTCTTTATGGATTAAAACAAGCACCTAAGCAATGGCATGAAAAATTTGATCACGCTATGCTTACTAATGGGTTTAAGATAAACGAATGTGACAAGTGCATCTATGTTAAAAACACTAACCAAGGATGTGTCATAGTTTGTCTTTATGTGAATGACATGCTTATCATTGGAAGCAGTCAAACGTGATCAAATCAACTAAGTAAATGCTAAACAAAAGATTTGATATGAAAGATATGGGGGTTGCAGATGTAATATTAGGAATGAAAATTACTAAAACATCTAACGGATATGCATTATCTCAATCACATTATATTGAGAAAATTCTTGGTAAATTTATCAAGGATGATATGAATGTAGCTAAAACACCTGCAGACATCAGTCTTTATTTATCGAAAAATAAAAGTGATGCGGTGTCTTAGTTAAAATACTCCCAAATCATTGGAAGCCTAATATACCTAATGAATTGTACTCATCCTGACATAGCTTATGCAGTCAGTAAATTAAGTAGGTACACTAGTAACCCTGGAGAATACCATTGAAAAGCAATCATTCGGGTTCTTAGATATCTAAGATTTACCCATGATCATGGTTTGAACTTTACTCGATATCCAGCAGTACTCGAAGGTTATTGTGATGCCAATTGGATATTGGATACTAAATATTCAAAATCCACTAGTGGATATGTCTTTATTTTGGGAGGCGTTGTTGTTTCTTGGAAATCCACGAAACAAACATGCATTGAACGATCCACAATGGAATCTTAGTTCATCTCAATTTTTACATCTCAATAAAATCTTTTTCAATAAAATCTAAGATTTTACATCTTAGATGTAAAATCTTTTTTTTACATCTCAATATCCAATTTTAAATTTTAAAAATCTTTAAAGTTTATGTAAACAAATCTGTACGAGCACAAAATAATCTTCTTGTATAATCCTGTTAATCAAGTTTGCACTCTTCCAAACGTCATCACTTTGCTCCCTGAAAACACAAACGTGAGCTAGCCGGCGGGCGTGTGCCGAATACCTCTCCGATGCCTAAGTCAGCAAAATAAACAAAAGCTCTATGTATTCGAGAATCAAAGTTGTGATACCTGTAAATAGGTCCTGTCATGAGCTTTTGTAGGTTTTGCCTGGCATAATCCTAGTAGGACTCTTTATTTCTCCATGTAGAGTCCTCCTAGGAATCATATTTCTGAAAGATAATGTCTATCCTTTAACACCCTCTTCACTGCTCTAACCAAGTGAAATGGTTTTACTACGGTTGTATGATTACACAACCGAGCTAACACCGCCATATTTAGGCAGCAACTTCAACCGTGCTTCACCTAGCTCGGTCCCATCTTGCTCTTACAATTCAGCTCATCGCATCCACATATGACGCCTTTGCTCGGTCATCGTTCAACTATACCTCGAACCGGAGTATATGAACTGAGCTATTTATAACCATCTCTTTAACCGGAGTAATTGTCACCACACTTAAACCGAGCTAACAAAGCTAGGTCCAATCTGCGAAGCCCTTTTTACTACGGCCCACGACTCGGTCTACTGTAATGACTGGGCCTAGCTCGACCCTAAATGCACATAAAAACCCCCTCTCAATTGCCCCTTAATCCCATCTGCATCGCATGATTTGGGATTATTTTTCTCCAACCGAGCTAGATACTTTCAAGCCAACCAAACTCGCTCTCCACCGAGCTACCTATGAGGCCGGTCCATAAACATCTTTTCAAGTGTTCTGTACGTCTGAATCGTTTTCTCTTCCCTTGGACACGTAGTAGGACCCCATTGGCCAAGTATAACTGTCACAGCCATCTTCGTACTCCGCAAATTTTGAACAGTCCTGCCCAAATTCACGCTTCATAGAAAAAAACCTCCTTTTTGAATAAAAAATACCACTGTTCATCTTTGTTTCTTGCCTTCTGAGTCTCCATCCTAGCACCTGAAAAGCTCTATGCTTTCGTCGGCAGCCCCACAGTCCTGACCTTCGTCCCCTCATTTTGAAGCTGTAAGTGACTCAAATTCTTTCTCTTTCTTTGTTTTTACTTTTGTGAATATGTATAGTATAGAAATGCAAACATACATTTTTCGAAATATACTACTATAGTTTTCACATAGATAGGTAAGAATTACTCAAGCCCCAAAACCCACATAATAATACCCCAACTATACTCTTCACTGGGTTTACAACTAATCTGAAATGTGATACTTTCGATCGAAAATAACACCTTGACCGAACTAGGAACCAATTTGTGATAGGTGCAAACTCGACCGAACTAGGAAACCTTACCCAATAACCGAGCTAAAAACTTATGTCTTGACCGGGCTAGGGCCTTTAATGCTCAATGACCGGGCTAAAAACTCGCACTATGACCGAGCTAAAGGTTGCAACCCACTTAGCCGATCTAGAGTTTTTATCATTTGTTTATCCTTCTTTTTTAGCCCGGTTCAGTTGTCTGGGCATAACACTTTTCATCTTCACTTTGCAGACTTTGAATAGGTTTGGCCAGGCACACCTTTGCACGCTCAACTGAGATACTCAACGTCATCTCAACACCGAGCTAAGATTTCGAGCTAATTTATACATAATTTAAGTGAAATGGGTAAATACCGGTTTTTAGTAAATTCCCCTGGGGCCATCGCCGAATTCCGTAAGAACTACAACATTTCTGATGATGTCCACCTTTCTTTAGCTGAGCTAGACACGACGCCCTGGAGAAAATCGGGCTTCGTCCCTTTCACCGTGATATCCATAGTTGAAGCTAGACTTCGATTTCCTGTTCAGCCACTCCTTTGTGAATTCCTTAGGCAAACTAGACTATGCCCAACCCAGCTTAGCACCAATTCTTACAGAATAATAAATGGCATCACCGAGCTAAATCGTCGGCTTGGCCTCAATCTCGGTTTAGCCGATCTTTTTCACCAATACTCACTTGGCCAGAATGAAGACGGCTGGGTATACTATTTAAGAATAAGGAGACGTCGCAAGAAAGTAATTAAAAACACACTGGACAAAAACGTGAATAACGACGACTTTTACTAGGTTCCTGGCGATTTTGAAGACCAAGAAGCCCAGATACCAGGCTACGGTATTAATTGGAATAAAAGCACAATCGGTTTGAACACCTCAGCTCAATTTGTCCATTTTTTGCCCTTGCTATTTTTTAAGTTCTTCACCGCGCTTACTGTTGGCATTTTTCCTTATGCAGACTTGAACCAGCTTGAGTCACAATATCAGTACCCTAACTTGGACGCTCCCCGCGCCGCGCTTCGATACCGCGATCGAGGTTGGGCCGAGCTACTAAACTTCAAGTCGACCTACAGATATAGCGGAAGGAGGAAGACCAGGGTAACCGACTCTGTCCTTGAGCCATCCCCTGAACCAGATCCCGCACTTCCTCAAATTAGGCTAATCCCGCTAACAGAGGAACAAGAAATGGCCAAGAAAAGAGCCGTCAGAGCACTCATCACCAAAACAACAACTCCAGCTACTGGGGACCAAGCCGAGATCCCACAAGCTGGACAAACACATGAGGCCGTGGTAACCCTTCCAACAGCCCGGGCCTCGTCATCTCGGCCCAATAAGCGTCGCACCTCTACGACCGAGCCACATCTTGTTGATGAAGATGACACCGTACTCCTTCAATCCACACAACCGAGCCCAGAACCCATGCGTTCTGACCGGGCTAGCCCTTCAGAGTGGGCACCAAGAGTGACTTACAAGAACCGAGCCATAACAAATACAGATTCAGTGGTTGCAGAAAAAGACCACTCACTTGCCTTCAACCTCGCCAAGAGCGTGTGCTTGCCAGCCGACATAGAGCATCATGATCATCTGACCGAGCTGAAGGCCATCCGCTCGGCTACAAATAAGTTCTTCCTCTGCTTGTCTTTCCAGTTCATACATCTGTTTGCACGGTTTTAACCACAATCGCTATCTCTCCTTTTGCAAGCCATGTAGAAGAATCACGTTGCTCACAAGTGCATGTTGTAGCTGTGTAAGACCACACGGTTGGCCATGGCAGAAATTAAAGCTAAGACGGCCGAACTAGAGGAATCCAAACAAAAAACGACCGAGCTACAGACTGAAATAGCGCGACTCACCGAGCTGGTTAACTCAGCTGAAGCAGATAAGTAGAAGGCTTTAGCCGAGCGGATAGACAATATTTGCACGAGCTGGCCAAGCTTGAGAAAAAGAATGGTGCAGAGATCACTGAGCTACAGAAGAAGATGAAAAATGCAGAAGACCATGGCTACAAAGAAAGAGAAGCCACCTACATTCTGTAGTGCGAACCTTCAAAGGATATATTTTTTAAATGCGGATGGAAGGTGGCTGTAATAAAGCTCGGTTTTGGCTAAGAAACCGAGGTCTTCCAAAACCCTCCTCCCCACTTCATTCCGAGTTACATGGCGGACTACGCCAATGCTATCTAAGAAAAATTGCTCCAAGTAAGAGAGGAAGATGAGGCATCCCAGAACCAAAAAACGTCCCAGCTGCTACTAGTGACCCCGGTCTCCAAACTGCTCAGTCAGCTCGGGTGGATCCACCGGTGCCCGTTACGGTTGAAGATGTGGCAGTGACCCACCTACCTGCCAACACCGGGTTACCGAGTGGTGAAGCTCGGGTTGACTTGGATGCCGATTTGGACGATCTATTTGCTTGATCATATATTTCCTTCTTTTAACTTTTTGAAAGAATTTGTAACTGGGCTAAAGCCCCTCCTCATGTAATGCAGTTCTGATTTTGAATGAAATCTGCTATTTTCCGTTCTTTTTGCCCGGTTCACATCCTGCTTGTGTTTGTCTCAACTTTAATTGGCATGTCTGGAACTTTTTTGGCCGAGATAACCATCCCGGTTTATTAGTTTTTTAATCTGTGTCTTTAACCTTTTCCAGCCTAGATCCTTATCTCAATTGGAGAGACATAAATATTGGCTATTCCTACCAACCTCTGCAGCCTAAATCCTTATCTCGACTAAAGAGAATAAATGTTGATTATTCCTGCCAACCTCTTCAGCCCAGATCCTGATCTCGGCTGAAGAGAGATAAATGTTGGTTTTTCCTGCCAACCTCTTCAGCCTAGATCCTTATCTCGGCTGAAGAGAATAAATGTTGGTTATTCCTGCCAACCTCTTTAGCCTAGATCCTTATCTCGGCTGAAGAAAATAAATATTAGTTATTCCTGCCAACCTCTTCAGCCCAGATCCTGATCTCGGCTGAAGAAAGATAAATGTTGGTTATTCCTGCCAACCACTTCAGCCCAGATCCTGATCTCGGCTGAAGAGAGCTCAATGTTGGTTATTCCTGCTAACCTCTTCAGCCCAGATCCTGACCTCAGCTGAAAAGAGATAAATGTTGGTTATTCCTGCCAACCTCTTCTGCCCAGATCCTGATCTTGGCTGAAGAGAGCTCAATATTGGTTTTTTCGGCCAACATTCTTTAGCCTAGATCCTTATCTCGGCTGAAGAGAGCTAACTTGTTTGGTTATTCCTGCCAAACTTTCTAATTGCCCCTTACTGGTAATGACTGAGAACAACTTTTATAGTAGAAAAACTTATGCTGGAAAAGTAAACTACTTGCTTTATTTGAAAAAATGGAAAAAATTACAAATATTCTAAGAGAAAGCTAAAAATAAAATAACTTGAGATTGGCAGTGTTCCATCCCCTGAGAATGGCTTTGTTATCTCCATCTTCCAAGTGATATGCCCCTTTTCCCGCTAAACCAACCACTTTGTATGGTTCTTCCCAGTTAGGTCCCAACTTGCCATCTCCGGGTACCAAAGTGTTGCCCATTACTTTGCGTAGTACCCAATCCCCGATCTTAAATGGCCTCGGATGCACCGTTTTGTTATATTTTCTAGATAACTCCTGCTGGTATGAAGCAATGTGAACTAGAGCTCTTTCCCTTCTCTCTTCTGCAAGGTTGAGTTCCAAGGCTATGGCCTCTCCGTTTAAGTCTGGGTCAAAATTTTCACTTCTAATAGTAGGGAGGCCTATTTCTAGTGGGATTACTGCCTCCATGCCATAAGCCAAGGAAAAAGGCGTTTCTTCAGTTGATCGCCAAGGTGTGGTACGGTAAGCCCACAAAACATGAGGAAGCTCCTCAGTCCATTTGCCTTTTGCTCTCTCCAACCTTTTCTTTAAACCATCTAGGACGACTTTGTTTGAAGCTTCTGCTTGGCCATTCGCTTGAGGGCATACAGGTGTAGAGTTGTAGAATTCTATCTTGTATTCTTCGCAGAAGCCCTTGAAGATCATGCTATCGAACTGAGTGCCATTGTCGAATATTAAAGCCTTTGGCATGTCATATCGGGTTATGATATTCTGCTAGACGAACTTCTTAACATTTTTCTCCTTTATTGATGTGAGTGCTTCAACTTCCACCCATTTTGTGAAATAATCTGTTGCTGCGAGAAAGAACTTTCTGTTACCAGGTGCTGTTGAAAGTGGTCCCACTATGTCCAGGCCTCACATTGCGAAGGGTCATGGGCTAGTCAATGGTAGAAGCTCTCTGGCTAGTTGGTGTATCTGGTGTGCAAACTTCTGACATTTCTCGCACTTCTTGACATACTTCTCTGAATCTGCCTACATGTATAGCTACCAATATCCTTGTGAGATTGCCTTGTAAGCCAATGATCTTCCCCCTTGGTGGCTTCCATATACGCCTTCATATATTTTGAACAAGAATGCTTCGACCTTGCTAGGATAGACACATTTCAAGTAAGGTCATGTGAAGGATTTTTTGTATAACGCCAATGATAGAGAAAGCTAAAATCGCTGTGACTTTGCTCTTATCTTGTTAGCCTCTTTCTTCTCTTCGGATAAGATGTCGTCTTTTAAGAATACTATAATGGGATCCATCCATAAAGGGTCTAGTTCGGCACAACATACCTCAGCTACTTTGGGTTCTTCAATGCTTGGTCTGGATAGGAAGTTGATCAGTAATGGATGTGGGATAGATGTATCTGCCATTAAGGCAAAACCTGCTAGTTCAACTGCTATACTATTTTCTTCTCAGCCGATCTGCTTTATCCGCACTACTTCGAACTTCATGATCTCCTTTCTGACTAACTCCTGGTACTAAGCCATCCTCTCATCTTTTGCCTCATAGTCGCCTGATATCTAGTTTACTACCAGCTGGGAGTCATTGTAAACCATTAGTTCGGTGGCCTTCATGAAAAGTGCTGATTTTAAGCCTGCTAAAAGTGCTTCATACTTCGTCTCATTGTTTAATGCTGGAAAGCCAAGGTTGACTGCTTGTTCTACTAGTAGGCCATCTGGTGAGATGAGAACTATGCCAAGTCCTGTACCATGCCTATTGGATGCTCCATTCACGGAGAGCTTCCACATCTCTCTGACGATAGTATCCAGCAAGTAGAGGGGTCGGATGATGTCTTGGGGTCATGCGTGTTGGTGATGTTTTCTTCTAAGTCCATGCCTGCTGTTGGGGTTTGCTCTTCGCTATCTGACTGCCCCAAGTTTTTACTTGTTAATGAGTCGTTGCTAGGAATAGCATGGTCTGTCCCTTCCTTGCTGTCTTCAATCCTGTAAGGCTTGCAATGTGGTTGGGCATCCTGTATTAGGGGTTGTGCAGTTCCAGCGGCACTTTTCCCTTTTTCTTCGGTCGCATTGGTCAGGTCAACTGGGCAGATGTGATGGCTTCCTGGTGTGAACTCAGTCACAAAGTCCGCCAAAGCTTGGGCTTTTATTGCGGTTCTGGGTTGAGACTTGATATCAAACTGTCCCAGCTCTACTGCCCATTTCAAGATTCGTCTAGAAAAGTCCGCCCTCTCAAACAAGGCTTTTAAGGGAAAGGCTATTAGGACGACTAGGGTATAGGCATGGAAGTAATGCGACAACTTCCTTGAGACCATCATCAAAGCTAAGGCTAGCTTTTCCAATGGTAGGTACCTGGTTTCTGCGCTCAGTAAGGTTTTGCTAACATAAAAGATGGGCAGGTGTTGGATTCCTTCCGCTTTGACCAACACTGCGCTAACTGCATGCTGTGAAACCGCCAGGTATAAAAAGAGCTCTTCTCCTGGCACTGGGGTTACTAATAATGGAGAAGAGGTCATGTAGTCTTTCAGGCTCTCTAAGGCGCGGTCGCATTCTTCATCCCACTCAAATTTGGCTTTCAAGGCTTGGAAGAATGGTTGACATCTGTCTGATGACCAACTTATGAACCGGTTGAGTGCGGCTGCTAGGCCAGTGAGATGCTGCACTTTTTTAACTGTGTTGGGCTTTTCAAAATCCTGGATTGTTTTAATCTGAGAGGGGTCTGCTTCTATACCTCGGTTGGTCACCAGGAAACCTAAGAATATGCCTGATCCAACGCCGAATGCACACTTGGATGCGTTTAGACACAACTTGTTCTTCTTCAGAATCTGGAACATTTCACTGAGGTCCCTGAGATGTTCCTTCTCATCCTTGCTTTTGACCACTATGTCATCTATGTAAGCCTCCATTGTTCTGCCTAACAATGGTTTAAACATTTTGGTGACCATCCATTGGAATGTTACCCCTGCATTCTTTAGGCCAAAGGGCATGACATTGTAACAATACAATTCTATAGGTGTTGTAAATGATATGACCTCCTGGTCTGGTTCGTACATAGCGATCTGATGGTAACCTCTATACGCATCAAGGAAGCTAAGTCGATTGTGTCCTGACATCAGGTCTACCAGTTGGTCTATTAGTGGGAGGGAAAAACTGCCCTTTGGGCATGCTTTGTTGACTATTTTGTAGTCCACACAAATACGCCATTTTTCGTTCTTCTTTGGCACTACAACAGTATTGGAGATCCACTTGGGATAGTGCACTTCTCTGATGGCTCCTGCCTCCAGTAAGTTTCCCACTTCCTCCACCACTATTTCCGCATGGTGGAGTGCCGATCTACGAGTGCGTTGTATAATTGGTCTGGCAGTTGGGTGGAAATTGAGTTGGTGACAGATGAAGTTTGGGTCAATGCCAGGTATGTCATATGGTGTCCAGGCAAACACTTCGATGTTAGAGGTTAAGAATTCCATGACCTCTATTCTCTCAGTGTTGGACAACGACGAGCCGAGCAAAAAGAACTTTTCTAGGTTCTTTTCATCTATCCTTACCTCTACCAAGTCTTCAACTGCCTTCTATTCAGCTGCCTTGCCAACATCTACAAATAGTTCATTGCTTTCTAGCTCTTCCACCATCTGCACAAACCCTTTTGCAGCACGGCTTCCATTTACTGTGACGAAACATTGCTTCAACATGATTTGGTCTCCTAAGACTTCCTCAATCACGCCGGTTTCATTGGGGAATCGTAATGCCTGATGGTAGGTTGATGCCACTGAGCGCATGGCATGCTACCATGTCCTTCCCAAGATTATATTTTAAGTGGAAGGGACTTTCAATACTCAGAATTCCACCTGTTTTGTCATGGTTCCTGCCTTGACTGGGAGGATTATCTTGCCGGCTGGCCACTCTGGCATCGAGTTGAATCCAACAAAGGGAGATGTCGCGGGTGCCAAATCTTTGTCCTAAAATTTCTGCTGTTTGAAGGTTTCATAGTACATTATCTCACATGAGCTTCCTTGGTCGATCAAAATCCGCTTGATGTCGAAATTTTTGACACATAAAGTCACCACCAGTGCATCATTGTGAGGGCAATGTAGCCTTGCTAGATTCTTGTCTAATAAGGATGTGACGTTCATAGCCTCTGTTCTGCCCTTCTTGATGGTAGGCTGTGCACTCAATACCTTCCTCAAGTGTTCAACCTTTTTGATCATCCCCCTCAGTTCACATACTCACTCAGGTTTAATGATCCCATGTATGACATTAATCACACCTTGGGGTGGACCGTCGTCTGGCATCCCGTTTGATTTGTTGTGTCTTGAGGGACTGGCTTTGTCTCTCCTTCTATGTACAGGTCCAAGTGCCCAGCTGCCACTAACTCCTCCAGATGTTGTCTCAATGGCGTGTAATTTTCAGTACGGTGCCCCTTTTCATTATGAAAGGTGCACCGGGATCTCTCGTCATAGCATTTTTGTGCTTCTCCCAACTTAGTTAGCCACCGAACGAAAGGTTCATTGCGTGTCTCACTAAAAATCCGGTAGATAGGTTTATTGAATACTGTGGTAATGGCAGTGCGGACTCTTAAGTTCCTTTTTTCTGGGTCCTCTCTATTGGCTCGCCTGGTGCGCCCATTCCTGCTTGGTTGTTCCACCGTGTTGACTTTCGTTGTAATCTTTTTATCTAGCATCACTGTTGTGCCAGCTTTTGTTTTAGCACGGGCGCCATCTTTCTCTACTCAGATGTGATGATGCACTCTTTCCATTAGGGCCTCCATTATGAGGGGTGGCATCATTGTTATTGAGTCCCTTAATTTGTTTCCGACTACTAAACCTCGTTTATATTGCGCAATGGCGAGATTGGTAGGGCAATCCCCAATCTGGTTGAAGGTCTTCCAATAGCGCCTGTTGTAAGACCTCAATGTCTCTTTTTCGCCCATGTCAATGGAGAGTAACTGGTTGATCTCCACTAGTGTTTTGGTGTTCGTTCTGAATCTAGTCACGAACGCCTCTGCCAATTGTGCCCATGAGGCGATGTTGCCTTCTGGTAGCCTTTCGAACCAGGTTAAACCAAGGTTGCCAAGGCTAGATGGGAACAGGATACACATTAGGGCCTCGTTTTGCCGATATACTGCCATAACCTGGCGAAAGTGGCGAAAGTGCATGTAGGGATCCGTCTTTCCCTCGAAAAAGTGAATTTGGGTTGGTGGAAGCCTGAAGGTAGTGGTGCATTCTCTATTGCCGGAACGAATGGCGAGCTTTGCAGCCTTGCTAATACCTTATCTACTGGTTCGTAAGCAAGGTGCGGCATCAGCATCCCTACCTCGACACTCCCATGTGTCCTTGGGGCCAATCGTTGTAGTGCTGAAATTCTGCGTGGGTCGCGAGCCCTGGTGTCCTCCTTCCATCGAACCCTTTCCTCGAGTACTATCCTTCAGTGCCAAGTCAAGAACTCTGTCAAACGGTTCAGCATCAAAGGAAATAAGGGACTTAGATAGGTAATGATTCAATCCCTTAATAAACTTCTCATTCTTCTTCTCCTGCGTGTCGACCAAGTAAGGGGCATCACGAGACAACTCATTAAACTTGGTGACATACTCGATCACTATTCTACCCTCTTGAGTCAACTTCGAAAATTCATCACTCAATTGAGACCAAATAGCAGCAGGAACAAACTTCCGGTCAAAACAAGTCTTGAAATCTGCCCAGGTCAAAGTTATTAAATCTAGACCCTCCTTCCACGGGTTCCACCAAAATAGAGCTGCTCCATCAAGCTGATGTGTCGCCAACTCCTGTTTTTGGACCTTGGTGAGCTGTATACGACCAAATACCATCTCACATTTCTGAACCCAAGCATCAGCTGTAATGGGTCCTCCATCTCCAGAGAATTTTTGACCTCTCAAAGCACCAAAGTCTTTGTTTCTCTTCGCAAAGGGATATCCCAGCTAGCCTTGATTATTGTTCTAAACAACCTGAAGTAACTGAGCCATCATCTCCCCCACATTAACCTACACCGTATTGGTTGCCTTGGTAGTAGTCGCCACTGCCGCTGCATTAGCAGCTGTTTCTTCCCCTATGCCATTAGGCTCAATGCTTCTCAAATTATACCTTTCAGTCATCACCTTCAAGTTAAACACACAAAAATTCGTTCATAAATATTTAGAAGAAATTCAACCACCAACCAAAACCAGCTAGCCCATGTTTCCACAATCCGAGGATCCCCTAAACTCTCACAAGTCTAGGGTAACCTAGAGCTCTGATACCAAACTGTCACACCCCAAAATGTAGACAATTAAATATTAAATTATGACTAAACCTCAATCAATATTCCATCATCCAAATCCAAGGGGTGAAACAAAAAAAAAAAAAAAAAACTAAACACCAACCAAACCATCCACCATAATTTCATAACTAACCAATACCTCCAACATTAAAGTAACAATACATAGTGAAAATAACTTAAATAATGTACGGTTACGAACCATACCACATTATCCTAATACTAAAGTCATAAAAAAAAAAAACTAATATCAACCCTAAGCTCAAGAAAACAAAAGAAATCCAAGAGACATGTCCAACACCCATAGTTAATCCACGTCACCACCGTAGCCCTGACTAATTCTGCAAATGAAGCTCGACTGCGCTCAAACATAATGCACCCGAGTTGTCAAAAGACAAAACGGGTCAGTATACAAGTATACGGGTCTGAGTACAAGATTTAACACCCACGTGTCCACCAGACACAAACAAAAATACATTTTATTCTTGTTACAGGACAAGACAAGGAGTTCAACTTGCACCGAGACGAATGGGTAGTTTCTCGAGATACGGTGACATTTAGTTTCTTGCCCGTACACAATGAAATATAAATTGAGTATGAAATAAATAAAATATAAATAAAAATATGGTGAGTCAGCCCTCCAAAAAAAATTAGTAAGACCCATCATCCTGCAAAAAATAAAGTTAGTATAATTTAATCATAAGCAACTTGTTAAAGAAGTATAAAAATGCACCATTTCATGCTTAAATAATTCGAATTGACCAAAACTCAAAGAACAAAAGTTGTACAGAATCAAATTTTCTAAAAGGCAAAGTGAACGAATTTAGTAGAAACTAAACAGGTTGAGAGAAAAACTTGATAAAAAAATCTAGACGGATTTCAACCAAAAAATATAAAACTGAAAATGAACAGAAACTGTCCTAAAATGATTTTTTTCGAAAAAGTTCAAAACATGAAAAGTGTGCAGAATAATGTTTTACTTCAGTTTACACGAAACCAATAAAAATGAGCTCGTTTTGTGGGTTAAAATAGCCTCTAAAATTTGCATTGCTAAAATGAATTAAAAATACAAGAACCAAGATCATCCGATTATAAGTTATAATCGATCTTTTTAATAAAAAGTTAAAACACAAAAGTTGTTTAGAATCACGAATACATGCCTGTACTCAAATTCATAATTTATCGAGATCGTTTACTATTTTTCAAGATGTACAAATCAATATAATTCACAGTATACTAATAAACTCATAATTAAATTCTTTGTACCTTAACTCCACTACTTCGGCCTCCACTTTCGACCTACACATCCATCCCATGTGTCTCTCGTATACCTAACACCGCTCCGAAGCCAAACTTGGAAGGGGTTATCGTCCCGAATTTGATCCACACTCCCCGGAATGGTTAACATATACGTACACGCGTAAATCAAAGCACTCATCTACTCATGAGAACGAGACAACAATATACATATACAAAACATCTCACTCATGATAACAACATAACAATGCTAAGCCTTAAGGCATTCAAATAAATCTCATAATTCTCACTTTTTTTATACATTCTTTCTCACAATCACTCAAATAAAACAATAATCCATGGAGTTATGGTGGATTTTAAGGAATTTATCTATAGATTCCTAATTAATTTTAATTTCATATAACCATGAGTGTGATTACAACCATAAAATAAATCCATATAAAAACTCTAAATCTGGCATACACAACTAATCAAAATAATTAAAATCAATCAATAAACATTACATACACAACTAATCAAAATAATTAAAATCGATCAATCATTTACATGCAAATATGAAATCAATTCAACATTAAATAAATATAAATAAATAAATAAAAATAATAAATTAAATATAAATCAAGAAAAGTAAGTTTTGTACTCACAATATTTTTTTAAAGATCAAAGAATTATTTAAAGAACTAATGGAACCACCAAAACAAAACCCTAATCTTTTTTTCTTCCTTTTTCTTTTTTTTTTTTTTTTGGTTCTCCTTTTCCTCACCACTTTCTCTCCAAGTCGTCTCTCTCTTCTCTACATGCGCTGCCTATGGTTTTGGATGAATCTCTCTTTCTCTCTCTCTCTCTCTCTCTCTGCTGTTGCACCTCTCTTTCTTTTCTTTTCTTTTGATAAATTACCTAATCCTATTCTAACCTAATAAATTATTATAATATATTATATTATATAATACAACATAATTATAATATATATAAATAAATATAAGATTAAATATATATATATATATATATATATGATAATACAGTGAGTCCTCGTGGAGGGGTTGGACCGATCCAAGCTCCTCAAGCCCACTGGATAACCTGCAAACAAGTTCAATCGGGGAACGGGGTAGTCCCCCGGCGAACCCTCCGGTGTAGGAATTAGAGAAGGTGATAATACAGAAGAAATGTAGAGAGAGAGATAGGAGACGGAAAACTTAACCTTCTTCTTCTCCTCGAGTTTAGCTTATATCCAACTGTAATCATTTCGCTGTCTCTGTCGTTCTGATTGTCCCCGCCGAAAGCTTGAGGCGTGGTTCGCCTTATTCAGGGCGAGGGGGTGTGATTCCGGCTGAGAGGTGTTGTCGCAATAAATGCTGTGATGGGCTGCATTAATGGTGATGTGCTGTGGCAATAACTTTGCAGATCTTTGTCTGCTGACGTGGTCTGCTCTGCGCCTGCCACTTGTCCGAACATCATTGGTCTTTCCTGTCTAGTTGGACTCATTTGTGTTGGGTTTGGCCAACGGGTTGTATAATGGGGTTTGGATGGTGGTAGTGGGCTCTATGGGCCTATCCTGTCAAGTAGTCCCCATTCCCGAGTGCGACTTTAGTCCAACGAAGGAATAATAATAGGAGGGTAAAATGCATCGGCCGTGCGGTGGCGAACCGACCGTGAGGTGGCCAGGCGGGTGGGGCCGACCGTGAGGGTGGCCGAGTGGGAGAGACGGCAAGTGAGGTGGCCGAGCGGGAAGGCCGACCGTGAGGGTGGCCGAGCGGGAAAGGCCGACCGCGAGGGTGACCGTGGGAAGAAGCCCGGCCGTGAGGTGACCGAGTGGGAGAAGCCGATCGTGAGGGTGACCGGGAGGGAGCCGACCGTGAGGGTGGCCGAGCGGGGAAGGGCCGACCGTGAGGTGACCGAGTGGGAGAAGCCGTCGGGAGGGTGGCCGGCGGGCTCAAGAGGCGGCGTGTCACGTGATGACTTGAAGTGGAAAAAGACGGTGAGGCGAGTTCGTGCATCTGGACCGTACCGTGGGAGGATGTGGAACGTCAAGCGTTGGATCAGAGTGAAACGTCGGTATTATTATGGGCATTGATGGGACGGTTTGGCGGAAGATTTGAAAAGTTTTCAAACCTGGCGAAAATTAATTGGGATCCTTGGAATACGGGCAAACCGTGGGCTTTTGGTATCATACGATTCACCTACTTGTTTACAAAAACTCAAAATATCCAAAGTATCAATTCGCCGTTGCTCACGATACCCCATTAAAATATCATGCGATTTCTGGAACTCGTGCATCTGAAGCTATTCGCAAATCTGATAGCAATGGCGCAGAAGGGACGGAAATGTGAGGATGGATCCGCTAGAGAGGGCGATCTTTGTGGAGTGGCCTTGAGTGATATAGATCGATGAGGTGGAGGTGCCATCGGTGCGGAGCGATCGGCCAGTGGAACCAGATCACCGGCACTCGAGTGATAGGTCCATTATAACGGGCGGAGTTGGAGGCTATCCGAGAGGTACGATTTGGCGGAAATGGAGTTGGTGGTGCCAAAGTCCACAGACCGCCATCGAGCGTGAGGCTGGGAGTTCTCCCTCTACGAGGCGCTGAAGGGTGGGCTGCGATTGCCGCTGCCGCGGATTGTGGTGGATGTGCTTAACCGTTTAGACATGGCACCAGGAGAGTTGATGCCCAATTCATGGAAGATTTTGTTGTCGTGTCTGGCGCTGGCGAAGGCAATGGAGGGGCCATGACAATGACGACCAATTCTTTCTTTGCTACAAAGCGTCAGGCGGAGGAGACTTGGGTAACCCTACAGGCCGTGGCGGAAGGGCTTAGTGGCGGGGTTGCCAACCTCGATTAAAGGTTGGAGGCATAGGTGGTTCTATGTGTCTAACTCTGGAGGGCTGGGCACGCAAGGCGTGGAAGGTGCCGACCAAGTTTGTGGAGTCGAAGGAGTGCGGTGATGGAGGAGAGGGTAAAAAGGTGAAGGAGTGGAGGAGAGGGAAAAAGTTAGGTGGGGACAGTGGTGCGACCATCTGCCTGTTTGAGGTGGGGTTGGGACCACAACCGTCGGGGATCTCGGCCGAGTGAGTTGGAGGCCAAGAAAGGCACAGGAGGAGGAGGATCAGGCTATGCTCTTGAGGGCTCGAGAGGTTGACAGAGGCCCGAGTGACCGACCGCCTCGCTATGCTGCGAGAGGATTCGACCTCGTCCCAAGCCTGGGAGGAAGGATCTTAGCACATTCGAGCCGCTGAAGCTCCTGTGGATCTGTGAAGGAGAAAGCCGGAAGGGGAGAGGGTCGAAGAGGAAGAAGAAAGGGGTGCCCAGAGGCTGCAGAGGAGTCTAGGCCTAAGAAGATGAAGGAGGCCCTGGTTGCAGAGGAGACTGCCGAAGGGGTGATCGTCTCAGAGGTGGTGGATGTGTCTTCACAAGTTAGAGACGTTGTGCCAATGAGGGCTGCGATCAGCATAGGGGTGGGGAGCAGGGATCCTGAGCAAACGGAGGAGGAGCGAGCCCAGGGGTCTGAACAAGGTGGAGGAGCGACCCAGTCTGAACAAAGGATAGAGGCGGCCCTGAAGTCTGCGCCCAGGAAGGGGTTAGTCTGGGCGCCACAATATACCACGCGCGGGCTGTGGCTGGGAGACTGGAGGGGGATGGAGGCCCAGCTAAGGCGGTGGCAGACCGCTTGGTCAAGATTGTGGACGAAACGGATCTGCGCTCAGCCTCTGGGTTCAACGAGGCCGACCTGTTCAGGGGGTTATGCTCCGCCCAAATGGAGGTAACTACCCTAGCAGGGGCTCTGCTGAGGAAGGCTGGTGCTGCTAAGGTGAAGACCGATCAGGCCAAGGCAGAGCTGGCTAAGTTGAAGAAGGAGAATGCAGAGTGGAAAACTTCCCATGCCGAGCTGAAAACAGTCAAAGTGGACCTAGAAGACACACGCCGCCAGGTGGTGTCGCTGGAATTCCAACTTGCTGGAGAGCGAAAGAAGGTGGAGGAGGCCCAAAGAGCGTGCGCCGTTGCAGTCGAGCGGCATGAGGAGGCCATGAGTGATAATGAAAAGCTCGTCAGGCAGAAGGATGAGGCAGGGAATCACGAGGCTCTGCAAAGGAAGTGGAGGATGAGCGTGCTAGAGTATTTGGAGAAACTTCTTTGAAACAATTTGAAGAAGAGAGGGAAAGTTGGCGGAGGAGGAGGTCTGGAAGAGGGAGTTGGAGGTGAGAAGGCCAAGGTCATGAGAAGGAGGCCCTACAAAAAGAGTTGCCTGAAGAGAAGGCGAGCGACCTCGGAAAGGCGGCCTACCCCGATCTTTGTGTTGCGTGTTACTCAATTCAAAGGGTCTCGAGTTCCAGATGGCCATTGATCGTGTTGCCACCAGCTTGGCGAGGAAGAGTCTGGGGTGGCCCATCACGACAACTACTGAAGGGAGACTTGAGTCTGAAGTTATAGAGAGCTTCCAACGATCAGATTTTTATAAGCATGAAATGGCAGAGTTCTGGGACAGCGGCTGGAGAATGTTCAAATGCAAGGCCGAAGAGCTGTTCCCAGAGCTTGACTTCAGCAGGGTAGTGGTGGAGGAAGATGATGTGGCCCAGACCCCCCTAGACGAGGGGGTAGAGGAAGCAGACCTGGTCTCAAGTGAGGAGGAGGCATGATCTGGGGGATAATTTTGTATACATATATTGTTTTGTTTTTTTTTTTTTTTTTTTTTGGCAAGGGATGTATGTAGCTTGTACACACATTTTTGAATAAATAAAAGAACATTTATGGTTCTAATTGATGATGCCAATATATCTTTCTTCTTGTGTTGGTTTGGTCTGTATATCTTTCTTGTAATTACTTTGGGCACTGAGGTGTTCATGACTTAGTGGCGAATGACTGTAAAAAGGGGAGACTGGCATGTAAAGTTGAAGATGTAATTTGCCAATGAAATGTGGGCAGACCTCTTTAAAATATGACTAAGTGTCAAATTGCCTTGAAAAAGTAGGTTGAAATTCTCTTTAAAATATGACTAAGTGTCAAATTGCCTTGAAAAAGGTAGGTTGAAATGCAATGTTGAACATGTGATTTGGTGTCAGGCCATGGCTGAGTGTTTTGTTTGATGGGCCTTCACTCCTAGGTCTTACCGAGGCTTGTGAAAATGCTCAGGTTTGGCGGAGTCTTTGAGCGCTCCGCCGAGGTCGCTGAGGGTGCTCAGTCGCCTGAGGCTTTGAGAAGTGCTCAAGTCTGGCCGAGGCTTTGAAGGTGCTCAGTCCGGCCGAGGCTTTGAGTCTTTCGGTCTGCCGAGGCTTTTGAAAGTGCTCAGTCGGATGAGGCTTTGAGTCTCGGTCTGGCCGAGGCTTTGTAAGTGCTCGTGTCTGGCCGAGGCTTTGAGTGCTCTGGTCCCGCCGAGGCTTTTGAAGGTGCTTTCAGTCTGGTGAGGCTTTGAGTGCTCGGTCCGCCGAGGCTTTTGAAAGTGCTCAGTCTGGTGAGGCTTTGAGTCTTCGGTCTGGCCGAGGCTTTTGTAAGTGCTCAGTCTGGTGAGGCTTTGAGTCTTTCGGTTTGGCCGAGGCTTTTGAACGTCTTTCAGTCTGGTGAGGCTTTGAGTGCTCGGTCTGCCGAGGCTTTGAAAGTGCTTTCAGTCTGGCCGAGGCTTTGAGTCTTTCGATGCGGCCGAGGCTTTTGAAAAGCGGCAAAGAAAGAAAAGTTGCATGGAAGCTACATTGACGGTTGAATTATAGAAAGTGGGAACTCCGACATTTGCATTATGTATTGAAAAAGGAAAATACAACAATTTCGACAATACAAAAGTGGGGATTCATTGATAGTAACGCTCAGATGCTCGGCATTCGAGGATGGGGAAGGTCTCGGCCATCCATATCTTGAAGTCGATAAGTGCTGGTCGCGTCGGGCTTTCACTACATAGGGCCCCTCCCACTTGGTCGCCTTTGCCCTCGGTTGGATTCTTTGTGGCAAGAGTTGCTTCTCTCAAGACAAGGTCGCCAATGGAGAACTCCCATGTCGGACTCTGCGGTTGTAGTGTGCTCTCATTTTCTGGGTATGTGGCGGTCGGCAATGACGGTCTCTCTGAGTTCCTCAATGAGATCCAGTGCCGACGTGAGTTCTTCGGATGAGGCGAGGTCTGGATGTAGGACCACAGGGTGGGCAGACCGACTTCTCTGGGGATGACCGCCTCGCCAGTATGTTAGGCGAAAAGGGTTTCAGAGAGTCCGGCAATGGTTCGGTAGGCCCAGTACATGTGGCGGTTCCTCGGCCAGAGGCCTTTAGCGACCGAGCTTAGTTGTGATGATCTTGAGGAGAGAGCGGTTGGTGACCTCAACTTGGCCATTTGCTTGGGGTGACCGGGGGAAGAGAAGCATGGTTGAATTTGGAGATCTGCACAAAATTTCCGGTATCTAGCATTGTCGAACTGTTTCTTTGTTGTCGGAGACGATGGCACGAGGATGCCAAATCTGCAGACAATCGATTGCGGATAAACTTGGTGGTGTTCTTTCGGTGATTGTGGCAAGGGTTACGCCTCGACCCACTTGGTGAAGTAATCAATGGCAACAATTGCGAATTTGGTCCGGCCTCGACCGATTGGGAAGTGGACCTACGGTCGATACCCCATTTGGCGAATGGGTAAGGCTGCAGAGTGATCAACTTCGGCGGGGAGCATGGGGATGTTGGCGGGCGCACTTGTCGCGCCAGAACGAAATCGAGGCATCTTTTTTGAGGTCGGCGAGTAGCTGTCGCGCGAGCACTTTGTGCGAAGAGACCGCCCACCGAATGATTACCGCAGATTCCTTCATGGATTTCTTGCATTACATAGGTTGCTTGGGCGGGATTGAGACATCGCAGGTATGGTCGTGAGAAACCGCGCTTGTAAAGAACACCGTCGACCAGGGTGTAGTTGGCCGATCGGACTCGACCTTGCCGCTTCTTGTTGGTCATCTAGGAGTTCGCCAAATGGTCAAGAAGATGAGGATGTCGGATGCCCAAGGGATGGGTTCTGCTCAAGGAATTGCACTTCTTGTAGGTCGTGAGATGGTGGGTGAGTCGGTATTCGAGGCGGACTCCATGGCCGAGGTCGGATTGGTGGCGGAGCCGGTTGGGCCATCTCATCTGCTTTGGAGTTTTCCGCCCTAGGTATGTGTCGATTTGGAAGGTGTTGAAGAGTCGAACAAGGGTGAGAGCCATGTCTCTGTAACTCGCATTGTGGCGTCCTTGGCATCGATTCACCCGTGATCCGCCGACGATAAGCGAGTCGTGAACACTCGGATGTGGCTAACACCAATGTCTTTGGCCGACGGAGACCTCGCTATCAATGCCAGATTCGGCCTCATTGTTGCTGGCCGCAAATAAGAGGCGGAGGGCACACTTGAAAAAACCCCCTTCGGGGGATGTGAGGATGAGGCCAGCCCCACTTCCCTCCCTTCGAGACGAGCCGTCGACATTGAGTGTCCAACAATGGGGATCTTGAGGCTCTGGTGGAGTTGGTGCGGATGGAAGGTCAGTGGTTGGGGCTGGATTGGTAAACTCCAAGGTGAAGTCGACTCTGACTGTCCTTGATTCTTTGTCCGGGCGATAAGAGATGTCGAACTGGCTTAGTTCTACTGACCACTGCATTAGTCTCCCTGAGAGCTCGGGTTGCTGCATGACCTTCTTCAGCGGCTGGTCGGTTAGAACCACTATCGAATGGGCTTGGAAGTAGGGACGGAGTCGTCTGGAGGCAGTGACCAAGGCCAGGGCGGCTTTTCTAATAGGGATAGTTCGCTCTGCTCCGAGAGCCGGTGATGTAATAAACCGGTCGTTGGACGGGCCGTCCTCTCGATGAGTCTTTGCCGCTGCGGTGCTTGATACTGCTAGGTAGAGAAAGAGGGGCTCGCCGGTGATTGCCTGTGAGAGAAGGGGAGGGTTGGCCATGCATTGTTTCAACTGCTGAAAGGCCTCTTCTGACTCAGTTGTCCATTCGAAACTCTGCCGCAGGACTTTGAAAAATGGTAAGCATTTATCCGTTGCACGGGAGATGAAACGGTTAAGGGCTGCCACTCTGCCGGTGAGCCTTTGGACCTCTTTAACGGTTCTGGGTGACTGCATCTCGATCAAGGCCTTGATCTTCTCAGGGTTGGCCTCGATCTTGTTGGTGACCATGAAGCCTAGGAACTTACGGATCCTACGCCAAAGCGCACTTCTGGGTTGAGTTTCATCGATATTTGCGGGCGTGGCAAAAGTCTCACGCGGTCGGTAAGGTGGTCGTGAGAGCTTGCTTTTAACTAGCATGTCATCCACATACACTTCCATGTTCCGTCCGATTTGATGGTGGAAAGTATGTTGACCAAACGTTGGTAGGTGGCCCGACATTCTTTAGTCCGACGGCATGACACGGTAATGGTAGGTGCCGATCGGTGATGAAGGATGTGTGTTCTGGTGCGATGAGTGCATCACGATTTGGTTGTACCACGAAAATGCATCCATGAAGTGAGCATTTGATGACGGCCGTGGCGTCGACGATGAGATCAATGCGGGGAGAGGTAGCTATCTTTGGGACGAGCTCTGTTGGTCGGAGTAGTCGACGCAGACGCCATTGTTTTTGCGGACCAGACCACGTTGGATGACCACTTGGGGTAATCCACATTCCGGATAAAGCTGGGCGTCGAAGTTTATCAACCTCTGCAGCTATGAGATTGTTGCGTTACGGATGGAAGATCTTGTCTTTGTCGGTAAGGTCGGAAGTGAGGCTCGATCTTGGCGGTGGGTTATAAAGATGGGTCGATGCGGCATGTCGCATGAGTCGGCGAAGACGTCTCGTGTTCGATCGGAGAAGCGGTGAGGTCGGCTTTGGCTTGGGGAGGTAGTTGGTGCCGATTTTAGCGATTTTGAGTGGGTTAGTGGGATCAATGTTAACTTCCACGAGTTCCTCCACAGTTCGCCTCGATCGATTCGTCCTCATCTCGGACGTCAAGTCCTTCAATGATCATTGCCTCCTTCGGTTTGACCTCTTTAAGTGAGGCCACATAACATTCTCTGGCGACAGTCATTCTCCTCTCCTTTGTTCGACCCCAAAATCAGAGGGAACTTGAGGGCAAGGTGGTAGGTGGATGTAATGGCACAGAAGGCATTGAGAGTGCGGCCGAGGATGACATTATGGCGGAGGGGTCGACAACAAGGAAAGTAAGCAACTTCGTGGTGCGCGTGGGTACTCTCCAATGGTGATGGGGAGATCGATGGAGCCGATCGAGGTCACCGGTCACCAGTAAAACCAACCAGAGGAGTTTGGAGTGGGGACAAGCCTTCTTCCCGATCTTGGTGGCGGAAACAGTTTAGGAAAATGATGTCCGAAATTTGCCATTGTCAATGAGGACTCGTCGACTTTATAATTGGAAGGGCGATGGAGATGACAAGGGATCATCGTGAGGTAACGGATGCTGCACGATCGGCGTCAAGTGAAGGTAATGGGCTCTGTCCATCGCTTAGGTTGCTTGGGGTCGGCCGTGTAGCCCTTGTCTTGTCAGAACCTGTCGTATCTTTCTAAGCTCGCCCTCTGGTGGCGTGATGGTCCCCACAAGCAAGACCACTGAAATAACTCGATTTCACCAATCTGGCGAGGCGGATTTCCTTGAGGCCGAGGTTGTTGGTGAGGTCGATCATGCCTCGGTCTGGTTGAGTGGTGGTATACTGCGATCGTCTCGTGGGGCTCGGTCCTTTGTCTTTCTTGAGGCGGGTATCTGTGAACCATTTCGGCGCCTGGCGAATGAGGGTCTCTACTTGGTCTTTGAGGCGTCGATCGTCGGTGTTATGGCCATGATCTTGGTGGAAGCGGCAATACTTAGGGGTCTTTGCGGTTGGAGGGTTCCGTGGAAGCGGCCACTTGAGGGTAGTCCGTTGGATCAGTGAAGAACTTGTTCCATGGGTGTATTGAGCGGGGTATATTGCTCGAACCGACCGAAGTCTGGTTGAGGCGGCCGATCGGCACGAGGGTCGGTCGACATAAGCGGGATGTTTGGTTATGAGGCCGGATGTTCTTTGGGCTCTTGGTCTTTTCTTTTTCTCTGGAGGTCGGATATTTAGTTGTGGATTCTGCGGCGGCTAGAGAGTCCTCGGCGTTCATATACTTCGGGCTTTGGAGAGCAAGGTTGCCATGGATGTCGGGGTTCTTGGAGAGAGAGAGGAAATCGGATGATCCGCATGAACCCGGCCATGAAGGCTGTGAGGATGACCTTATCGTCATTTTCAGCAACTTGTAAGGCTTCGGTGTTGAAGCGAGTAACAAAGCTGCGCAGTGACTCCCCCTCGGTCTGACGGATGTTGAGGAGCTGGGTCGCCGGACGTCGCTGGCGTTGGGCTCCAATGAAGTGGCTCAGGAAAGAGTCACTGAGGTTTTGAAATGTAGAGACCGAATCTGGAGGCAACTGGCTGAACCATTGCCGAGCCGATCCCTTTAGGGTCACGGGGAAGGCTCGGCACATGATTTCGTCGGGGAAAGCATGGAGGATCATGAGTGTTCGGTAGGTTTCCAGGTGGTCGACGGGGTCGGTTGTTCCGTCGAAGGGGTCGATGGTAGGCATTTTGAACTTGGGGGGTAGGGGTTTGTCGCGGATGGAGGCGACGAAGGGGGAGTTTGCTGTGGTGGAGGGCTTGTGTTGGATGTTTTGCATGACCCCTTGGAGCTGGAGTTTCATGGCTCGGAGTTCTGCGTCCCAAAGAGGAATGTTGTCTCCCCCAGAGGGGGATAGATGTTGAACGCTGCTGGCTTCTCCCTCGGGAGCTGGGGCTATGGGGGAGGGGGGGGGGGGTGGAGGAGGAGGATGTATATGTGGGTGAGGGGGCTGCAAGCCCCCAGAGTTGGGAGGATTGGGTTGCGGAGACGGTATGGCACAGGACTTGTTCGGATGGGAGGAATATCTGGAGGTGGTGGGGAATAGGGAGGTTCCGTTGGAGCAGGCGTTGATTAAGGCTGGTTTTGTTCACCATACGGTTGATCTTTGTTAGTGAGCTCGATGAAATCTTGTGGTGGGTTGTTCGGATTGGGAGGGTCGGTCGGTGATCGGCAGATTGTGGTGGGAAGCCATGGATCCGTCGTTACCATGCGTGGCGGATGAGGTGAAAAAGGTTGTTGGAAAATGGTCTCCGTGACAATGAACACAATGGCGCGACGGATAAAACCAGTTCCACAGACGGCGCCAATCTGATACAAAGGAGTCCTCGTGGAGGGTTGGACCGATCCAAGCTCCTCAAGCCTTGGATAACACGCAAACAAGTTCAATCGAGGAACGGGGTAGTCCCGTGAACCCTCCGGTGTAGGAATTAGAGAAGGTGATATCTGTAAGAAATGTAGAGAGAGAGATAGGAGGCGGAAAACTTAACCTTCTTCTTCTCCTCGAGTTTAGCTTATATCCAAGCTGTAATCATTTATTTGTCTCTGTCGTTCGATTGTCCCGAAAGCTTGAGGCGTGGTTACTTGTTCAGGCGAGGGTGTGATTCCATTTGAGAGGTGTTGTCATAATAAATCTTTGTGATGAAATTTGCATTAATGGTGATGTGCTGTGGCAATAACTTTGCAGATCTTTGTCTGCTGACGTGGTCTGCTCTGCGCCTGCCACTTGTCCGAACATCATTGGTCTTTCCTGTCTAGTTGGACTCCAGCTGTGTTGGGTTTGGCCAACCGGGTTGTATAATGGGGTTTGGATGGTGGGCCGTGGGCTCTATGGGCCTATCCCTGTCAATATATAACACCTCTTTTTTTTATATAGTAAATATAAATATATAAATATTTAGATTAATTATATATAATTAAATACCATATTAAATTCTCATGTAACAACGTAATTAATAAAGTTAAAAATAAAATAAAGTAATAATAATAAGTAAGACTTACAAAAAATTAGGGTCGCAACAGTTTCGATTTCAATTTTTGTGAGATTTATGTGTTTGTTTACAGGTTTGCATGATAGAGAAGAATTATTGGTAATTATGGTTGCAATCGAAATATCTATGTTAGTTCTGTGTCAAGGATTTTGATCGGATTTTGTTTTCTTCAATGAAGACCATAAAATTGAAATAAAAAAAATGGGTAGAAATTTTTTTTATTTTTTATTGTCATTTTATTTTATAGAAAATGTGAAACTTTATTGAGAATTCTAAATTTTACTACAACATTAGGTAAATTTAAAACTTTTAAATATCATTATGTTATTTATTTTTATCCTTTCTATTCTATTATACGATTACAGCTATTTGTTAATTTGTTAATTATAATTCAATTAATTGAAAATAAAAGCTTTATATAATTTTTCATATATATTATAATTAATTTGTTACAGCTATAGTTGTATATAATAGCATAATATATAGGGATAATCTCTAAATATAATTTTTATTTTTTTATGTGATTAAATAGTCCATCTTAAATAGTATATAAAAGAGTTAAATAGTTTCTTTTATCTCTAAAAAATCTAATCTATTTTTTTTTACTTTTTAATTTTTAAATTGAAACATCAATTGTTTATGTTCATAAAACAAAACTGATAAATACATATTCAAAAGCCACAAATTTTTTTTTTTTTAGGGTTGTTTGGGGTGTCCTAAATAAGTGCACTTTTTGATTTTTTAGACTAAAAAGTTGAGGGAAAAAAGATGGTTGTTTGGGATAATTTTTTAACTTTTTATGAAAAAATGTGTATTAAAAAATTATATAAATTAGTGTATAGGAGAATATTGTGATGGAATAGGTTGTATTGTGAGGGACAGTGTGTGCAGAGTGGGGGGAGATGGTTCTCTGCTTTTTGGGCAGTGAATTGAAGGTGTTGTTCGGCCCGTGGAGACCTACCATAATCCCATTTTGCTAATCAAAACCGTTCGATATGTAGAACTCATCGAGTACTATATGCTTGTAAAAAATCACATTGATCGGATATCGATAGCTATCTGATTGGATTAGTTTTTTTCAACCGTTAACTATAACACCATCCATTTTATAAATTTTAACTAATTTGATCATATAGTTACTGATTTCCGATCAACGTGATTTTTTTCAAATATATAGTACTCGACGATTTCTACACATTTAACGGTTTAGATTAGTAAAACGGGACCCGCGATGGGCCCCTACGGGCCAAAGAGCACCGTGTTATTTGTGTACCTAAATAAGTGCAATTTTTCCAAAACGGCAGAAGTTGTCTAAAATGTAATAATGTGTTAAATTAATTTTTAAATTTTTTGGTAAATAGTAATAACTTTTTAACTTTTTGTTTTTTTAAGACATGCCAAATCAAGCCTTAATATGTGGGATATTTACAAATCGAAAACATTTGACACCTCAAATTTTTTTTTCTCATTACTTATAAGGATGTAATCATAAGTGTCAATTTTTATACAAATATGATAAAAGAATTAATTAAATTATACATTTCAACCAACCACATACTCAAACTTTGACTATTTCTAGATGTTATTTCACTATAATTCCAATTAAGAGAATCTTCAACTCTTAATATTTTTTTTTATCAAATTATAATTTGATAAAAATTTAAAAAGATAAAATGTTGAAAATTATTGTTTTTTCCATCAAAATTAGTGGGGGAAAAAAAATTAGGATAAGAATGAAATTCTTTTAAAATTTGATAAAAAATTGATGAAAAAGCTAAAATAATTCATATAAAATCAAAAATTCTATTCAAATTGAAAATCAAATTAGATAAAAAAAATAAAAAGAAAATGATGAAAGTTTGAAAATATTAAAGACTTTTATGAACTGTGTGTATTATAGTATAGTGTGTATTGAAAATATTGAAAATTTGAAAGTTTGAACTATGTGTGTACTATGAACTATGATGAAAGTTTGAAAGAACCGTGATTGATAGCTCGAAATGTATGGCTCGAGTTTGGCTCGATTTTTTTTTTTGTTCCTTCTTCTGTTACAGGTCGTCGAAGATGAAGGGTGAAGAAGAAGAGAAGGAGAAGAGAGGGAGGAGGAGGAGGAGGACTGGAGGGGGCATATTCACAGGGGGAGGAGGAGGCGGAGGCGGGGCGGAGGAGGGATGAGGAAGAAGGAAGGAGGAGGAAGTTGCTGTGACGATCGAAGCTGGGTGACGGGCTGGGCGACAGCTGGGCGATCGGTGGCGACGGGTTGGGCGACGACCGGCGCTGGGCCGATCTCCTCCTTCTTCCTCTCTTCTCTCCCTCCTTCTCCTTCTCCTCTCTTCTCTTCCTCTCGAGCCAAAGTCGAGCCTTGTTTTCGAGCTACCAGGAATTTCTCAGTTTGAAAATATTGAAAATATTAAATTTATGTGTATTATATTTATATTGTATTTTTAATTATGAAATTGAAATAAAAAAAAATGTAACTTAAATTATGGGATTAATAATTGAAACATCATACTAATTATTTTTAAATACCATTTCACTTCACATTTAATAATAATATTGTATATTTGTCTTAATTATAACTTTTAAATTTGTATATTTTCATAATAAGAAAATGTATATCATAACTCATTTAATTTCATTTAATCAAATTTAACTTTTTTTTTAATACAAATTATCAAAATTGCACTGATTAGACTTATATATATTATTTTTTAATTTTTTTAAACTAATAATTTAAAAAATTATAAACATAAAAGTTTAACTTACAAATTTTATGTATACCACAAAATAATATTAAATTATTTTAAGATAATTATAATAATTTTTTAAAATTTATAAAATCTCGTACATAACATGATTACTACTAATTTATACAGAATTACAAACTGATTTCACTTTGAAATTGATCTATAAATTTACAAATCTTGAATGAAAATTTTGTAATTCAACTTTTTTCAACCACATATAATACACAAATATAACATATGCATAAACATACATTGAATCCATTTGTAAATTCAAAAGACAATTTCACAAAATCTCCAAATCAACGTTGTCATTGTTGCGGATCTCCTCATTGTGGCAGCGGTTGGTAGTGTCATTGTCGCAAGAGGACAGAGATGATAGGTTGTCGGTGGTCAATTAAACCCCTACTTAGCACTAATATTCAATTATTCACATTAACACTATATTTGAGAATCTAGGAGAAAAAAAAAAAAAAAAATGATTACCTAAGTTATAAAAGAAAAGAAAAAAAAAAAAAAATGATTGTGATTTCTCTCTTTTTTGTTTGAATAAAAAAGAAATAAAAAAAAATAATTGTGATTTCTCTCATTCTTATTTGATTAGATTTCATTAAGAGAAAAAAAAAAATATTTTTATTATATTACCAAAATAACCTTTTTTGTATTTTTAATCATTTTATTTCTTTTATTTTTGTAAGGATAAAATTAGTATTATAAAAATAATGATTTCTTTTCTCTTCCAATCTCTTCACTTTTGAAAAGATTAAAATGAAACTTATAAGAAAAATAAATTTCTCTTCATTTCTCTTCATTTTTTCCCATTTCTCTCCATTTAAATTATTCAAACAAATAAAAAAAAATACATCTCTCTATTTCTTTTCTTTTTTCTCCAAATCATTCAATCTAAACATGGTGTAAACGTGTAGCACCCAAACTGTTCATTCTACAATTTATATGGAGACAGTACCTTCAGCTCTACATTATTGTGCCACAACTTCACTATCCACAGATCACGAATATGAACCACCATGTAAGAGCATTGCCAATGCAAATCCTCTCACTAAGAGAATGAAAATAATGTTTTTTATTTAAAAAATAAATATAGAGGAGATCACTATTCATTCAAGCTCTAACCACAAACCTTCATTTCCTTCCTTCAAATTCTATTTAAAAAGTAATTTTTATTTATTAATAAATATTGAATTTTAAAATTTTTATAAAATATATTTAATATTATACTCATTTTAAAGATATGATTTTATACTTTTTAATAATGTCAATTTTATAAAAATTAAATTTACAAATTAAAAATTATTTGTAATATAATAAAAAATACAAAATGAATAGTGTCTTAAAAGCATCCTCCCAAATAGAGATATAATTTTATACTTTTTAATAATGTCAATTTTATAAAAATTAAATTTACAAATTAAAAATTATTTGTAATATAATAAAAAATACAAAATGAATAGTGTCTTAAAAGCATCCTCCCAAATAGAGATGAACTCACTATTCATTTTTTCATCCTCCCAAATAGAGATGAATTCATTGTCCTCCCAAATAGAGATGAATTTGAAAGGTGAATTGGAAGAGACCATCCTTCATATTTGAAGATATAAAAGATGAGTTGGAGATGCTCTAAATGAAAGAATTTGCATTTTATCATCAGAAGATTGCTTTACAAGAGGGTTGTGTTTGATCCAGATTTAGCCCATTTGGTAACGATCAACCAGTTCAATAATATTTACAATTTTTTTTTTTAACAAAAACATCAAATATGTTTGACAATAAACCACCACAAGCCAAACCGCATTTAGAGAGAGCAAATAAAAACAAGAATCCATCAAATTGGCAACTAAGAATAGAAACTAACAATTTAATTTCTGTGATTTCCAACACTGATGTGCTAACAAGCATATTCAAACAAAGAGTACACAATCCCTAACAACATGATGCTAGCTTTCCTACATACCAAACAGAAAAGGAAATTACATACACAGAGAGAAAGTCAGAGAGCTAGAAGTAGACCAGTCTCTCTTTAACACTCTTAAGAAGTTAGGCTTTCTTTGGTGACTTGGTTGCCTTGGATGGAGACTTGGGCTCCTTTGTTGCCTTCTCATTTTTCTTAGGGAGAAGAACGGGATTGATGTTGGGTAGCACCCCTCCATGAGCAATTGTCACTCCAGCAAGTAGCTTTCCAAGTTCTTCATCATTCCTCACAGCCAGAAGCACATGCCTTGGTATGATCCTGTTCTTCTTGTTGTCCCTTGCAGCATTTCCAGCCAATTCCAAAACCTAATACATTCCAACACCCACCATAGCCATCATCAGATCATACAAAATTTACTAATACTGTCTGGTTCACTAAAATGGCATAGAATGAAAATGGACTGAAATGAAATAGTAACTCCTTAAACTCATTATGAAATGGTCATTCCCTAAACTTATTATGGAATGATTATTCCCTTACAATGGTGAATAATAATTCTATTTATAATATATTTTTCATTATTTTTTTAATCAACCAAACATAAGAATGGACATTTTGATGACATGATCATTTCATTCCAATGAATCAAATGCTAGGAGACATTGCTCATCCACAGCTAAACTGTACAGGAAAATAAACAAAATTGGCATACTTAATTTATTATTATTTTATTCCAATTATTTGTCAACTAAGTTAATAATCAAAAACAAAAGGCTAAAAATGTCACCCAACTTCACAATAATCAACTTTTTAAACTTATTTAAGCTATTGTTGCATCATAAAATACAAAACCAAACATCATATGCAGCCTCCATAAAATGCACCAAGCAGGCCCTACCTTTTCTTTTTCCTTTTTTTATTTTTCTAGGTTTAAACTTAATTTGGTTCTAGGATTTATTAACACTAGTATCCAGAGACATGGCATCAAACTATTTTCATAGAGTTTTCTTAATTACATTCAATCAAAAATGTCTTTATTCTCATTAAATATCAAACTCAGAAATGTAAGTTTATTCTACCTGTTCTTAGAAGCATGTTCCAATACAACTATCCTTTATAATCCTTGGTTGTGAATAAATCAAATAATCAGCTTTGGACTTAATTAAAAATAAATAAATAACTTCCAACAGGTGGCAAGGTCTTATTATATCTCTTTGATGGATTCCATCATTAGAGAGAGAAATTGCTTTCCCCATTTTTTTCCCCCAAAATTCCCATACCATTTATCGAAGGAATGGAAAAGGAAAATGACATAGAAAACCCTAATTTGGTTCAGCTACGAACATGCATAAGCATTAATAATTTTGGGGGTTACTCCTAAAAAAATGGACAAGACAAAGTAATTTCACTTCCCTCAACAAACCCTAAATCCAAGATATCCAATATAGCATCAGATTAAAATTCATAACAATTCTCTTCCTAACTGAGGGAAGTAATCTCAGAAGAAGAAAAAAAAATGAAATCAACCAAATGATTTCAATTTCAAGGTTGTATCTCCATTCAACTAAACCCTAAACAATTTAACAAGCCAAGAATCACAACATGAACCAACAAAAAAGTGAAAATATCTCATTTTCAAAACCCAAACAGAAGATTAGGGTTTTTTTCACAACTTGAACAAAAGAGTAGCCCTACTAGATCCAATCCAACAACCAAAACCTAGTAAAATAAACATATCAATAAGCTTACCCCAAAAAAATTTCAAAATAATTTTTAAAAAAAAAAAGCAAAATTTGAAAATCAAACACCAAACTCAAAGAAAATTCACATTCCAAAAAAAAAAACCCACCACATAAATTGAAGACATTAAACATAACTATCTCAACATTTACTTCAAAACACAAACTTAAGAGAGAGAGAGACCTCAGCAGCGAGATACTCGAGCACGGCGGCGAGATAGACTGGAGCACCGGTACCGACTCGCTGAGCGTACCGGCCTTTCTTCAAGTACCGCCCGATCCTACCGACCGGGAACTGTAAACCGGCTTTGACGGACCGGGAAACCGGTTTCTTCTTCGGACCGCCTCCCTTTCTTCCTGCGGCACCTTTCTTCACCTTTCCACCGGCATCCATTTTCTTCCTGTGCTTTCTCAGTCAGAAACCGATTTTCCCGAGAAACAAACAGCCACTATATGGCTATTGTGATGCTTTTTTGTCCGAGCAAAGCGTATTGATTGATTTTGGGAGGATTCTTATATATATATACGGTGGTGTAGAGGGGATTCTGTGTTTGTGATCGTTGGATTAGAATTTAATCGACGGTTCTGGGTAAGTTTAATGCGATCCGTGTGCTCTCAGGTTTACCAATAAGGAGTGGACACGAACTATGGCTTGTTTTGGAACATGGTTAATTTTGGTTTTTTGACTTTGTTTGAGTGACAACTCTTCCCTCCCTCCTTTTTTTCCTTTTTTTCCTTTTTTTTTTTCTTTCAAAAGTTAAATTTTGATTTTTAATTTATTTTAGATTATATCACTTTTTTTTTTTTTTATATTAGTATAATTATTCGTGCTATGCACAAGTATAAATAAATAATCAAAAATTAATTTTTTAAATTAAATAATAATCTACAAAATTTATCTATAATATTTAACAAAAATGATTTAGAATTAATTAAATTTTATTCATTTTTATCATAGTTATATATAAGAGATTTTTTTTTATTCTGATGTCATTAATTGTATGCTTTAAGTTTTTAATAACAAATATATGTCATAATTTAAGTGGTAAAAATTAAAGGGTAAATTATACTTACACCTCTTGAGGTTTGAGTTTAATACATATCACCTCTTGACGTTTGGAAAATTACACTAACCCCCCAATCATTGTAATTATTTAGACAGAATAAAACCATTGAACTCGTGCACTCTTTCTTTTTTTGCTTTGCTTTACTTTTTCTTTTTTTTCCTATTTCTTTTATTTTTTTAATGTAATTTCTTCTGTTTTTCTACTAGGAGTTGTTACCTTTTATATAAGTAAAGAGGTTTGTGAAATGAAACTATTAACCACAGAGGTGAGAATGTAATTTCTAACACGTCATGGGGTGGGTAGTAATTGGACCAAACATAAAGGGGTGTCAATGTAATTTATCCAAATTAAAAAATAAATCACAAAAATTATATTTATGATAAAATATAAATACATTTCATCTTATGAGTTTCGTAAATTTAATTTATCATATGATAGTAGTAAATTACATTTGTGAATATAGTAATTTTTTTATATTTTGTGAAGTTTGAAAATTATAATTTGTCTTATGTTATAAGATTTACATAAAAATGAATTAGGATTCACTTATGATATTAAATTTGAACTTAAGATTAGATTTATGCCAACTTGTCTTATACTTAATCATTAAAAATTGTTTTGTTATGTTTTCAACTTATATGAATCATTTGACCTATCTATTTGTTAGATTAGTAAATAAATATTTGTAAATATTTTTTTATAATAAAAATAAGAAATATGGATTTATTTTATGAACACTTATTAAAAAGTTTGAACTATAATTTAAATATATATATATATATATATATATGTTTAAAAAAATTAAATGAATAGTTATATATATTTATGCATAAAAAAAATTATTTAAGATAAAGCCACCTTAAATTGTAGGTCATTTCTTAGTCCTAATAAATTTAAATTATATCATAGTTTATCAATTCGTGACTGATATGAGTTAATTTTGGGGTTCTAATATTGAATTAACTACTAAAAAGTATCAAGAAAATTTAGTTCAAGTTGATTTTTTTTGTTAATAATTCTTGATTTAAACCTAGTTCTTAGAGAATCGTCTAATTCATGTCCAATCTATGAGTTAGTAGACCTACCTATTTATTTAATTTTTAATTAGTAAATATTTTTTTTGTTTAAATTATAACAAAAATAGGAAATATGTACATATTTGTTTGGTATATTTATTAACAATTTCAAAATTAATTAAGAAAATTATATACTTATTCTTAAAAGGATAAATTACATTGGTAATCTCTACATTTTAACTCTTGTGTTATTTTTGTCCTTACAATTTTAATTTGCTCAATTTTGACCACAAATATATAATTTTGTCTCAATTGAGTCAAATTGTTATAAATGCTAGTGTTTTTTTTTTATTTATTGAAAACACACACATAAGTAGCATTTGTTATATTTTTATAGACAAAATTATAAACTTGTTTACTTCAATAAGTTAATCTTAATAACTATTTTCTTTCAAAAATCTTAATTGGCATTATCAATTGGACCAAATTAATACAAAATCTAAAATTAGGGGTAAAAATCAAACTAATTGAAATTACAGAGACCAAATTGACACAAGAGACAAAATGCGGGGACTATCAATATAATTTACCCTTATTAAAATATGTCTAATATTGATTGTATCCATATTAAAATATATTTATATCTAAAAAATTATTTAAGATCAGATCAAGTTAGAACCTGAATAAAAAATTAATCGCTTATTAAAAATATTTAATAATTATAAATTCAAATTTGATCAATTTTTCATTTAAATTTTTTTCATAGAATTAGGTTGTTTAATAATTTTAATTTATAGTTCCAATTTTTTCTTGTATTTTTTTAAAAAATATTTTAAAATTATATATGATTATAATATTTTTTGAAATTTCATTTTCAATCTCAAATTAGTTATAACTTGAATTTGGTTAAAATTTATTTTTAATTTCTCATCTACAAAAACTAACAATAAACATAAATTAATTTTTTGAACATTGTAAAAAGGTAAATAAAGAAATATATTATCAATAATAATAATAATAATAATAATAATAATAATAACAACAAAATATATTTTTATTTATCATGTGATGTCTCACCATTGCATTGATAATATACATTATAATAAAATTTATTAAGATAATATAACAATAATATATCAAATGATAAGTAACATGTGATCACAATAATTTTTGATAGTTGTACAAAAGTATCCAAAATTATATATAAAAAACAATATATGATTCATATTCAATTTGTATATGGTAAAATTCACACATAATCTCAACCACACATTATTTTTCTAAATCAATTCATCACCCAAACTATCTACTATTCTTTTAATATTCATCTTTTCAAAATCCACCTAAACAATGCTCTGGCCAAGCTCATCACCACTCTTGTTATTGCCATGCTCACCACCTCCACTAACCATAGTTTGTTATCTTTGTAAATATAAAAATACAATGTTATAGAAATAAAAAGGTACCGTTAGAGTTTTAAAAAGTTAAAAATGAAAAATTAAAAAAAAATGCGTGATTTTAGATTTTCTTATTCAATAAATGGGTGTTCAATTTTTAAAAAAAACAAATCCATAAATTATGAAATAGTGTTCATTATTTAAAATTTTATTTATTGATGGGCAAGCAATTAAATAATTTTTTTTTGTTTAAGAAATTTTAAAAATTGCCTAATCATAAGAAACAATATAAGATGTTTTATTCTATAAAAAAAAATAAAAGATAAAAAATAAAAAACTCATAATTATATTATCAATTCACATACTGATATCAAAAGAAATAATGACAATAATACAAAAAATACACAAACATCCACAAAAACAAAAAAAAAAAAAAAACTTCAAATCAACAACCAAAACAAAGATAGTTAACATGTTTACCAATTTAGTTGTAAAAAAAATACATTGGGAAAAAAAAAAGTCAACAGAGAAAAAAAAATACTCACACAGAAAATATAAATTTACAAAAAAAAAAAACAAAACAACAAACTTGAAATAAGTTTGGATTATTGGCAAAGAGAAAGAATAATCATTGCATCATTACACTTGGGGAGGAGTTGGCCAGTTTTTTTTTTTAAATATTCTATAAAAAAAAAAACTATTTAGGGAATTGGCCCACTTTTCAAACTATTTGAGAAACTATCCTACTTTTTGAAATCGCATTTTAAAAATACGATTCTGAAATTGAAATTGCATTTTCAACATGCAATTTCACCTTGAAATCGCATGTTGAAAATGTAATTTATGATGACATGGTGAAATTGCATGTTCAATTGAAAATACAATTTCAATTTCAAAATTGCATTTTCAAAATATAATTTTAAAAACAAGTTAGTTTTTCAAATAGTTTGAAAAGTATGTCAATTCTCTAAATAATTTTTTTTTTAGAATATTAAAAAAAAAATACTCAGAGTTGGTCGGGCTAGAAAAAAAATTAAATTTTGATTATTTTAAAGAGAGAATTGTATTGAATTTTTAATTTGATTAGGTTTTTAAAATTTTATATTTATATTATTTTCGAAAAATGTGAGAGTGGGATAAAAGTGGCTTACCATATTATTTTGAATTTTGAAATTCAAAATTATAGATAATTAGTGTCTTTATTTTTTTTATTTGAATTGTTTTGATCAACATTATTTTTAGAAAGAGTGGGATGACTTATCATATTATTTTGAATTATTAAAATGCAAAATTGTAGATAATTAGAACTTTTTTTGCTTTTGAATTTTTTACTTAAAGAAATAACCAATAGAATTTTTTTATTTCTTTAAAAAGTAACAAAATTAGTTTGGAAATTTGGAGTTTCCACAATTATTATTCTTAAAAAGACCCATTTTCCTTATATATATATATATATAGATTTTTTCAAAAAAAATTTAAAAATCAAAAAATTAATTTTTAACCAATTTCTCAAAATAACCCTATGTATAAAAAGGTTGGATAAATTACCCTTTGTGCCTTTGCAAAGTGTTTCTATTCTAATTCTCACTTTGACCTTGTTATTTTGTTCAATTTGATCGCTTCGACTTTTGAATATTTGTTTGTATGGTAAAATAATCATTCAGTTTTTTCCACGTGGCAATGAATTTTTTTTGAGTAACATTACAGTCCTACGTTTTTAATATAACATTTCTTACTGTATACACACAATGAAAGTAGTTCCATATTATGTGATGATGTCATATTCACTCCTATTATGAATAGATGATAAGAAAATTTGAAAAAATTATGACTGTAACATGACTCATTTTATTTTATTTTATTTAGACCTTTAAGTGTTACATTTTCCTATTATATTCTACTAAGTAAAAATAAATGTTGAGTGTAATATTTTAAAATTTACTTTTATCATATTGAACAAAAATTAAATTATATATATTATATACATATATATATATATATATAAAAATGAGGCGGCTTGCTAGAATGGGATGAAGAAAGTAAAATCCGCCCTATCCTACTTCTTCATTTTGATAGAAAAAACTTGTATTGAATGGCACAAAGGATATGGAGGCAGAGTGGTAAAAATGGTCCTCGCTACTCTAATCCAACATTTTAGACTTGACAATCTAGTCAAGCCCATAATTTTACCACAAGTCTCATTTGATAATTGAAGTGTTCATTTGGAAAATAGGTTAGTTTTTTGGTTATTGTAGTCTGGGATAAAAAAGTCTCGTTTAAAGATGATTTTTTTGTTTTTTTGAGTTTTTGTAAAAAAAAAAAAAAAAATTTAATGATTATGGATTGGATATGATATTTTGTCTTATTAAACTAAAAAACCTATTTTATTTTTTTGTGACTATTTTAATCAAAAAAACCCAAATCCTAACTTTCCGAACAGAGCCTAAATCATTAATTTTTTGCCCTTTATGATCTCTCTCTCTCTATATATATGTTTTGCTTCACTGCAAGGCAACTCTAGAGGAGGTCCACTGTAGAGATTCAAACACACTAAAATTAAGAAGCAACCATACGTAGAGATTTAATCCCATGTGGATCTTTGACTAACAATAAGGTAACGAAAGTTAGAGGCCTCCGAAGGACTCATTTCAAAGCAGTTTGACATATACATGCTTTAGCCAAACAAACCGCATACACGTTTGTTTCATGCCAAAATATTTGGAGATAACGTTGCTCCTCCTTTATTAGGATTTTCTTAATTTCTTGACACACGTTATAATTTTTGGACAATCTTCACTATAATTAAATTAATTAATTTTATTTAGGTACTAAACGACAAACAGAATATAAAAAAAAAATAAAAAAAGGAGAGAGAAAGTTTGATTACAAAAATCAAACTAAAAATAGAATTAAATAAATAAAAACAGATTTTATTTTGTTACAAAAATAAAATTAAAATATGATTTAAACAAATAATAAAACAGAAAATAAATAAATAACTTAATTAATATGTTGAATATTATTTTGATCAAATCCAGTATTCGACACTGTCTCCTTAAGATAAATTCATCCTCTCCACGGTGCTTTTAGAATATGAACGTCTATCTCTCAAGATGAAATGATCAACTACAAATAAATGCAACACTACAATTTATTTATTCAACGAACGCACTAAGTGTTTACACTCTTTCACTAAGTGTTTACACTCTTTCTCACAAAAATTAAATGCAGCAAAATGAAAAATAAATTTACAGAGGAGAAGTACGAAATTTCTAAATCAAACATCAAATGAGGATTGTCTATTTATAGATGTAGTGATGGCTATTGATTTTGAATTAAACAGGCGCTAACTTGTTTGGCCCAAACAAGCCCAACTCGACCAGACGGTGACGCGCGCGTGGTGATTTTTGGGTCCAACAAGCCCAACCCAACCACGGACCTGCAGCCCCAGCCCCAGCTTGGCTTGCCCGCTCGGCGATTTTTGGATCTAACGGGTCAAGCTCATTTTGCCCATAACCTCTCTCTACAAAACTTGGGTATCCCTTGAGGCACACTCCAAGTTCTAATCCCATACCTTATAAATCCATTTAAAACTTCCCACTAAATCAATGTGGGACAAGCCATTTTCCAACCTTAAGGAATTTCCACCAAAACTTCATTTCTATAGAGTTCACTTTGATTTCAATTTCTCATTCACTCAATAATGGTTTTGAGCAACCAAATATACCACGTAAATTATAACGCGACATAGAAAGCGTTGCCACTTTGACCCGCCAAATTAGACGCTCAGGTCCCACCTAAACAATAGACTAAAGTTAAAAAAAAATTATGATTTAACCCAAAATTTTTCAACCATTTCCAACGATAATTTGGGTCTATCTTCTCCAAATCTTGGGCTACTTCGCCACTAACGAATCCATTTCAACAATAATGAACCGAAAGTTCGTTATTCCAAATTGGTTGATAGGGATGTATACAATTCAGATCGGTTCAGTTTCAAAGAAAATATAAGAAGCAAACCAGTCATAACAATTTTGAAATTTTGATAATTAAATCGAACCGTTCACACCTATAAAACTGAACAAGAGCAAATCGAAAAATGGTTCAATTATGGATTGGTTAACAGTTTTATAAATTTCCATTTATAAAGATAAATTGTTAACACAAGTAAACTGTTAATATTTCATAAAAAGTAAAATGATTACTTTAACTAATGATCAAAACTAATAACATTAATAAATTAATTAGTATTACAAAATTTTAATAACTTAACATTATAAAAACTTAATAAAAATTTAAGTCTAAGAAGACTAGGCTTAATCCAAATTTCAAGGAGTAAATGAATTTTATCGAAGTCAGAAACTTCTAAAAGGTCTTTAGAATTTCTGATAACAAAAATATTTTGAAATTTTAATTTGTGAGCTCTAATAGGTCTAATGGAGGGTAGGTCCTACTATGATATGATATTTTGGCCTTAGTTTTTTTTTTTTTTTTTTTCTTGAGCTACCAACTTAATAGAGCTCTACTTTTAGAGCTATCAATCATTGTTGTTCCAATAAAGCACGGTAGATGAAGAGGTGTTGGGTCATGAGCATTTGAATATATGCATACTATGTTCCATCTATGTTATGTACGGATTGTGTTTATAATTATTTGTATATATATGTGAATTATGGTTTTTAATTTTTTTTTTGCACACAGAAAAATAAATACTATAACAAATGCAGCGTATTTTCAATCAATTATTTTATGTTTGCTTTTATTCAAAATTTAAATATAATATATAGCCAAAATTTATAACTAAATTAAGGAAAAATTTATTCCTAATGACATTTTTCCACTTCTATATAAATACTTAAAACAATAAACCTGAAAAAGATAGTCAATATAAATATTATACATTAAGTAAAAAAGATGTGGTTAGCAATTATACTTACATAAATTTACTATAGTTTTAATTTCAAATTTTTTTTTTAAAAAAAAAACTATTTGAAAAGCATTTTATTTAGCTAGTACCAAATAGAATTTTCTTAGCAGAAAGGAAAGTTATAAAATTTTGTTGCAAATTTTCAAATGTTTGTTGTTAAATATTCTATTCTGCTTATTTGTTTTGGGAGTTTTGATTTTTAATCTTTGCTCCAAATTTATTGTATTGTTTTATTTATTTTTCTTATTCTTACTTGATTTTCGCATAATACTTCTTTCATAATGTATCTCCGAGTGTATTAGTAAAAACATCATATATTTAAAATGCACAAAATTACAATATATAGAAAAAAAAGTAAGTAACTACCCAAAACTAAAACTACTTTAAGAAAAAATAATAAATAAAAATGAAATTATTTGAAATAGAAAATGATTTATTTATTAATTTATTAATTTTTAAAAATAAAATTTTAAAGAAAACAAATAAAACTATATATAAAAAAAATACAGAAACCAAACATAAAACACAATACAAAAAATAAATGAATTTTAGAATTTTCAAGAAGTAAGACTCACAAACAAATTTTGTAAAATCTTATCTATTCATATACTTTTTATGTATATTTTTTGTATTTCTAATCCCGAGAATGATATTGAAAAAGTTTGCACTTCTTGCATTAAGTCCATCTAATAACTTTAGCGAACACAGATGTAATAAATTTTATAACACACAAAAAAAAAAAAAAACAATTGTAAGACAAAGTATTTAAAAAAAATTAAAACAACGTTCAATGATGATGTAGAAGCATACCTGACATTTTAATTGAAGGTATAATCAAATAAATCGCAATAGAAGAGGAAGATAATTTTTATTTTTTATCATAACAATTACATAACTCAATATATAATTTTAATATCTCTCACTCTTCTACACGTCCAATTCTCTATCAATATTAGAATGCGGGTGTTTGGAAAGTTACTATTTTAGTAGGCTATTTTAGTTTTTGACTATTTTAGTGTGTTAAAATTTTTGTGTTTAGTGATTGAATTTTTTTATAGTTAGATGTGATATTTATGAGAGAAAAAGTGAAATGATTATGGATTTGATGTAAAATTTTATCTTAGTAGCTATTTTTGACTATTTTGTCTTTTTGTGGATTTTAGCCTAAAAAAAGACTAAACATTTTCTTGCCAAACACCTCCAATGAATGCAGGAACCAAAAAAAAAAAAAGGGAATATTTAAGAAGATGAAGAGATGTGTTTTGAGACTTTTCAATTTCTGAATTCTATTAATTAATAGTTATTAGGCTTCAATTGTTAGATTTCTAATATTTGTTAGCTATTAAACCTAAATTTTTTGGTTTCATCTATATTCACTTGATAATTTCAGAGTGGATATGTCACGCATCGTATTTTATTACTCGGATAACATTACCAAATTCATTAATTAAGTCCATTTACAAATGACAATTCATCATTTGATGAAATAATGAACAAATAAATATACATGTTCCCTCTCGTTATACAACAATGTACATTTACATACAAATAAAAGAAACGCCTTAAGACTTACAATAAATAATAGGGTGTTGCCCTTTACAAAATATAGAACTCAGCCCAAGAAACAAATAAAAAAAGCATTTCGGTTCATCACTACTTTATAACCATGTCAATATAAAACCTGATGTTTGATCCTCAAGTTTGAAAACATTCCCTGTATATATGTACAAGTAGAGAATGAGCAAACCACTAGCTCACCAAACAATCTTATATTATAACATTAAAACACATGCGAGTCCAGCGATACAGTGATACCATACATATATATATATATATATATAATGCCATATCATGCTATAACCTTATTATTTTATTACCTAATCCCTTAAATGCAATTTGTTTAATTAATCACAACTAATTAACTTAAATAAATAAACACACTTCAATGGCATCAGAACATCATTTTCAATCTATTCAATTACCCCATTGCCAGTTAAATCAAATAGTTAAACAATTCATAATGACATCAAACAAAGTATCAAATACATTTTATATAGTCTTATGAAATGAATGTATATGTCATGTCATGTTCAAAATATTTTTCTTATCTATTGAAAATCTGGTGCACAATGCCAATTTGAAAACACAATAATCCAACAACTTCAATATAATTTCAAGGGTGATAAATGCGACTTAAGCAAATCCCCAGAGTTAGTGTCTGCAAGTAGGCTTAACAAGCACTACCAAATCCCCACTTTACCAGTAGCTAATCAGAAGGCATGTGGTACCTCATTCGCGCGTGTTTTTGGTCTTTCACCATGGACACTCAGGCCAACTTAACCAATATCAACTATACTCCCTATCCGGGCTTACTAACATATTTACGCCAAAAACAAATCCATATGATCCTGCTTCATAAAAATAATTCCTCTTTCAAAGCAATAACTTTCTGTGTGTGTCAATTTTCGACCACACTGCCAAACTAGTACTCAGCTGTAGAACACCGGCAGAATAGATTAAGCCCGAACAACCTGTCACAGAAAGATAAAAATCTCGCGGTGGTTCGTCCACCCTGGGGCACTCCGACGATCAAGTCAGTAAAATATCTCTGAAAGATAACCAATAGTGCTTAACTCACTAGACAGAGCATAAAAAGCATACCTTAGACCCATGGGGGTGCCTCACTTTTATAGCCAACACAATCCTAGTCCCGATAGAAGCCTAGCTCTAATGGACTTAGGATTATTGCTAATCTTGGACTCCCAGTAGGATTGGGATAAACTCTCTAAGAGTCTTATCTTTACCCAAATTGAAGTCCTCTCTCATTCTAGGACTCTTGTCCCTTATCCACTTATCCCGGATTCCGGTATCCTCGCAGATAACCTCGGCTTAGCCGAGATTATCTCGGCATCATGACTAGGACACGTGACACCTCGGCTGACACTTCGGTGTCACCTCGGCCACGTGTTGTCATTCAAAAATTATGTCCCCACAACTGCCCCCTAGGTTCTATTACCTCGGCATCCTGAGGTGATGGAACCTATATCATTCCTTCTTTTAATCATGACCCCGGTTTAACTTCAGCTTGTAAATTTTTCTTAAAATTTCAACAAGTGTTAAACATGACCTCGGTTTAATTTCAACTTGTAAATTTTTCTCAAAATTTCAACAAATGTTAACACATGTCTTCGATTTAACTTCAACTTGTAAATTTTTAAAATTTCAACAAGTGTTAAACATGACCTCGGTTTAACTTCAACTTGTAAATTTAAATTTCAACAAATGTTAAACATGACCTCGGTTTAACTTCAACTTATAAATTTAAATTTCAACAAGTGTTAAACACGTCCTCAATTTAACTTCAACTTGTAAATTTAAAATTTCAACAAATATTAAACACGTCATCGGTTTAACTTCAACTTGTAAATTTAAATTTCAACAAGTATTAAACACGTCCTCAGTTTAACTTCAACTTGTAAATTTAAATTTCAACAAGTGTTAAACACGTTCTCGATTTAACTTCAACTTGTAAATTTAAATTTCAACGAGTGTTAGACATGACCTCGGTTTAACTTCAACTTGTAAATTTTTATTTAAATTTCAACAAGTGTTAAATCGATCTTAGCTTGAAAATTCCAACTCTCAAGCATCATTCTCTAACCCTCTTGGATGCACTACTTCCAGTGTCATTGTGAGTCCTTTTGGACCTCCCTCCACTGGTCGTATCGAAACAGAGTTTCTTTCCCTAAACATCCCGATGTTCTTTGGTGTAGGTTTCTTTTGTTCGACGTGTCTTCTGGGATTCTTCATGCCCGACCTCCCGCGAAGGCTGGTGAAAATGTCCTTTGGTCCCGCCATGCTGAGGGACTACAGGAACCATTTTCTGCTCCCTTTTCTAGGCACATTTCTTAGCCGCTGGAATCAACGTATCTTGTAGCAGGAATGATGGCTGCATGACGTTGTTCTGCATCATGAAATTGACGACCGTTTGCAGGTCCACCAATTTGTCCGCCATTCCCTTCATCTCGTCGTCCCTCCACAGGCATCTATCTTTCTATACCTGGTTGTCATCCTCGTTATAATACCCGCTTCGGTCCGATTTCTTCGGTACGCTGCCCTCCTAGTCGACGTCTTTTCATTCGTGATTCTTATCACAAGTCTCTTCATTGCAGTTGTCTTCTTTGATGTCAAGGTCAATATGTTTCCCACTCTTAATAGGGGTGTCGTCCCCAACCTTCTCTTTTTGTCCGTCGTTGGCCATCTATTCTCCTTTCTTTCCCACAGACGGCGCCAAATTGTGTGTGTCAATTTCTGACCACACTGCCAAACTAATACTCAGCTGTAGAATACTGGCAGAATAGATTAAGTCCGAAAAACCTGTCACAGAAAGATAAGAATCCCGCGGTGGTTCGTCCACTTGCGGGCACTCCGACGATCAAGTCAGTAAAATATCTCTCAAAGATAACCAATAGTGCTTAACTCACTAAACAGAGCATAAAAAGCATACCTTAGACCCATGGGGGTGCCTCACTTTTATAGCCAACACAATCCTAGTCCCGATAGAAGCCTAACTCTAATGGACTTAGGATTATTGCTAATCTTGGACTCCCAGTAGAATTGGGATAAACTTTCTAAGAGTCTTATCTTTACCCAAACTGAAGTCCTCTCTCATTCTAGGACTCTTGTCCCTTATCCGCTTATTCCGGATTCCGGTATCCTCGCAGATAACCTCGGCTTAGCCGAGATCATCTCGGTATCATGACCAGGACATGTGACACCTCGGCTAACACTTTGGTGTCACCTCGGCCACGTGTTGTCATTCAAAAATTATGTCTCCACACTTTCCAATGCAAGGTTCAAAATCAATTTCGATAATGATTCAACGGAATGACAATGTAAAATATACAAGCATTTATATTATTCCATTTTCAATTTCCACCACAAAATCCTCTATTGTGATCAATTTTCATATCTCTTATTAATGTAATATCATCATATAGTCCCAAGAGATAATACAACAATATTAACATTCATGTATTCTCTACATGTTAAACATTATTTCCAATTAGTCATTTCAAAACAAATCTATAACATACTATCTATCAAACTTTCAAAATTACAACATTTTTCATCCTTTCAAGCAGTTCCTCATTAAATGCAAACATGGTAATCCTCAATCGATAGCCAAAATAGTTATCTCTAATGTATTAAATAAAAGATAATAATATGGATATACAATCCAACATATAACCATAACTTAGAATCTCTCATGATTCCCAATATTCAGAAACAAACCACATTCCACATTTTAAAGACAAATTTTCAAGACTTATATAACTTTTCATTAAACTCAACATTTTAAAGGAGCAATCAATATTCAATATTCCAAAAGTTTCATAAGTGTTTTCCGAATCAAATCTTCAATTTTGAAACCAAACAAAATCTTTTCTCAATAATCCAACAATTCCCAAAACATTAACATTTAAGATTTTTCACAAATTGGGGCTTTCAAACCTTTACATAAATACTTGGCACATTTTTTTAGCATTATTAATGAAACACACAGTGTAATTTTTTTTTTCTTTTTTTTTCGCAATTGTAATATGTTATTTTTTAATAAGAATTTATATTTGTTTCAGATTTTTTTTTAGTATACAAATTATTTTTTACAGTGTAATTTTTTTTCTTTTTTTTCCAATTGCAACCTGTTATTTTTTAATGAAAATTTATATTTGTTTTAGATATTTTTTTAATATATAAATTATTTTTTAAAGATTTTAATGAAATGCACAATATAATTTTTTTCTCTTTTTTTTTCACAATTGCAACATGTTATTTTTTAATAAGAATTTATATTTGTTTTACATATTTTTTTAATGCACAAATTATATTTTATAGTGTATTTTTTTTTTCTCTTTTTTTTCGCAATTACAACATGTTATTTTTTAATAAGAATTTATATTTGTTTTATATATATTTTTAAGATTTTTTATAAAAATAATTTAACAATCTCATTACTAACCATAATGTATGGGAGAAGTTGAAAATGGTGCGGCAGTAGGTACGGGAGAAGTCAAAAAAGTTTGTAGGATGGTAGAAGTCAATAAATGCTGAGTGTTTTTTTTTAAATCAAAACATTAGAAAATTTAAATTGGGATATTGGAGCTCCCATAAAACTTGTGGGTTAGAAACTCTATTTTTTTTATATAATATATATAGATATCTATACTGGCATAATATCATGTTATGTGCGATTTTACCTAATAAACTCAAAAAAAAAATTAAAAATAAAAGATATTTTTATAGTTATGATAAAATTATTTACAATCAAATAAACTTAGATATTTTCTTGACAACTACTTAAAAAATTTTATTTTATTTTTTGCTGTCATATTATTAATGGTGCACCCCAAATATTAAATAACAAAAATATGTGTTATAATTGTTGGCACCATAAATCTGTTATTTTTTATTATTATTTATTATTTATATAATTGCAGGACATGTGGTATTCTCCTACTCATTTGGAGGTTATGAGAAGTTATGAAATGTGAAAAGATGATGGAGAATAAAATAGAGAACATGGAGCATGAATTGGAGATTAAAGGAAATTATGAAGACATAGAGAGATATGTGACATTGTGGGAATGAAGATGGAAAAGTGGGTAGTTTTAGATGGTTATTGGGTAGTTATTGCTGAAAGTTTTTTCCTACAAATATTTGCTTATAAATAGTCATTCATGGCTACATTGTAAAGGATCCAAAATTCAAATTAAAGACAATTGATTTCAATATTTTTTGTCATTTTCCTTATCTTATGAGTAGTGTAATATAGATTTATATTTCAAAGCATTTATATTCAGCATTTTCTTTTCAAAGCATTTTATGCACTTCCTTTTCGAAGTATAAGAGTAGAGGTAAGTAATTATTATTTTAATTATTCACTCAATCGTCTTTCTCCGTCTCTCTTATTCTTTTTTTAATTTTTCTTTTCTCTACACTTGACAATTTTGAAGTCCTCTTTGTTGAGGCAAAAAGAACCGTCAACGCAATCGCTTGATAATTGGCTTGAATTTAATCTGTAAAAGTTTTTCAATCGTTACTGGCACGCTCACATTTATGATATTTTCCTTTATAGGAAAAATAAGCCAATAATTTTTGGCACGCCCAGTGGGACGTCAAGTGTAAGAAATGAAAAATGAATTGGATTTGTCCATTTCCAATAGCCTAGATGAAATCTATTGGCGTAAACCAAAAAATTTGGGTCTTCAAGAAGAGATCCATTTTCTTGATGAAATAAACTTTCATCTCTTACAATATTTTTTGGTGGAAGAAGAAAGACATCATTTAATTGGAGAAATTCATCAACTTGATATGGAAATTCGCTAATGGAATGGTGAGTTATCAACTCTTACTACCAATTCTTTAACTGAGGCTTTAATGGCCGGAATTAGTGAAATTTTTCAAAATTTTTCCATGGTTAAAGATAGCAAAAGCAAAGAGTTGATTTCATCAATGGCTCGGGGGGTTCAAGAGCCCGTGTTAAAAGAGCCAAATTATGAAATTAACATAACGAAAGAGCATGTTCTTGAGCCAAATTTGGTTAAGAATAATATTCCATGCATGGCTCGGGCGATCCAAAAACTAATTTTTAAAAAGTCAAGTCATGAAAATAGCATACTTGTGGGGGATTTTCATAAGCCATTAATGATTAACATGGAAAAATAGCCCACTTTGCTAAATATTTATGAAAATCAATTTGGCGAAAGTCATGTTTTTAAACCAAGCATGGTCAAGAAGAATGAACAAGTCACTGTTTATGAATTCAAAATTTTTGACATTTTTCAAAATGTCAAAAAGTATGAATTTTCATGGTCACACTATATCATAATTTTTGTTATTCAAAATCCATTTTGGATTTGTGAATCACATCAAACGTTGACTTTGATGGAATGGCTAATAAATAATATTTTGTTATTGCAATATATTAGGCCAAAAATATGGTTATTAGTTGATCCATAAAACTATCACCATTTGGTTTTGTGGTTACCTTCGAAGCATGTCCCAAGACACTTCAAAGCATGTTATTAAGAACATGTGAGGGTTGTTAATCTAACTCTTTGGATTTGGTTCGAAGGGATGTCGTGAGCAGTCTCGAAGGACAACTTTGATCCTTTAGTAACATACGTGACTTTCAAATGGTGATTTTGTCATCAATAAACACCTTCGAAATGTAACATGAAACGAGAAGGCTATTGAAATGTGTACCTCCCTTCAAATATATGTAAAATGGCAATTAATTAATTGTCAAATAATGTCTATTTTGGCATGATAATTAGTGGCTTTACTAATAAACATTTTTATAGCCATTTGTTACATGAAAATGTAACTAGTATTCTACAAAAATTTGTTCGAAGAACAACAATTTTGGTGTCTTCAGAGAATTAATAATTGGTTCGAAGCATAAAATTAATATTTTCATTAATTATGTATGAATCAAAACATACAAAATTTGAATAACCACAATATTGTCCAAAAGTTGCTTCGAAAGCCCTTTTGCTATAATTTTTTAAACTTCAAAGCACTCTGTCTTGCATCAACAACAGCTTCGAAGAAATAATATTGGTGGTTGTGAACCTTCAATGTTGGCCAAAAGCTGCTTCGAAAGCCCTTTTTGCCATAATTTTGTAAGCTTCAAAGCACTCCATCTTGCATCAACAACAGCTTCGAAGAAAAAATAGTGATGGTTGTGAACCTTCGAAGCTTTGCCGAGTATTTCCAAGGATGTAATTCGTCCTTTATCGGCACTTTCGACCTTTGAATGATGATTTTGGTCCTCTATACCACCTTCGAAGCTGGTTATTTAGTATGTGTAACAGTTTATTAAGGTGAATCACTGGCTTTGTCTTAAAAATATGTGGTTATCTTTCGAAATTTTTCTGCAATAATATCCCTTCAATTCAAGTAAACAATAATATAATTGATAAATATAAAAAGCAAAATATAAGATAGATACAAAAATTACCTTATAGTAAAATAAAACTAAAAATTATTTTATTTTCTGCTGTCATATAATTACTGGTGCACCCTAAATATTAAATAACAAAAATATGTGTTATAATGTAATTGATAAATATAAAAAGCAAAATATAAGATAGATACAAAAATTACCTTAGAGTAAAATACAAATAATTTTGTCCCTAAAGTTTGGTAATAGTAGCTTGTCTTATGCCAGTCCATCCAATCTATAACAAATTATCAATTTTTTTTATCCTTCGACATTTTTCTGAATCTCAATAAAAAAAATTATTTTTCAAAATTTCAAATTTAATAGCTAAAATTTTATTTTGAACTTTTCATTTAAAGATTTTAAAATTTCAAATGAGATGTAACTTAAATATAAATAAAATTCTATTTTGGACTTTTCATTTAAAAGTTTTCAAAATTTCAAATGAGATATATGGTTTAGATGAACCAACAGTTTATGTCACATATATGTTTTTTTTTTTTTTTAATATGTATATTTTTCAGAATAAAACAATTAAAATATTTAGATTAATACTTTAAAGCACTTAGAGTTTCTAAGATAAAATATTATTTTGTATTAATTCACTTGCAACGATGTAAAGAAATAAGATAAATGTATTTACATTTTATCATAAATATAACTTTTGTAAATTATTATTTAATTTTTATTAATTAAATTATGACATGTATTTAATTGATTATAAATTCTTTTTTATTACATATTTTAGATAAATTTTATATTATTATTTAATTTTAAAAAATAATTTTTGATTATTTATTTATATCCATGCATAGTATGGGTAATATGCTAGTAAGATAGTACTGAAAAAATCAAAAAAATGAAATATTATTGTATTAAAATATTTTTTTCTTTTCTTTTTTTGTAAACCTCTTTTTGAGGTTTTATGTTTATGGTGGCTATATATTTATTTTCGGATTTTGGGGAAGAGAGAATGGGTGGGATAGAGAATAAGAAGAAAATTGATTTTTTTTTTTTTCTTTCTATTATGGGACAATTATTATTTGCAAAAAAGATGGTATAATTATGGCAACAATTTTGTTTTAGGAAATGATAGTAGAAAAGAATCATTATTTTTTAATAATTAATATGCTAAGTTAGCAAATAAAATTTTTTATAAATAACAAAAGTTAAAAATTTTAGGATGAAACCTTGAAAATTTTAGAACTTTCATCATTAAAATGTCAGTTTGTTCTAATTTAACACCAAAGTTATGCACGGAAATTAAAAAGTTCAACAAAAAATTGCTTAATAATGTAATATTGACATTTGCCATTTTGTATATAATTGATTTAATAATATCGTTTACATTTAAATATTATAATTAAATAAAAACAAATACCCACAAAAAATTGGAATTGAGGACGTTGCTGCGTGGGTTGGGCAGTGAAATGGGCTCATTTCGATAATCCAAAATGTTCATATTTTGAAATACATCAAATAGAATATTTTTGTAAAAAATCAAGTTAATCAGATATCGCTTACCCATTCATCCACTCACATTTGTATTCGTTTTAATACTTTAAATCACAATTTTATTTTATTTTTTTGTAGATACAAATGTGAGTGAATGAATGGGTAAATGATATCCGAGTAACTTGATTTTTTGCAAACATATTCTATTTGATATATTTTAAAATATAAATAGTTCGAATTATCAAAATGGGCCTTGAAATGGGCCCATTTCGCTGCACAGCATTTGTTGTTGTGCAGCCAGCACTGCAGCATCCCCTATTATAAAACACATTAATCCCTACTAATTAAGTTTGAAACTTCTTTGATGTAAGAAATATGAAAAATAATAAAATACGGAAATTGGTTGAAGTAAAAAAAGAAAAGAAAAAGAAAAGTAAGGTAGAGTAAAAGAGAAATGATGTAAAATGATGTTTAAAGAATGCACACATATGCAACATAAAACAATAAACATAAACTAACTTTTAATAGTTTTCGAAGAAGAGACTAAAAATAATAAGTTGCATGAACTTGACCTTTATGGGGTGAGGAGGTTGAGAATGGCATGAAAAAAGATGTATGGCAGCTAGGGTTTTCGGGTAAAAAAAATAATAGGTTGGAGAGAGCCAAAGAAGGAGAAAATTGAAAAAATTTCTATTATAAAATAATTATTATTTGACGGAAGGATGGCATAATCATAGCAATATTTTTGTTTTAGAAAATAATGGTAAAGGTATAACAACATAATAATTAATTTTATTTAATTAATATGATGTGTTAGCCAATAGGATTTTTTTTAAAATATTTTTTAAATAACAAAAATTTAAGAATTTTAAGATGATATCTTGGAGATTCCTTAGCTTTTATCATTGAAATGTTGTTGTAATATATATATATATATATATATCTATACTATATATTAAGGAAAAGGGGATTTTTAATCCCAAGATCTGTGGGAGCTCCAATCTCCTAATCCTAATTTTCTAATTTTTTGATTTAAAAAAAAAAACTCAGCATTTATTGACTTCTCCAACCTAATCTCAGCATTTATTGACTTTTCCCAACCCACGATCCCTTTGGACTTCTCTCATAATTATTGCAACATCCTTTTCAATTTTTTTCATAAACTATGGTTATACACAAAAATAAAAAATAAAAAAGATAAGAATTTAGCTATAGATCTCAAAAAGATATAACATCTAAATTTGAATTATGATTTAATACTATAATTATGTATTTTTTTTATGTATATCTATCAAAATTTTAAATCACTCAATGCGACAAATTAATCAATTTTTCAAAATTATTGATTTTTAATTTACAACATAGATTAAAAAAAACTATTGACTGATTTATTTATTTAATAGCAAAAATATTTCATAATCTCTCTCTCCTAATCTCTCTCACAAATTTTCAAAAAAAAATATTAAAACTTGCATTCATTTTCTCTTCCCCAAAAAATCAGATAGGAGCTCCAATCTCCTAATCCTAATTTTCTAATTTTTTGATTTAAAAAAAAAAAACCTCAGCATTTATTGACTTCTCCCAATCCAACCTCAGCATTTATTGACTTTTTCCAACCCACAATTCTTTTTGATTTTTCTCATAATTATTGCAACACTCTTTTCAATTTCTCCCATACACTACTGTTACACACAATTTTTTTTTTTAAAAAAAAGATAAGAATTTAGCTATAGATCTCAAAAAGATATAACATCTAAATTTGAATTGTGATTTAATAATATAATTATGTATTTTTTTTTATGTATATCTATCAAAATTTTAAATTACTTAATGGGACAAATTAATCAATTTTTCAAAATTATTGATTTTTAATTTACAAAATAGATTAAAAAAAACTATTGACTGATTTATTTATTTAATAACAAAAATATTTCATAATCTCTCCCTCCTAATCTCTCTTACAAATTTTCAAAAAAAAATATTAAAACTTACATTCATTTTCTCTTCCCAAAAAAATCAGATAATATTTTCTATTAAAATTGTAGCTATCTACCGATATTTTATATATTATATTATAACATAACAAAAAAAACTAAAAAACTAAAAAAAATCTTTAAAGTTTATCTAAATAAACTTTAAATCAATAAAACTCATATGTCTATTACATATCTAAGTCACATCGTAACTTATCTAAATAATAACAATTAAAAACAAATAAAAACCACAGATAAATTAAATTTAAAACAAAAAGATACCCACAACTCCATCTTAAATAAATTTTAAAAAAAATACCCGAATAGAAACCACACAAAAATAAAAATAAAAATAAAAAGATATATCTATCTATCTATCTATCTATATCTATACTATATATTAAGTAAAAGAGGATTTTTAACCCCCAAGACCAATGGAAGCTTCAATATCTCAATCTGAATTTTTAAAATTTTTTATTTAAAAAAAAAAACTCGGCATTTATTGATTTGGTCAAAATCTTCTGATTAGCATTTATTAACTTTTTTCAATCCACATATTTTTCCGCATGCCTGCAATTATTAATTTGGTCAAAATCCCCTGATAAACATTTAAAATCCCCTGATACAAATAATTATAGATACAATTCGTGTATAGTTACTGCAGTACCCTTTTCAACTTCCCTCATACACTATGGTTAGTGATAAGAAAAAAAATCTTAAAAGACATAATTTATATATTAAAAAAAATCTAAAACAAATATAAATATCTATAATTTTTCTGTGCATAGCACGGGTGATAGGCTAGTCTATCTATACTATATATTAAGCAAAAGGGGGTTTTTAACCCCCAAGGCTTGGGAGAGCTCCAATATGTCAATCCTAATTTTCTAATTTTTTGTTATTTTAAAAAAAAAATTAACCTCAGCATTTATTAACTTCTCTCAACCCACAAGACTTTTTGATTTCTCTCATAATTACTGTACTACTTTTTCCAAAACAAATAATTTGTATATTTAGGCCTTGTTTGGCAAGAGGCTAAAATAGCCAATTAGCCAAAAAGTTACCTTTTTAGCCAAAAAGCCAACAACTCATACCAAAAAGTCAAAGATTCCATTTTCTCTCTACTTTTTGCACGTCGTTTCGTAATTAGCCAAAAAGTTGGCCCAAACATACAGGTTTTTCTTACCAACCTTTTTAGCCAATTAGCCAAAAAGTTACTAAATTAGCCTGTTCCCAAACGAGGCCTTAAAACAAATATAAATAGCTATATCTATATCTATCTCTAACTCACAAGTTTTGTGGGAGTTCCAATATCCCAATCTAAATTTCTTGATTTTTTTATTTAAAAAAAAAACCTTCGCATTTATTAATTTCTTACAATCCTCAAGCCTTACCCTTATAATAACACTTTAATGCATTAAGAATAAATATAAAAAAAATTCCTTGAAAAGTCCAACACATATGAATTCCTTGAAAATTTCTAACACATGATTATTATCTCTCATAATAACACTTTAATGCATTAAGAACAAGCATAAAAAAAATTCTTTGAAAAGTACAACATATATAATTATTATCAAAATATTAAACTTTAATATAATAAAAAAAAAACAAGACATTTAATTCATTGAAAAGTCCAGCATATATAATTATTATCAAAATATTAAACTTTAATATAATATAAAAAAAAAGAAAAAAAAAGAAGACATTTAAAAAAAAAAATGACATTTAAAAATCAGAATTCACATATATATTCCCTGATCAGCATTTATTATCTTTTTTCAATTCACGTGTCTTTTTACATGCATGCATTTATTGATTTGGTCAAAATTCTCTAATCGGCAATTAAAATCCCCTCATACAGATAATTATAGATACAACCCGTGCATAGTTGCTGCAGTACCATTTTCAACTTCTCCCATACACTATGATTAGTGATAAGATTGTTAAATTATTTTTATAAAAATCTTAAAAAACATAATTTTATATTAAAAAAAATCTAAATATTTATAATTATCCCGTGCATAGCACGAGTGATAGGCTAGTACTATATATTAAGCAAAAGGGGGTTTTTAACCCCAAGGCCTGTTGGAGCTCCAATCTTCTAATCCTAATTTTCTAATTTTTTGATTTAAAAAAAAAAAACTCAGCATTTATTGACTTCTTCCAACCCAACCTCAGTATTTATTGACTTTTCCCAACCCACAATCCCTTTTGACTTCTCTCATAATTATTGCAACATCCTTTTCAATTTCTCTCATAAACTATGGTTACACACAAAAATAAAAAATAAAAAAGATAAGAATTTAGTTATAGATCTCAAAAAGATATAACATCTAAATTTGAATTATGATTTAATAATATAATTATGTATTTTTTTTATGTATATCTATCAAAATTTTAAATCACTTAATGGGACAAATTAATCAAATTTCCAAAATTATTGATTTTTAATTTACAAAATAGATTAAAAAAAATTATTGACTGATTTATTTATTTAATAACAAAAATATTTCATAATCTCTCTCCTAATCTCTCTCACAAATTTTCAAAAAAAAATATTAAAACTTGCATTCATTTTCTCTTCCCCAAAAAATCAGATAGGAGCTCCAATCTCCTAATCCTAATTTTCTAATTTTTTGATTAAAAAAAAAAAACTCAGCATTTATTGACTTCTCCCAACCCAACCTAACCTCAGCATTTATTGATTTTTTTCCAACCCACAATCCATTTTAACTTCTCTCATAATTATTGCAACACTCTTTTTAATTTCTCCCATACACTATGGTTACACACAAAAATTTAAAAAAAAAAAAAGATAAGAATTTAGTTATAGATCTCAAAAAGATATAACATCTAAATTTGAATTGTGATTTAACAATATAATTATGTATTTTTTTTTTATGTATATCTATCAAAATTTTAAATTACTTAATGGAACAAATTAATCAATTTTCTAAAATTATTAATTTTTAACTTACAAAATAGATTAAAAAAAACTATTGACTGATTTATTTATTTAATAACAAAAATATTTCATAATCTCTCCCTCCTAATCTCTCTCACAAATTTTTTTTTAAAAAATATTAAAACTTGCATTCATTTTTTCTTTCCCAAAAAACCTTTTGACTTCTCTCATAATTATTGAAACATCATTTTCAATTTCTCCCATAAACTATGGTTATACACAAAAATAAAAAATAAAAAAGATAAGAATTTAGTTATAGATCTCAAAAAGATATAACATCTAAATTTGAATTATGATTTAATAATATAATTACGTATTTTTTTATGTATATCTATCAAAATTTTAAATCACTTAATGGAACAAATTAATCAATTTTTCAAAATTATTGATTTTTAATTTACAAAATAGATTAAAAAAAACTATTGACTGATTTATTTATTTAATAACAAAAATATTTCATAATCTCTCTCCTAATCTCTTTCACAAATTTTCAAAAAAAAAAATTAAAACTTGCATTCATTTTCTCTTTCCCAAAAAATCAGATAGGAGCACCAATCTCCTAATTCTAATTTTCTAATTTTTTGATTTAAAAAAAAACGCAGCATTTATTGACTTCTCCCAACCCAACCTAACCTCAGCATTTATTGATTTTTCCCAACCCACAATCCCTTTTAACTTCTCACATAATTATTGCAACACTCTTTTCAATTTCTCCCATACACTATGGTTACACACAAAATTTTTTTTAAAAAAAGATAAGAATTTAGTTATAGATCTCAAAAAGATATAACATCTAAATTTGAATTGTGATTTAATAATATAATTATGTTTTTTTTATGTCTATCTATCAAAATTTTAAATTACTTAATGGGACAAATTAATCAATTTTTCAAAATTATTGATTTTTAATTTACAAAATAGATTAAAAAAATTATTGACTGATTTATTTATTTAATAACAAAAATATTTCATAATCTCTCCCTCCTAATCTCTCTCACAATTTTTTAAAAAAAAAATATTAAAACTTGCATTCATTTTCTCTTCCCCAAAAAACCTTTTGACTTCTCTCATAATTATTGCAACATCATTTTCAATTTCTCCCATAAACTATGGTTATACACAAAAATAAAAAATAAAAAAGATAAGAATTTAGTTATAGATCTCAAAAAGATATAACATCTAAATTTGAATTATGATTTAATAATATAATTACGTATTTTTTTATGTATATCTATCAAAATTTTAAATCACTTAATGGGACAAATTAATCAATTTTTCAAAATTATTGATTTTTAATTTACAAAATAGATTAAAAAAAACTATTGACTGATTTATTTATTTAATAACAAAAATATTTCATAATCTCTCTCCTAATCTCTCTCACAAATTTTCAAAAAAAAAAATTAAAACTTGCATTCATTTTCTCTTTCCCAAAAAATCAGATAGGAGCTCCAATCTCCTAATTCTAATTTTCTAATTTTTTGATTTAAAAAAAAAAAATCAGCATTTATTGACTTCTCCCAACCCAACCTAACCTCAGCATTTATTGATTTTTCCCAACCCACAATCCCTTTTAACTTCTCTCATAATTATTGCAACACTCTTTTCAATTTCTCCCATACACTATGGTTACACACAAAATTTTTTTTAAAAAAAGATAAGAATTTAGTTATAGATCTCAAAAAGATATAACATCTAAATTTGAATTGTGATTTAATAATATAATTATGTTTTTTTTTTATGTCTATCTATCAAAATTTTAAATTACTTAATGGGACAAATTAATCAATTTTCCAAAATTATTGATTTTTAATTTACAAAATAGATTAAAAAAATTATTGACTGATTTATTTATTTAATAACAAAAATATTTCATAATCTCTCCCTCCTAATCTCTCTCACAAATTTTTTTAAAAAAAATATTAAAACTTGCATTCATTTTCTCTTCCCCAAAAAACCTTTTGACTTCTCTCATAATTATTGCAACATCATTTTCAATTTCTCCCATAAACTATGGTTATACACAAAAATAAAAAATAAAAAAGATAAAAATTTAGTTATAGATCTCAAAAAGATATAACATCTAAATTTGAATTATGATTTAATAATATAATTATGTTTTTTTTTATGTATATCTATCAAAATTTTAAATCACTTAATGGGACAACTTAATCAATTTTTCAAAATTATTGATTTTTAATTTACAAAATAGATTAAAAAAAACTATTGACTGATTTATTTATTTAATAACAAAAATATTTCATAATCTCTCTCCTAATCTCTCTCACAAATTTTCAAAAAAAAATATTAACTTGCATTCATTTTCTCTTTCCCAAAAAATCAGATAGGAGCTCCAATCTCCTAATCCTAATTTTCTAATTTTTTGATTTAAAAAAAAAAAAAAAAAAACTCAGCATTTATTGACTTCTCCCAACCCAAGCTAACCTCAGCATTTATTGACTTTTCTCAACCCACAATTCCTTTTAGCTTCTCTTATAATTATTACAACACCCTTTTCAATTTCTCCCATACACTATGGTTATACACAAAAAATTTTTAAAAAAAATAAGAATTTAGCTATAAATCTCAAAAAGATATAACATCTAAATCTGAATTGTGATTTAATAATATAATTATGTATTTTTTTTTATGTATATCTATCAAAATTTGAAATTACTTAATGGGACAAATTAATCAATTTTTCAAAATTATTGGTTTTTAATTTACAAAATAGATTAAAAAAATTATTGACTGATTTATTTATTTAATAACAAAAATATTTCATAATCTCTCCCTCCTAATTTCTCTCACAAATTTTTTTTTAAAAAAATATTAAAACTTGCATTCATTTTGCCTTTCCCAAAAAATCAGATAATATTTTCTATTAAAGTTGTAGATATCTACCTATATTTTATATATTATATTATAACATAACAAAAAAACAAAAAAGAATAAAAAAAAATCTTTAAAGTTTATCTAAATAAACTTTAAATCAATAAAACTCACATGTCTATCGCATATCTAACTCACATCATAACTTACCTAAATAATTATAATTAAAAACAAATAGAAACCACAGATAAATTAAATTAAAAAAAAAAAGATACCCACAGCTCCATCTTAAATAAATTGAAGAAAAAAAAATACCAGAATAGAAACCGCACAAAAAGAAAAATAAAAATAAAAAGATATATCTATCTATCTATCTATATCTATACTATATATTAAGCAAAAAAGGGTTTTTAACCCCCAAGACCTATGGAAGTTTCAATATCTCATTCTGAATTTTTTAAATTTTTTATTTAAAAAAAAAAAAAAACCTCAAGGTTTATTGATCTGGTCAAAATCTCCTGATTAACGTTTATTAACTTTTTTCAATCCACATATCTTTTCACATGCCTGCAATTATTGATTTGCTCAAAATCCCCTGATCAGTATTTAAAATCCCTTTATACAAATAATTATAGATACAATTCGTGTATAGTTATTGCAGTACCCTTTTCAACTTCCTCCATACACTATGGTTAGTGATAAGAAAAAAATCTTAAAAAATATAATTTATATATTAAAAAAAATCCAAAACAAATATAAATATCTATAATTATTCCGTGCATAGCACGGGTGATAGGCTAGTACTTCTATATATTAAGGAAAATGGTCTTTTAAAACCCAAGGCTTGTGGAACCTCCAACATGCCAATCCTAATTTCTTGATTTTTTAATATTTTTTTTAAAAAAAATTGACTTAGTGATTGGTGATTGGTTCAAAGATTGTCATAATTACACTATTGATTACAATAAATTCAAAGATTGTAATAATTACACTATTGATTACAATAAACACTTAATTTATAATAATTACACTTATTAAATGAATAACGCAATAAATGAAATCCTAATTTTCTTACTTTTTGCATCCCCAAGAGACTCATGTAATTATTGTGTAAATGACTCTTAAATAAATAAATAAACACTTATTAAATTCTTTCAAACTCCTCGGTCAAACCCCATGTATTTAATTTATATATTATGTAATTATTGTGTAAATGCCTCTTAAATAAATAAATAAACACTTATTAAATTCTTTCAAACTCCTCAGTCAAACCCCATGTATTTAATATATAGATTTAATTTATATATTAAAAAAAATGAAAACAAATTGTCTTTTAAAATCCAAGACTTGTGGAACCTCCAACATGTCAATCCTAATTTCTTGATTTTTTAATATTTTTTTAAAAAAAAATTGACTTGGTGATTGGTGATTGGTTCAAAGATTGTCATAATTACACTATTGATTACAATAAACACTTAATTTATAATAATTACACTTATTAAATGAATAACGCAATAAATGAAATCCTAATTTTCTTACTTTTTGCATCCCCAAGAGACCCATGTAATTATTGTGTAAATGCCTCTTAAATAAATAAATAAACATTTATTAAATTCTTTCAAACTCCTCGGTCAAACCCCATGTATTTAATTTATATATTATGTAATTATTGTGTAAATGCCTCTTAAATAAATAAATAAACACTTATTAAATTCTTTCAAACTCCTCAGTCAAACCCCATGTATTTAATATATGGATTTAATTTATATATTAAAAAAATGAAAACAAATATAGATATCTATAATTATCTCGTGCATAGCACGGGTGATAGGCTAGTATATATTAAGCAAAAGGGGGTTTTTAACCCCAAGCTTTGTGGGGGCTCCAATCTCCCAATCTAAATTTTCTGATTTTTTGATTTTAAAAAAAAAAAAATCTTAGCATTTATTAACTTTTCTCAACTCTCAAGTCTTATCCTCATAATAACACTTTAATGCTTTAAGAACAAGCATAAATTTTTTTTTAAAAATTCAACACATATAAATTCCTTGAAAAGTCCCAACACATATGATTATTATCATTCATAATAACACTTTAATGTATTAAGAACAAGCATAAAAAAAATTCTTGAAAAGTCCAACACATATGATTATTATCAAAATATTAAACTTTAATATAATATAATAAAAAAAAAAAGACATTTAATTCCTTGAAAAGTCCAACACATATGATTATTATTAAAATATTAAACTTTAATATAATATAAAAAAAGAAAAAAAGAAGACATTTAAAATAAAATTTAAAAAAATATTTAAAAATCACAATCTATCTATACTATACTAGCCTATCACTCGTGCTATGCACGAGATAATTATAGATATTTATATTTATTTAAGACTTTTTTTAATATATAAATTATGTATTTTAAGATTTCTTTCTTATCACTAACCATAGTGTATAGGGGAAGTTGAAAAGGGTACTGCAGTAACTATACACGAATTGTATCTATAATTATTTATATAAGGGGATTTTAAATGCTGATCAGGAAATTTTGACCAAATCAATAATTGCGAGCATGTGGAAAGATATGTGGATTGAAAAAAGTTAATAAATACTAATCAGGGGATTTTGACCAAATTAATAAATGATGAGTTTTTTTTTTTAAATAAAAAATTTTAAAAATTCAGATTGGAATATTGAAGCTTCCATAGGCCTTGGGGGTTAAAAATCTCATTTTGCTTAATATATAGTATAGATATAGATAGATAGATATATCTTTTTATTTTTATTTTTATTTTTATTTTTGTGTGGTTTCTATTCGGGTATTTTTTTTTTCAATTTATTTAAGATGGAGTTGTGGGTATCTTTTTTTTTTTTAAATTTAATTTATCTGTAGTTTCCATTTGTTTTTAATTATTATTATTTAGGTAAGTTATGATGTAAGTTAGATATGTGATAGACATGTGAGTTTTATTGATTTAAAGTTTATTTAGATAAGTTTTAAAGATTTTTTTTTAGTTTTTTAGTTTTTTTTGTTATGTTATAATATAATATATAAAATATAGTTAGATATCTACAACTTTAATAGAAAATGTTATTTGATTTTTTACGGAAGAGAAAATGAATGCAAGTTTTAATATTTTTTTTTTTTGAAAATTTGTGAGAGAGATTAGGAGGGAGAGATTATGAAATATTTTTGTTATTAAATAAATAAATCAGTCAATATTTTTTTAATCTATTTTGTAAATTAAAAATCAATAATTTTGAAAAATTGATTAATTTGTCCCATTAAGTAATTTAAAATTTTGATAGATATACATAAAAAAAATACATAATTATATTATTAAATCACAATTCAAATTTAGATGTTATATCTTTTTGAGATCTATAACTAAATTCTTATCTTTTTAAAAAAAAAAAATTGTGTGTAACCATAGTGTATGGGAGAAATTGAAAAGAGTATTGCAATAATTATGAGAGAAGTCAAAAGGGATTGTGCGTTGGGAAAAGTCAATGAATGCTAAAGTTTTTTTTTTAAAATCAAAAAATTAGAAAATTAGGATTAGGAGATTGAAGCTCCTATCTAATTTTTTGGGGAAGAGAAAATGAATGCAAGTTTTAATTTTATTTTTTTTTGAAAATTTGTGAGAGAGATTAGGAGAGAGAGATTATGAAATATTTTTGTTATTAAATAAATAAATTAGTCAATAATTTTTTTTAATCTATTTTGTAAATTAAAAATCAACAATTTTGGAAAATTGATTAATTTGTCCCATTAAAGTGATTTAAAATTTTGATAGATATACATAAAAAAAAATACATAATTATATTATTAAATCGTAATTTAAATTTAGATGTTATATCTTTTTGAGATCTATAGCTAAATTCTTATCTTTTTTTATTTTTTATTTTTGTGTGTAACCATAGTTTATGGGAGAAACTGAAAAGGATGTTGTAATAATTATGAGAGAAGTCAAAAGGGATTGTGGGTTAGAAAAGTCAATAAATACTGAGGTTGGGTTGAGAGAAGTCAATAAATGCTGAGGTTTTTTTTTTTTTTTTAAATCAAAAAATTAGAAAATTAGGATTAGGAGATTGGAGCTCCCACAGGCCTTGGGGTTAAACACCCCCTTTTGCTTAATATATAGTATAGATAGATATTAAGCAAAATGAGCTTTCTAACCTCCAAGGCCTATGGGAACTCCAATATTCCAATCTGAATTTTCTAAATTTTTTATTTTTTTTAAAAAAAATCTCAGCATTTATTGATTTGATCAAACTCCCCTGATCAGCATTTATTAACTTTTTTTAATCCACATATTTTTTCACATGCCTGCATTTATTGATTTGGTCAAAATTCCCTGATCAGCATTTAAAATCTCCTCAAACAAATAATTATAGATATAACCCGTACATAGTTACTGCAGTGCCCTTTTCAACTTCTCCCATACACTATGGTTAGTGATAAGATTGTTAAATTATTTTTATAAAAAATCTTAGAAAACATAATTCACATTTTAAAAAAAATCTAAAACAAATAGAAATATTTATAATTATTCTGTGCATAGCACGGGTGATAAATAATTCACATATATAGATAATTGTAAATACAATCTGTGCATGGAAACTCCAATCTCTCAATCTAAATTTTCTAAATTTTTTATTCAAAAAAAAAAAAACTCAGCATTTATTGATTTGGTCAAAATCTCCTGATCAGCATTTATTAACTTTTTTCAATCCACATATCTTTCCACATGGCTGCATTTATTGATTTGGTCAAAATTTACTAATTAACCCTCATACAAATAATTAAACCCGTGCATAATTATTACAGTACTATTTTCAACTTCTCCCATACACTATAGTTAGTGATGAGATTATTAAATTATTTTTATAAAAAATCTTAAAAAACATAATTTATATATTAAAAAAAATCTAAAATAAATATAAATATCTATAATTATCCCGTACATAGCACGGGTGATAGGCTAGTATATATTAACCAAAATGTGATTTTTAACCAAGAAAGCCTTGTGGAGCTCAAAAATCTCGTCCTAATTTTCCTGAATTTCTAATTTTTAACCAATTTAAAAAATTCAATTGGCTAGCTTCATTAAATTATAAAAAGAAAAACTCTAATTACTCTATGATTTTTAAGTTCTAAAAGGAAATTATATTAACAAAAATTATTTGGAGCTCTAAAAATAGAGTTTTAGGAGAGCTCTAATATAGTGTGCCTCACTTGTAATGTGATGTGTGTGTCTGTATTGTTTTTTTTTCCTTGCTAGCTCAGTAGAGCTTTGTATGATTGCCCATATATTAATTCACTTTGAAATTTATGTCTCTTATCATGCACAAATATTTATTTCCAAAATAAACTCCGACCATGCATACCTTTTTAAATTTCTTCAATTTCTAATTTTTAAACAATTAAAAAATAAGCATTGCTATTTAAAACAAAAAAAATAGACTCAATTTTCAAGTTCAGTAATGTAGCAATCAATTATGATATTAAAAGTAACACTCTCTCTTATATCTTTTCTAATCAACAACTAATCATATCACTTACACATCATTGGGTCGATAAAATGGGCTTACAAAGTGGATTTGTATATCATTTTTCCTTAAAGAATTTTATTGGATAGCTTTCTTTTTGGGTGGGTAGAAAAATAATTTTTGGGTGGGTTATTGGATAGCTTTCATTAAACTATAAAAGGTACAATTATAATTATTCCATGAATGTGTTTTAAAAGGAAAGTAAAACTAATTCATTTCAAAATTTACATATCTTCTCATGCACATAATTTCTAAAATAAATTTCTTCCCTATATACTTTTTCAAAGGGTGAAACATAAATAAATCCCAAAATGCGATCTTGTGAACTATTTAGTCCTCTATTTTTTCTTATGAACTCAAAGGTCTCATTAAAATGGAAATTACACAAAAGAGTAGTCACTTACATATTTGGTTTAATTTTTTAGGGATAAAAGTGGGTTTCTCAAAATGTAAAATTACACATTTAAGTAATTTGCACTGTAGAAGTTTTGAATTTTCTCTCATTTTAGAACAAATCTCATATTACAAACAAAAACCTAACACTCTAATGTAGCATTCCAATAACGTAACACTTTAATGTAACACACTAAAAAACTCTTTGGTGTACTTTTCTCAAATGCAACACTACAATGTAACACACACAAAAAAATTAGTGTATTTTTCTTAAACGGCACTTCAATCAATGTAATCCCAAATGTAACACTTCAATGTAACATATTCCAATGTAACACACAAAAACACTAAAAAAACTCATTAGTGTACTTTTTCCAAACGTAACACTTACAGTTTGAAATTATACATTTGCCCAAAACTTACTAAGGAATATTTATACTCATTTTGAAATGGTTTGAAGAATCTTACATTTTTTTTTTTTTTTTAGCGTTACATTAGAATGTTACGTTTAGGAAAAGTACACTAATAACTTTTTTTTTTTTGTGTGTGTGTATGCTACATTAGAGCGTTACGTTTGGGAAAAGTACACCAATTTTTTACTTTTTATTTTTTTTTGTATGTGTTACATTAAAGTGTTACACTAATTTTTTTTTTTTTTAGAGTGCTGTATTAAAGTGTTATATTTGGAAAAAGTATACCAAGAAATTTTTTGTGTGTTATATTAGAATGTTACATTAAGGAGTTTTTGTGTATTACATTAGAGTATTACACTAAAGGATTTTTTTAGAGTATTATATTAGGAGTTTTCTTAAGTGTGCAAGTGCACATCATGTGCCACTTACACAAAAAGTGTAAGTGTAAGGTGTAAGTATAAGTAGAAGGTATAAGTGTAAGGTGTAAGTGTAAGGTGTAAGGTGTAAGTGGGTTGCATATGGTGTGCAACCTCAAAAAAGGTGTAAGTGTAAGGTTTAATTTTTCACAAAAGTTGTAAGTGTAAGGTATAAGGTGTAAGGTGTAAGTTGCATACCATAACCAAACCCATTATATTAAAATGTTATATTTGAGAAAAATATACTAAGAAATTTTGTGTGTATTACATTTGAGTGTTACACTGGCATGGTTTGGGAAGTGGCTCATTGGGCTTTTTTGGCTCAATGAGCCACAAAAGACAAAATAGGCTCATTGAGCCACAAAAGACAAAAAATCACATCAAACCTATAACCATTACACTCTTCTCTCACAAAAAAAGTCAAAAAAGCCAAAAAATCAAAAAGCCCTTCCAAACCAAGCTTTTGAGCCCAGGCTCATATCGCCAAAAGAGCCAAAAAGCTAAAGAGCCAACCCACTTCCCAAACGGAGGCTTAAGAGTATTTGTGTGTATTACATTATAGTGTTACACTAAAGAATTTTTTTTTAGTATTATATTAAAATATTAAGTTTGATAAAAATACACTAAGGAATTTTTTTGTGTGTTACATTAGAGGGTTACAATAAGAAATTTTTTTTTTGTATATTACATTAGAATGTTACACTAAGGAGTTTTTTTGGAGTGTTATATTGAAATGTTACGTTTAAGAAAAGTACAGTAATGAGTTATTTTGTGTGCTACATTAGGGTATTACACTAAGATTTTTTTTAAGTGTTACATTGGAGTGTTACGTTTGAGTGTTATCTTTGAGTGTTATATTGGAGTATTATAATTTGAAATTATACATTTGACCAAAACTTACAACGTAGTTTTTGTACTCCTTTTGAAATATTTGAAAAATCTCATATCCTTTTGGAATGCTTGAAAAATTCCATATTTTCATTTTTGTATTCATTTTGAAATGTTTTCCAAATAAAAAAGATTTTATATAAAAATTCATCTCAAATTTGATTCAATCTTACCTTTTTAGCACAAAAAAGAAAAAGAAAAAGAAGGAACACAATAAAAATAAAGGGATAACTGTAAATCTGATTTTTAAATAATATGTTAAATCTACCTTTCCAAAATCAATAAGACTGATTGGTCTATAAAAAAAAATCTTAGAATTAAATGGATCACCACGTAGCTCTACAAAATTGGCACTTGAAATTCATACATGTAGTTTTAATATATACATACAAAACTTTTATGTTAATATGATTATAATTTTATGGTATTTATGATATATTTACCAAGACATCACATGATAAAAAAAAGGATAAATTACAAATACATCTTTGAGATTTGATTAAAATACGAATCACCCCCTGTGGTTTTGGAAATTACATTCTACCCTTTGAGATTTCTAATTTCGTAACAAATTGTCCATTGTATTAATAAATCATGAAGTCAATTAATAGTTTTTAATGATATTAGAAATATGTTTCAATTAATAATTTAGGTAATTTTATTATTATATTAGAGAGCAATTATAAATTTCATTTTTTTAATTGATTCTGTTAAATAAAATTTTTTGACAAGGAGATATTTGTAATTTTTGAAATCACAAGAGACAATATGTACTTTAAGCAAACTTCAGGAGGTGTATTTGTAATTTACCCTAAAAAAATGTTATTAATTATTATTACATTCCTTTACTTATTTTTTACAATGTTAAAAAATAAATAAATTATTCATTGTTAGTTTTTTTTAGATGAAAAGAAAAAATAAATTTTAACCATATCTAATTTGAGATTTAAATTTTAGCAATATTTAACCCCCAAACTAACTCATACCGGTCATGAATTGATAAATTATGATATAATTTATGTATAATGTTTAAACTTGTTATTATGAAATATTTTTACTAATTAATCAATCAATTTTTTAGACTAAAGTTTAAGATTAAGGCTAAAATATGACATAGAATTTAGTGCAACTCTATCATAGATAATTTTAATCATATATAACCCCAAATAATTCATACCGGTCACGAACTGATAAATTATAATATAATTTATACATAATGTTTAAATTTATTATAATCAAATGTTTTGACTAATTAATTGATCAATTTCTTAGATAAGTGTAAGAATAAGGCTAAAATATGATCTATAATTTAGTACGGCTCTATGTTAGATAATATTTTCATACATAAAAAACTATTCATGTAACAGTGTTAAAGATAAATATATAATTTTTTTACCTAAGTTCAAATTTTTTAATAAATATGCATAAAATATGTCCATATTTTTTTATTATAAAAAATAGTTACAAATATTTATTTATCAAATAAATAAGTAAATAGGTTAAATGATTAATAAGTTGGACATAGACCAAAATAATTTTTAATGATTATGTGAAGATCAAGTTGGCGTAAATATTGAGTGGAGTAACTTCTAATCATTTCTAATGTATAGCCCAACATCATTATCTATTTTTAATTATGACATAAGATAATTTATAATTTTAAATATACAAATTTTAAACTTTACAAAATAAGGAAAAAAATAGTATATTAACAAATGTAATTTACTATTGTTATATGATAAATTAAAATTACGAAACTTATAAAAGAAAATGTATTTATATTTTATCGTAAATATATTTTTGTAATTTATTTTAAAAATTTTACCAATTAAATTATCACATCTATTTTTCTTTATTAAAAACTTAGAACACACAATTAATGACATAAAAAGTAAAAAAAAAAGACCTTCTGTTTTGTGTAACTCTGATAAAAATGAATAAAATTTAATTGATTCAAAATTATTTTTACTACATATTTTAGACATATTTTATATTATTATTTATTTTTAACCGCTAATTTTTCATTATTTATTTATACCCATGAATAACATGGGTATTAATAATATAGTTTTAAAATAAACCATATTATTAATATAAAATTCAAACATATAAAATAATATACTTATTTTCATTAAATTTTTATATTTAATTTATTTATTTTATCTCGTGTATAACATAGATTTTATGCTAGTAGATACAGATTTGAAAAAATCCAAAAAAAGAAAAAACTTAAAAATAAAAAAAAAAGCAAGTTTGTTTTATATTTTTTTTCAAATGTTTTTATTTTATTTTTTATTTTTCTATTTCATCTAGTGGTGCATATTTTAAAAGTCTAACAAATTTTAAAAATTAAAAAATAAAAATCACTAAACAAAAAAGTTACTAAAAATGCCAATCAAAAAAACAATACATGATTTCTATTGATTGTTACCATAATTTAAGCTATTACACTATTGGATGTTTCTATAAATAAAGAATTAAATTGTACATATAATAACATAATTTAATGAAGAAATCTTTATGACATGTATAATTTAAAATTTAAAAAAATATATGTTTAGAAAAAATGTTTGCATTGAAGGTAATGAAAAGTCTTTTGAATTAAGACTTTGTCATTTTCATAATTATTGATTCTATTATTAGTAGTAAATGATTGTAATTTCATAATTATTGTTATATTAATGGAATTCATTTGGAGAATTTAAATATTATTTTAATTTAACTATACTAGATTTTACACCAATTGTAAGGTACCACATGTATTTTAGAAATTAACAAATTCAGAAAAATTAAAAAAAAAAATTAGATTGAGACTTTCCACCTCAAAGAGATTACAACGTTTTTTATTATATTATATATAATATATATTATATACCTTTAAAACACCGGTTTAGTTCAATTTAATTCATGAGTTTTTAAGCAAATCAACTAACCAAACCTTTTATATGATTCTCAATATTTTATTAAACCCAAACTAGACTAATTTTGTATAGAACTAAACCAAAACTATAGCCTCGTTTGGAAAGCGACCGGTTTAGTCAAAAAGTCAAAAATTACTAAAAAAATTAAAAAGCCAACAATTCATACCAAAAAGTCAAAGATTCTATTTACTCTCTACTTTTTGCACATCTTTTCGTAAAAAATAAAATTTTTTTCCAAACATACTAATTTTTTTTACATTATATTTTAGCTAAAAAACTAAAAAATTACTAAAAAAGTCTTCCCAATCGAGGCCTAATTTGATAGGATTTTCACTAGATTATCGATTCTATTGATTTTTTGTTTTTATATCCCTGCCAGGTGAAGACCAATCCTAAAAGGCCCATTACTTAGCAGATGTAATATTGGAAGCCCGTAATCCATAATCCATTATCCACGTCCAGAAAGCAATTGCCAAACCTTTCGTATAAAATTGGGGGAGTTTGCTTGGGCTTTTTTAGCCAACTTATAATTTTTAATTTTTAAAAAGTTATTTTGTACGGTTTGGTTAAATTTATTTCAAACAGTTTTTGATTATAATAATTTATTTTAACTCAAAAAAGTTGATTCTGAGAAGCTGCTCGCCCCTTACTTCTAATTATCAGCTGCTGCTGTGGATATATTAATTTACGGTTATACTCTTATATTTTCCTATATTTTTATTTTTTTTAAAATATAAAAAGACTCAAATAGACTATAAATTATTATTATTATTTTTTATGAAAAATGTAGACAAGTAGTGAATAACAAAAAATAAAAGTTAATTGAAAAAGTTATTTTACAGCTTATTTAACAAACACTATTCAGCAACTTAAATCTATAATTCAACAGCTACACCAAACAGATTAACAGTTTCTGATTAAAGTCATAATCTATAATCTGTTAAGTTATAATCTATAATCTGTTTTAATAGTTACACCAAACGGGGCCATTATGTAATCAAAAGGAGAAGACCTCCCCTTGGACGGTAGTATTGAGTTTATGGGATTTATTATTTTATTTTGATAATTTGAACAGCTCAGTAGACTTGTTTGATTACTTCATTTTTGTAAAAAAATCATATTGATCGAATAACAATAATTTCTTGATCATAATATATTTTTATCAATAATTTGTTTTTAAAATCATATTTACTATTAAAAAAAATGATCTAATCAAGTAATTATTAATATCTAATTAGGGCTTGTTTGGCATGTCCTATATAAGTCAAAAAGTCAAAAAGTTACTCCAAAATCCAAAAAGATGTCACTATTCACCAAAAAAAAAAAATTAAAAAATCAATTTTTTTTGCAAAAAAGTACAGCCGAAGTCAACAACTTCAGGCTGCTGCGCTGCGCCACTGCCCAATGTTGAAATGATTGGGTGTGATTGGCACACACACCGCGTTTGGCCTGTGGGAGTCCGGATCCTCGGTGGTACTTTCCTGCCATACTTCCTGCTATGCCCCAAAACGACGTCGTTTTGGGGCAGAATTTCAAAAAACCAAGGACGGTGAGGAAGGGAGGGGAGGAAGAGAGGAAGAGGGAGAGGGAGGGAGGAGGAGGAGAAGGAAGAGGGAGGGCCACGGACCGGGAGGGCCATAAAAATAGGGGGAGGAGGAGGAGGAGGAGGAGGAGGCGGCGGACGACGGCGACAGACGAGCTCGGCGGCGAGGACGACGGCATGGCGAGGACCCAGCGGCAAGACGAGGGACGGTGAGGGACGAGCTCGGCGACGCCGGACGAGCTGCGAGGGACGAGAAGGGGAAGAAGAAAGGAGTCCAGATCCTCTGTTTTGTTTTATTTTTTTTTTTGAAATTCTGCCCCAAAACGACGTCGTTTTGGGGCATGGCAGGGAAGAATGGCAGGGAAGAATGGCAGGGGATCCGGATTCGGCCTGTGGAGGGTATCATGGGTCCCGTTTTAATAATCTGAACCGTTAAATATGTATAACTCATCGAGTACTATATGTCTGCAAAAAATCACATTGATCGGATATCGATAACTATATGATCAGATCAGTTATGTACGAAAAATGGATGATGTTATAATTAATGATTGAGAAATAAATATATCTGATCAGATAGCTATCGATGTCCGATTAACGTGATTTCTTACAGGTACATAGTGTTCGACGAGTTATACACATTGAACGGTTCAGATTATTAAAATGGGACCCGTGATGACCTCCACGGACCAAACAAAACCGTACAGTGCATTGTAAAAAAAATAGCCAATAATTTCCAACTCCTCCTCACAGCTGCCGAAATGTACTGCTGGGGCCCACCTGTCACTATTCATCTCTTACACACTCTTTTTATACAATTTTTTAATACACATTTTTCCAAAAAAATCCAAAAAGTTAACCCAAACCTCCATATTTTTTTCTCAACTTTTTTAGTCCAAAAAGCCAAAAAGTACACTTTTTTAGTACACCCCAAACCAGCCCTTAATATTATTTTTTACAAAAATAAAATACTCGATAAACTCTACTTATTGAACAATTTGAATTATTGAAATAAAACGTGTGATAGTCTTCAAATCCTCTTCTGCCAGTGTCTCCAGCTATTCCTCCTGTCAACGGCTAGGATTTGGCTACGTCACTTTGGGCAAAAGTTACGGCTTAGATCATATTCTTGTTAATAAAAAATAAAAAAATAAAAAAGGATACCAAAGGACGACTCGTTGCTGGTTCACACAACAGGAATGAGTTCGTCGTCATCAGTGTTGATGAGATTGGATGAATAAGTGCCCCGCTAAATCTCCTTCTTTTTCTACTAATCTACATTGGCTCTTATCTCCTTTTCAATTCCATTTTTAGGTTTTGGAGAGCTTGAAGACATAAATCTTGTAAAAGTGTGACATTTTTTTGCTTTTTTTATTGCCTCTAGTTTTGTTTTTTGACTCCATTTTCAGATTTGGAGTAGACCTAGTTGCTCCTTTTCAGTTTATACAATTTGGGTTCTATTTTTCACTAAATTAATTTTAGTTTTTTTTTTTTTTTTTTCCATCTTGGAAACAAAAACAGAGTGAATCTATTTTTTTTGTTTATTGGTCAGTGATAAATCTAAAGTCATTGTTAGAGTTAGGCATAGATTTATGTTGGTTTTGTGGGATTTTTCTAATTTTTCACTTGAATCTTCAGTTCTTCAACTCTACAGAACAAATCCATTTCCAAATTTAGGACCTAGTCAAAAAGACTCCTATTGCTTGCAAAAATTCAACTTTGTCTGTGTTTTCTTTTTCTTGTTTAGAGATTTGAACATCTGAGCTTATGCTGCTTCAGAACTCAGTTGGGTTTGTTGATCTGATGCAGATTTACATTGTTAATAAGACAGAGGGAGAGAGGGAGAGACCGTCGATGTTCGCTACCGACTTGCATTCGCTGCCAATCGTCGTTCACTAGAGCTTCGAAGAGGGAGGGAAAAAGTGAATGGGAAGCTCTATTGTTGTGTTGAATGAAATGAAATTCAAATATATATATATATATATATTAGCAAGCATCTGATCTGAGCCATAACTTTTGCCCAAAGTGACGTGGTCAAATCTTGACCGTTGACAGGAGGAATGAGTGGAGAGATTGACTGGAAAGGATCTGGACTCGTCTCACGAACCCAATAACACCTTACTGTCCACAATATCTACTGAGAGGGAAATTTATGATCTGGAATTGGGTCGAGGTAACGGCTGAGAAGATTGGTAGCCAAGTGGATCATTGGACCGAAATGATCCACGGTCCATCCAGAATTGGGCTACTAGGACCTGGGCTGGGCAGGTGTTGGGCCAAGCATGCGCCGCCCAGTCCGGATATAAGTTGCTTGGTTAAGGCGACGCTCGGTTAGACCGAGCTACGTGTATGGCATAGGCGGCGATCGAGTTATGAGAACGGTGCGAAAAGGCGTCATCGACCGAGGTACTTGCCTGCCCGGCAAGAAGGACAACCACAGTCGAGTTGAATGACCAGCGCCCGGAAATGCGCAATCAGCCGAGATACCTGTTTGCTCGGCAGGGAGGCTGACCGCAGGTGCTCACGAGATGTCTCGGGCTCGGCTATGCCGAGGTGCTGCCTAGCCCGATTCTCTTGAGCGTAGCTAGTGAAGTGCATGGGTGTAAAGCGCAGCCCGGCCATGGATAGAGTAGCTTGGCTGCCGAGCTCTAACAGATAGGGCTGACAGTTGAGATTAGGTGATGTTCAGCGAGGTTTACGCTGACAGATGGGATAGCAAAGCCACGTGTCAGGAGATGATTGGGAGTGGATATTGGGCGCAGAGGGTATATAGGCATGTCTGCGCCCCCATACAGGGAGAGGAACATTTTTTGGTAAGAAAACTTTTACACTTAAACACTCTCCTCTCTCTCTCTCTCTATCCCATCCTAAGGTGTGTGTTAACTTGATCGTCGGAGGGGTTTTCCGGCCACACACCGCCGGGTAGCTCACCGCCGTTGTGCTTTTAGGTGATTGGACAGAAACGGAGCTTGGAAGAAAGGAGTGCGGGCTAGCCTAAATATTTGCTCCCCGTACAATTGGCGCCGTCTATGGAAATTTGGAGATTTGCAGATAAAACCTTGTCTTCCGAAGCTCATCTGATCGCCTTCAATGGCGAACAACGAGGAAATTCAAGTGTCCGCCATCGACGGAATCACTCCGGAGTCGGGCAGACGCAGAGAGGGACCTCATACCATCTCTCCGATGGGAAACTTGGAGACATACCCAGAAGGACAGTCAGGAGACGTGCGGGATAAGTGCGGGAGGAGTCATGGTCATTCCCGGAGTCCAGACGGTCATTGGCGGCAGAGAGACTCACAAGCCAGACGTCTGGAGAGCAAGTTGAAAGACCAAGACGCCGTCATCCGACGAATGGCGGCGGAGATGGAAGAACTGAAGCGGCATGTCAAGGGGAAGAGTGTAGTTGGAGTGGGTGACCACAGTGAGCGCACCCAACCCCGCCGTTCAGGTAGTCAGAGTCAGAGACATACACCTTCCATCTCCATTACCAGAAGTTATAAGGTTGGTGATTCCGACGTGCATGCAGAGAAGTCTAGCGCGCAAGATAGTACTTACCAGCCCTCACGTCCGGTGACGACGTCGAGGTACTCTTACTCCGCTCACTCAGAGGATTTGCGGGCGGTCTTAAAGGAGCGGGCTCGCCGGCGGGAGGCTCAAAGGATACCGGCATTCCAGCGGTTATCCTACGGGGTCCACGCTAGCGAGGAGGTCGGAATGCCTCCACCCCGCCATGTGGCACCGCTCCTAGTGGACTCAGATTTGGCAAGGTTGAGTGCCACCCCTTTCTCCCTGGAAATAGAGACAACACCTTTTCCATCGGGCTTCCTCCAGCCAAAGTTCACATTGTACCACGGAAAGACGGATCCTTACATGCATGTAAGCCATATCCGACAGGTTATGGCCGGACATAGGCGGAATGACTCTCTTATGTGCCTCATCTTTCCGTCAAGTTTGGGCGAATTAGGTTTGAAATGGTTCGAAAGGCTGCCGGAAGGAAGCATAGAAAGGTGGCATCAGTTGGCCGAAGCCTTTGTGACGCGCTTCAAAACCAACACCAAGACACTCAAGGAAATGGATTACCTACTGAGTGTCAAGATGGAACCGAACGATATGTTGAAGGCATACAACTCCAGATATTGGGAGACCTTCAATGAGATCTTGGATTGCCCGGTCAACCTAGCAATCACTCAGTACAAGCGTGGTCTCCCGGTCGAACATAGACTGCGGGACTCGCTTACCATGGATCAGCCGACGTCCATGGGTCAACTCATGCAGCGCATCAATGAGCACATCCGGGTTGAGGATGATGCTTCGGCATCTACCGCGAAGACAACTCCGGTAGCAACAGACAAGACGACAGCAGGCAAGGTGCACGCAGTAGGACAGGAGTCCAGCCGCTCAAGTGATAGAGCAGAGGAATCAGACCGTGGTTCGAATCGTAAGAACCGGGGTAGAGGACGACGGAACGACCTGGATGATTACAACCATGATGATGTAGCAGATGCCAACAGAAGATTGAAGGCAAGGACTGGCATCACTATGGTCTTCAAGATTCCAATTTATCGCATACTTAGTGAGACCCAAAACGAGGAGTATGGCCGGTTTCCTACTAAGTTGGGCGATTGACAGAAGGGCTACAATCCGCGGTATCGTTGCACATTCCACTGGGAGAGAGGCCACCGGACTGAGGATTGTTTGCCTTTAAGGCAACACTTAAAAGAGCTGGTCGCGGCCGGGCACCTAGACCTTTACATCGATGGCGGCGTAAAGCTGAACCATGCTCCGGTTGATTCCCGGGTACAAGATGACCGAGATGCGCCGCCACAAGGAGTTATTAATGTCATCCACGGCATAGTGGAACCGGAACGTGTTTGCGAACTCCGGGGTATGATCAAGAAAGCAGAGCATATGAGGGAAGTTTTGTCGGTGCAGCCCGCCATCAAGAGAGGGAAGACCGAAGAGAAAGATGTGATAAGTTTCTCTTCAAGGGATCTAGAGCGTATCTAGACGCCGCACAACGATGCCCTAGTAGTAACGCTACGCGTCAAGGAATTTGATGTCAAACGAATCTTGATCGATCAGGGAAGCTCGGTCGAGATCATGTATTACGACGCGTTCAAGCAACTCAAACTCCGAGAGACAGACTTGGCTCCGGCAACTTCGCCACTTGTTGGTTTCAACTCACAGCCAGAGTGGCCCTTGGGAAAGATTATCCTGCCGGTCAAAGCGGGATCCGTCGTCAAGCAGGTGGAGTTTTGGGTGTTACATGTGCCTTCAACTTACAACCTCATCCTTGGAAGGGGATGGCTTCACGCCATGCAAGCTGTAGCATCGACCTACCACTAGGTTATGAGATTCCCCCTGGCTATGGGGGCAATCGAGGAGATCTGGGGGGATCAAGTCATGTCCAAACAGTGCTTCGTGACGGTGAACGGAAGCCGGGCTGCTAAAGGCTTCGTGCAAATGATAGAAGGACCGGAAGACCGAGGAGTTCTGGAGGATATGGGCACCAAGGCAGAAGACAAGGCTGTAGAGGATTTGGTGGAGATGCGAATCGATATGGAACAACCGGATAAGTTCTTCCTGTTCGGTTCCAGCTTTACCGCCCAGGAGAGGACTGAGATGGTTGAGTTCTTGATGGCCAACATCGAAGTCTTTGCATGGTCGCCTTACGACATGCCCGACCTCGATCCAAGTTTTATTTGCCACCACCTTAACGTCTTCCCTGGAGCAAGGCCAGTCATCCAGCGAACAAGGAGGTCGGCGTTGCATCATGCCGAGGTAGTAGCAGAGGAAGTCAAAAATTTGCTTGAGGCACGAGCAATTCAGGAAGTGCACTACCCTCGGTGGATCTCCAACACAGTGGTGGTGCCCAAGAAGAATGGCAAGTGGCGAGTATGTGTTGACTACAAAACAGTCAACCGAGCTTGTCCCAAAGATAGCTTCCTCTTACCGCGAATTGACCAGCTCGTGGACTTGACGGTTGGCCATAATAGGCTCAGTTTCCTGGATGCCTACCGCGACTACCATCAGATCGCCGTGCATGGGCCAAACCGAGAAATCACCTATTTCACAACTCCAAGAGGACTCTTTTGCTACCGGGTCATGCCTTTTGGTTTAAAGAACGCCGGGGTAACTTTTCAGAGGATGGTGACCAAAATGTTCGCTCCTTTGCTTGGTCGGACAATGGAGGCTTACATCGATGATATGGTGGTAAAAAGCCGACATGAAGCAAACCATTTGTCCGACCTAGCCGAGATGTTTTCCATTCTCAAGAAGCGCACCTGAACGCGTCCAAGTGTGCCTTTGGCGTGGGATCCAGAAAATTTTTGGGATTCCTAGTCACAAACCGAGGCATCAAAGTAGACCCGACCCAGATCAGAGCCATGCAAGAGTTGAAGCAGCCCAGCTCGGCAAAGGACGTTCAACATTTGGCCGCATTGGCCACCGCGCTTAATCGATTTATAAGTCGGTCATCAGATCGCTGCCGTCTATTCTTTCAGGCATTGAAATCAAAGTTCTCGTGGGATGAAGAGTGTGACCGAGCTTTAGTTGAGCTCAAGGAATATGTTTCTTCTCCGCCATTGTTGGTTACGCCTAAGCTGGGTGAGGAACTTTACCTTTACCTCGCTGTCTCATAGCACGCAGTCAGTGCGGTGCTTGTCCGAGCTGAAGGAATCAAGCACCTCCCAATCTTCTACGTCAGTAAAACCTTGCTGCCGGCAGAGACAAGATACTTGTCGTTGGAAAAGCTTGCATTGGCATTGATGATGGCTTCAAGGAAGTTGGCACATTATTTCCATGCTCATACCATCATCGTACTGATCGAGTTCCCCCTGAAGGCCTTGTTTGAACGGGCGAACTTCTCTGGCCGAATTCTCAAATGGGCGGTCGAATTGGGGCAATTTGATGTCAAGCTTCAGCCACGCACAGCTATAAAGGCCCAAACTTTGGCCGATTTCGTTGCAGAATTCTCACCAGGGACCCATCCGGTATGCCCGGTCGATATTGCCGCGGCAGAAGAAGAAGACAATGCAAGCCAGTCCGAGTTACAACAACTTGGTGGAGTTGGCGTCACGGAATTTGCACGCCCCACCGAAGTGACCTCAACTTGTACAAATCTATCAACCGGTGACGCGACGACGGAGTCGGGTATTGTAGTCCCACCCATTCTATCCGGTACCGCATCACCAGGAGAGGAGGTAATGGAACTACTCAGCACAGAGCCTGTGGCCGGCATAATACCGCAACCTGGTGATTCGCCTATGGACTTAGACATCGTAGCTCGACTTGACGAGTCCGGTGCCGAATCATTAAGGGGTGTAGGAGTAGGACCAGTTAATGCAGAACTTGAAACCAGACAGCCGAGCAACCGTGATCTCATCACCCTTCGCAACTCTCAAGACCCATCAGACTGTTGGAAGCTTTTCGTGGGGGAGATGTGGAAGCTTTTTGTTGACGGAGCGTCCAACCGTCACGATGCCGGGCTAGGTATCGTTCTTATCTCCCCTAATGGCCTAACCATTGAACACTCCATCACACTTGGCTTCCCAGCATCTAACAACGAGGCTGAGTACGAGGCTCTTTTGGCCGGGCTCAAGAGCGCTATTCAGATGAAGGCTACCGAGCTGATTGTATACAGTGACTCCCAACTTGTGGTTAACCAAGTCTCAGGGATTTACGAAGCAAAGGATGAAAGAATGGCAAAGTACCAAGCTCTGGTCAGGGAACACATCAAACAGTTTCTGGAAATCAGAGTCCAACAGATTGGCCGTGAAGAAAACAGCCGGGCTGATGAATTGGCCAGCCTCGTTTCGATGGTAGATAGTACGTCTCCAAACCCCCTATTAATTGACTTTGTTCCACGGTCAAGTATTGAAGACGCCGGGCAGACGGATATACTCTGCGCCGCACTAGGCCCTTCTTGGATGGACCCCATAATCTTGTTTCTCAGGGACTGGACTCTTCCTACCGACAAGAAAGAAGCGCATAAAGTCCGGGTGAAGTCAGAGCGGTTTTGGCTCTCTCCATCTAGTGCGTTGTATAAAAAGTCCTTCACTGGCCCTTACCTAAAGTGCGTGCACCCGAGTAGTGTAGAGGCCTTCCTGTTTGAAATTCACGAAGGCATTTGTGGCAGCCATATAGGGGGCAGGTCCTTGGCCTACCGGGCTATTTCGCAGGGATACTGGTGCCGTTCATGTAGGCCGACGCATAGAAATATGTCCGTAAGTGCGAAAAATGCCAAAAATTCGCCCATCAGATCCATCAACCTGCCAGGGAACTTCTCCCACCGCCCTCGCCTTTGCCATGTGGGCCTGGACATATGGGGCCATCGCCAAAGATCGCAACCGAAAATTCTACATTGCGGCCACAGATTATTTCACGAAATGGGTTGAAGTTGAGCCCTTGGCAACAATCAAAGAGAAAGACGTGAAGCGGTTTGTCTGGCAGAGCGTGGTCACGCGGTTTGGCGTCCCAAAGATTTTGATTTCTGATAATGGCACCCAGTTTGACGGTCGCCTATTCAGAGGATTTTGTGAAGATCTGAAGATTGAATTTTACAACTCCATTCCGGCTTACCCACAGTCCAATGGTCAGGCCGAGGCATCAAACAAAACTATTCTTGATGGGTTGAAGAAACGGCTAGAGAAGGCAAAGGGAAAATGGGCCGAGGAATTACCCAGCGTCCTTTGGGCGTATCGAACAACCCCGCGGCGATCTACCGGGGAGACTCCATTTGCTTTGGCTTATGGCATGGAGGCGGTCATACCTCTGGAAGTTGGCATGCCCACCCTACGAAGCGAGAGTTTTGAGCCAGAACTGAATGCCGAGGCAATTGCCTTCGAGCTGGACCGTCAGGAAAAGGCTCTCATCTACATGGCCGCCTACCAACAAGAGCTCTCAAAGAAGTACAACAAGATGGTACACCCCAGACCATTCAAAGTTGGTGATTGGGTTTTGAGGAAAGTGATGGGCAACACCCTGGTGCCAGGTGAAGGCAAACTAGGGGCAAATTGGGAAGGACCATATAAGATCACCGGTTTGGCGGGCAAGGGGGCTTACCACTTGAAGGATCTAGAGGGAAGAGCAATACCCCGACCATGGAATGTGGCCAACCTCAAACTGTATTATTTCTAAGCTTTTGCTTTCTTTTCTTGTGCAAAGGAATTTTTTGGGCTTGCACTTCAGAATGTAATTCTTTTTGTCAATATATAGAAGTGATTTTGCTTTAACACTTGGACTGTTGTTTTAATTTAAAAACCGAGATGATTTGCTCCGGTTGGAAAAGTTGGTGTTTTGTCCAACTTAAGATTCCCAACCGAGATGATTTGCTTCGGTTGGAAGAGTTGGTGTTTTGTCCAACTTAAGATTCCCAACCGAGATGATTTGCTCCGGTTGGAAGAGTTGGTTTTTGTCCAACTTAAGCCATCTCAGCCGTGATGATTTGCTCCGGTTGGTGCAGTTAATGTTTTGTTCAACTTAGATATTTCTTGCCGAGATGTTTTGCTCCGGCTAGAAGAGTTGATGTTTTGTTCAACTTAGATATTTCTTGCCGAGATGTTTTGCTCCGGCTAGAAGAGTTGATGTTTTGTTCAACTTAGATATTTCTTGCCGAGATATATTGCTCCGGCTAGAAGAGTTGGTGTTTTGTCTAACTTAAGATTCCCAACCGAGATGATTTGCTCCGGCTGGAAGAGTTGGTGTTTTGTTCAACTTAAGATTCCCAACCGAGATGTTTTGCTCCGGCTAGAAGAGTTGGTGTTTTGTCCAACTTAAGTCTCCCAACCGTGATGCTTTGCTCCGGTTGGTGCAGTTGATGTTTTGTTCAGCTTAGATATTTCTTGCCGAAATGTTTTGCTCCGGTCGGAAGAGTTGGTGTTTTGTCCAACTTAAGTCACCCCAACCGAGATGATTTACTCCGGTTGGAGGAGTTGATCTTTTGTTTAACTTAAGATTCCCAACCGAGATGATTATTTCGGTTGGAAGAGTTGGTTGTTCGTTAAACTTGTTATCACCAACCGAGAAGGATATTCCGGTTTTTGAAGTTGCTGTTTTGTTATGCTTAAGTACTTCAACCGAGTTATGTATTCCGGTTGACGAAGTGTTCAAATTTATGATCTATACCGAGATGTTTTGCTGAAGATGGAATTAATGACAATCGTGCAAACACTTAGCAAAAATATCAAGTTTTTCATTGCTAGAAAGTCAGTACAAAAGGTGGGGACAGAGCCCGGTTACATCAGAAGTGCAGAAAGCAAACATACAAAGAAAAGAAAACTAAACTAGGGGGGAGAGGTTGGTAAACTCGTCCTCGGTGGTTTCAAGGTTAATGGTTGGGCTCTTGTCTTGGGCACCGGGCTCGTCGTTGCCGGGCTGCTCCTGCAACTCGGCATCCTCTGCCTCGGTATCTGTCTCGTCGTCTCTTTCTTCAAGCCCTTCCTCGGCCTCGGCTTGCAACGCGCTGAAGACGTCGTTTGCATAAGGCACGAGGTAGGCCGGTAGGGAAGCTGGAGGAGGATTGGAGAACACGTCGGTGCCGGAGCCCTGGCCGAGATGCTCACAAGCAGATTTCCAGCCGGCTTTGAAGTAGATGTCCTGAGTTGCGAACACCTGCTTCTTGTAGTTTTCTTCGGCTTCGTTGAAATCGACATTGTTTGCATCTTGGCAGTCCTTTTTTCTTGATTTCTTCAGAGCGTCTAGCTCGGCCTGGAGTTCATCTCGTTTTTTCTCGGCCGCATCCAGCTGACCGAGCAGTCTGTTGTTATCTGCATTGGCATTTTCAAGTGAAGTTTTTGCCCGGCCAAGCTTGGCTTGGAGGCTCTGGACTTGGCTGGCTGTGTCATTGGCCTTTTGCCTAAGTCTGTGGATGCGCTCCATTACCAAGTGTTGTTTTTGAATGGCCTACAAGAAGCAAAGCTCATTAGAAGAGGAACCGGGCAAACACTTGTGGAAATTTCAAATTGAGAGGAAGATTGACTTACCCTGGCCATCGACTTTACTGATGATTTTACCAACCGAGTGTCAGGGACGTGGTCACTGCCAACGACGTCGCTCGGTAGTAGGAGTGCCTTGGAGAGATCAAAGGCTAGTAAGTGTTCCTTGTCAGCCTTGATCGAAGCAGTCGCCGGGATGTCCTGACCCCGGTGTTTCAACTGTGGGCACTAGGCCGGTATTGGATTAACTGTTTCAGTAGGTTGCTCGGTGGTGAGTTCGGCCACCAGCTCGGCGAACGGATCCGCGCGAGCTCTTTTGCTAGCCCGGCGTTGTGTTGGTTGCTTGCTGGATTGCCCAGCTGAGGGGGTAGAAAGAGCGATCACGGCATTGCTAGCTTGTCCAGCTGTTGGCGAGTGGATGACAACGCTCGGGATCTCAGCTGATGTGGCGGTGAGCAAGTTCTTGATTCTGCTTCTTTTTGCTATCTCTTGCTCCTCGGTTAGATGGATGAGCGGAACGTCTAGAAGGGTTGGATCTGGTGGAGGTAATGGAGCGCGAAGGAAGTCTGTGACTTTACTCCGGCGGGGAGCGGAATATCTGTACGTGGGGGTGTAGCCGAGCAATTGGTTGCAATCTCGGTTGCGATACCGGAGTGCCGTCCTGATTGCCTCGACGTTGGGGAAGTGGTAGTTGGCTTGTAAGGCTTGGATTGCTGCAAAAAAAAAAAAAAGAGACCAGAGAAAATGATTAAGTACAGAAACAGGGAAAAAGTAAGTCAACCGAGTTAACTTGTGCGGCTTACATGTATTGCCAAAATTTTTGTTGATCATCCAGCCCGGTACTGCGGCTGTCTCGTAATTGCCCGACACCTAGAAAAAATCATCATCGTGAAGATCCTTGTCTGGAGTGCCGGTCACGATTTTCTCTCTACCCGGTCTAATTTTGAGGTAATAGGCGAGACCGTCGCCGGTGTGGCCTAATCTGTATTGGCGAAGGATCTCGGCTAGACCTAGGCTTATGCCTAGCCGATTGTTCAGTTCGTGCACGCCGTTTATTATCTGGTATGTATTGGTGGATACTTGGGTTGGTGCCAGCCCGGTTCGGCGCAGGAACTCGGTCATGAGGGGATTGACCGAGAAGCGGAGGCCTTCTTCTACTATTGACAGCACGGTGAAGGGGCATTGGCCAAGTCTGCCCCAGGGTGTTGTTTTCTCTTCCGCCAGCTCTAGATGGACGTCGGCCGGGATGCCGTACTCCTCTCTAAAGGCATCTAGCGCGGCTGGAGAGTCCACTAGGAAGCGGAATTTCCCCATGTGACCGAGCTAGTGTATCACAGCTGAGGGGTTTGGCACAGTGCTAGTTGGATTTTGCTCCGTCTTGAGAGCCTCAGTTGTGGTCAAAGGTCTCCTTGGACTCTGTAGGAAAAGGATGGCAAGTATGAGTGTGAGCGCGGTCGCGCAAAGCGAGCTTGATTTTAGCTCGGTCATGAAAAGTGCCAAACCACCTCGGTGTTCTAAGCTTACTAAGGAGCCCGGTCGCCCAAGCGGACCAGATATTAGCCCGGTTGAACGACCTGGTCCACTTTGCTATCTCGATTTTAGCTGGGTTTGTGACAAACATGTTATTTGCTTGGTTCTTAGAGTTTTTTGGATCAAAAGAAGACCAGGAGCCCGGTCCGCCCCAGTTTTTCAGTGTTCTTCAGGAAAAATGAAGAACACTATGAATGTTCGAAGGTTTAGGGTGGTTTTTGGGGCCCGAATCCTAAAAACTACGTTTTTCTACTCTAATGTGTGAAATACCAGGAGAAATGGAAATAAAAGAGAGGTTAAAGGGCATACCTGTGAAGGGCAGTGGTTCTTCCTTCTTCCAACACAAGCTCAACGATGGCGAAGGAGAAGGGGGCATAGGAACTCTGAGATGCTTGAACGAGGAAATGGCAGTAGGAAGGAATGAGAGAGGGGAGTGGCCTGTACATAGGCTGAAAACCGCCAAAATTTGAATTTCATTCGATGGCGGTTGGCCGCTCGAGGACGAATGGGAGGGCGCCACCTGTCACCATTAATGGCAGCATCAGAGTTGAAGAGACGGAGGACAGGTGAGGCGTCAGCCGAGCAAAATGAAAAGACAGGCTGGAGAGTCGAGGAGTCAACCGGGCTACATTTGAAGCAGGGATCACCAGCCGTGGAGTATAACCGAGCAAGTTTGCAAACAGGAACGTTTAACTAGCCCGGTCACCATTTCGCATTTTAACAACCGAGGAGGCGTAATCCCGGTCAAAGTGAATAATCCCAGTCACGTTTTTGCGGACGGAATTAAGGGGCAATTGAGAGGGAGATTTATGATCTGGAATTGGGCCGAGGTAACGGCCGAGAAGATTGGTAGCCAAGTGGATCATTGGACTGAAATGATCCATGGTCCACCCACACACAGACTGACCGGGTGTGTGGGCTGCTACGCGCCGCCCACCTGCTGGCTACTAGGGAACATCAAGGCGGTGTTAGAGCCACCACGCGCGCCAGTCTGGATATAAGTTGCTCAGTTAAGGCGACGCTCGGTTAGATCGAGCTACGTGTATGGCATAGGCGGCGATCGAGTTAGTGAGCAGCGCGCCGGAAAGGCGTCATCGACCGAGGTACTTGCCTGCCCGGCAAGAAGGACAACCACAGTCGAGTTGAATAACCGGTGCGGAAAAGGCGCCACCGAGAGATACTGTTTGCTTTCGGCGAGGAGGCCGACCGCAGGTGCTCACGAGATGTCTCGGGCTCGGCTATGCCGAGGTGTTGCCTAGCCTGGTTCTCTTGAGCGTAGCCAGTGAAGTGCATGTGTGTAACGCGCAGCCCGGCCATGGATAGAGCAGCTCGGCTGCCGAGCTCCAGCAGATAGGGCTGGCAGTTGAGATTAGGCGATGTTCAGCGAGGTTTACGCTGACAGATGGGATAGCAGAGCCACGTGTCAGGAGATGATTGGGAGTGGATATTGGGCGCAGAGGGTATATAGGCATGTCTGCGCCCCTACACAGGGAGATGAACATTTTTTGGTAAGAAAACTTTTACACTCAAGCACTCTCCTCTCTCTCTCTCTATCCCATCCCAAGGTGTGTGCTAACTTGATCGTCGGAGGGGTTTTCCGGCCACACACCGCCTGGTAGCTCACCGCCGTTGTGCTTTCAGGTGATTGGATAGAAACGGAGTTTGGAAGAAAGGAGTGCGGGCTAGCCTGAATATTTGCTCTCCGTACATCTACGCATGTGGGTCTACGAGGGTCTTCGGAATTTTTTTAAAGCTTTTTAGATTAAAATAATACTAAATAATAAAATAAGTTAAAATAATTAATAAAACAAAATATGATATCAAATTCATAACCATTTTATTTTTTTTCTGATAAATATCACATTCAACTAAAAAAATAAATAAATTCAATCTTCAACCCCAACACAATTATTTTAGGGAGATTTATTAGAAAATCATTTTTCAAGTGTTTGTATCCCAATTAGTCCATAAAATATTCTTGTATTCTAATAAGTCCTATTATTTGAACATTTAATTTATCAAATCTTAATTCTCATATTTAAAGTATTTTATGTACATTTATACCTTTACAAAAAAATTTTAAACGGTTAGTAAGTTAGTGATGTAAACATTCATATTTTACAAAATGAATATTCACATTGACAACGTAAACATTCATATTGAAATGTTAATATTCACATTATTGGTATGAACATTCACATCATAGAACATTCACATTGTAAACGTAAATATTATTAGGGATATTTAGTAGCTATATTGCTCATAAGACTTATTAAAATATAAAAAAATAATATAAATTAAATAAAATATAAATAGATTAAAAAAAATTATGAAAAAATACCCCACTGTTTCAACTTTTCAACTTTTTAAAATAATCGAAGACAAATAAACTACTGAAATAACGAACTTGCTGGACGGGCCATATATTTTATCTTCAACATTGACGCCCTTGATTCAACACAATCAAGAACATCGTGTGCGCATCTCTCCTTCTTCTCTGGGTTTCATTATTAGTACTCACTCTCAATGCCGAGATCATCGCGTTACGATCTTCCCATAGGCTGATCTACAATCGGAACGATCGATTCGATTTCGATTTCTATTTCGATTTCGATTTCGATTTCGCACTGTGCTCATCATTCCCTAACTGTGTATACTACTACTACTTCTACTACTACTACTTCTAATTTGGGGTTTTAGGGTCTCGAAGAGCATCGAACAATGCCTTCGGTGCTGACCATTGAATTCCTTACCCGCCCTTTTGTTCCTTACCTGACCTCTTTCCATGGCGCTTCAAGCTTTCACCGTCTGAAAAGTCTTGAAAAGTGTGATCGGCGTGGTAATCTTAGTTAATGCTTGCTTTTTTTCGTGTTTTTCTTTTTGGGTTTTGTTTTTCATCTTTAATCAGATCGTATCGAGCAAAGTTACCCAATTATTCGTTGACAAATCGGCGATCGATCGAGCCGTTGCGAAATCTGAATTGCCTCTGAAACAGCAGTATTGATTGTGGGGTTCCCTTGTTTTGCCTTTTGTTTCACAGAGGTAGTTTCTAATTCATATCTGTGTCAATGATTAACTATATAGCTTTTTGGTGCTTTTCAATTTTTAATAACCCGTCATAATTTTGTAGCTCATACATAATAATGTGTATTAATTTATTATTATGTAAAGAGAAAAAGGTTGTGTTCTCATTATTATCATAATGAACAGCTTAATTGTTGGCACAATTCAGTTTCTTTAATTTTCAAAGGTCGTTTCTTGGTAGTGAGCTTACTTTTGAGGTACACGGATTCATTGTCTATTTGTGCAGTCTCTTTCAGTGAAAATGAAAGTGAAAGCACAATTTGATCAATCTGAAGGTTAATTGTAATGTATTGCTTAAGAAATATTTTTTTTTTTTTTTTTTTTTGGGGGGGGGGGGAGGGGGGAGGGGGGGGGGACCTCATTTTGTGTTAATTTTGTTTCCCGAGAAAATTGCATCTACCAAACTTCTTCTCTTTGCTTATATTTTTGTTTTGGGGGCAAATGTTAGATTCCCACAATCCTGCCTTGTTTGCCTGTTTGACTATTGTTTTGTTTGTGCTTATATATTTGATATACTCCTTACCCTCTTAATTTTGCCTTATCTTGTCCCGGAAATAAGTAAGTTTGAATCTTGTGAACACTTTGTTCTAATTTATATTGTTATATTAATAATACCCAGTTTGGAATATTGGATTGCATTTATTGGCTATGAAGAGTCTATTCACAGGGATTTATAGGGGAAAAGCGACAAAAAGCCGTTAATTGTTTTGTTCTCATTTGCTTTTATGTTATTTTTCTCATGTGGTTTTCCCTTTTTTCTCTCTTTTTAGCTGGGGATTCATTGACTCGTAATTTTTTGTTCAGTCTATTAGATCAGGACTCCCACTACTTCTTGTACTTAAAGCTAAATGAAGTATTAGGTTAGGACCACCTATGGCTTATTTTCGTTATTTTCTTCTTGAATCATAATGATGTTTTTGAGTAACTGATAGTATTAGTGCTTCTATGGCTATTTGAGAAGTAGCTTTATTGTGTTTGTCTTGTTCTATTGATGGTTGGAATTAGGGGCAGACCTACGAATTTTCTCTTATGGGTATTTGTGGGGTGATGGGGGGTTTTGAGGGCTGAGGGAAGTGAGTAGTTACATTTCCCTGTTGAAGTTTGACAGTTTAGTACTGTTGATGCAGCCTTCTGTACACAAACTACATGCTTTCTCTATCTGCCCCATATGGCGGTATCTGCTGTACACAAACGCATTAGCATATTATGCCACTGCAATGTGAACCTGTTGAAACCATGTTATTGCCACCCTCAGGCTTGTCTTTATTTGCAATTGGGTTTTTGGGCTTCAGCCTGAACCTAGGAAAACTTGATGGGTTAAGCTAGGGCAAATATACTGCCTGAGTTTGTGCTTGAGCTAGTAAATTACCATAAATTAGTCCACATGTTTGGATTTTTGCTGACATGCTGCCGTTTGAATTAGCTATGTGCTGTTCATTTGACTTTGTTTACGAGTGTGCTTAGTCCTTTGACTAAAGCAGTTTCTCTTAACAGCTTGCGACTTCAGTGATGGACATTGGTTCTACATCAATTTCAAAAGATGCAAACAGTTCACATGACTTGAAGCAGTTGCATCCGGAGCCATCACAATGTAATGGTGGTGTCATAGAAAGTGTATCTGATGACCTTGGGAATGATCTGGGTGAATTTCTACATATTCAGGATGACCATAAATTGTCACTAAACTCCATTTTACCTCAATCTTCTGACGATAATGAAAACAGCACTGTGGAGAAAGAAGATGGATGTGAAGAGCCCGATCAGACTGGATCAACCATTGTAACTTCTGATAAATGCTTATCCGAGTGCAAAACATTTCCATTGTCTAGTGAGAAATCACCATTTGCCGTGTCTATTGATCTGGAAGATGGGGACAGGGAGGGTGCTGAAGTGGAAGATGAAGAGGAATCTGCTGCAGTGGTGAAGCAAAATTACTATGAATCTGTTATGCCAGCTCAAACTAAACATATATTGTTGCCTGTAAGTTTGCACTACTTATCCTTGATAGTGACTATTGTGGATTCATTTTAGGTCCGAGTGCTTTCCATATTGTCATGTGTCGTGATGCTTGGATTCCTATCATGTGAATTTGATGCTGATTCGATCCAAGACAGATAGTTAAGGTCACGTTTGGTTTCCAGATAGGATAAGGAGGGGGGATAGGATTATCCTTGGGGTAAGGAGGATTGTGGAGGTAATCTATTCTATCCCATCCCATGTTTGGGAGAGACTGGATTGGGGATTGGGATTGAGTTATCCTCCATTTATGGGATATAGTGTTCTATCCGGAGGCACTGTCAACATCATCAAATTGTGCAATCAAATGTGGGATAAATGGCTTCATTGGATGACCAAACATGTCAGTCATATCATCTGCCTAGATCATTCCAATTTGAAGTATTTGGGCAGTGCTTACCTTACCTGCATGCTTTGGCACAATCAGGATGTTTCTTAAAGGTGCTAATGGTAAATAGTTAATTTACATTTTTCATTGTTTGTGGGTTCTCGGGGGTATTGCCTTCAGTTTCTTCTAGGGGGTGGGGTAAGTGTGTGGGAGGTGGTTGGGGTTGGGTGCTGGTACACTTTTCAGGGCTATTTATGTACAGATTAGGATTTTTAAGTGTTGTTAATCCCTAATATTGTTCTTCACTTTGAGCCAAATTCCAATAAGAATTAGATACTATTGATGGCTGGAAGTAACATTCTATATCTTCCCGCCTGGTAGATTATTTTTGATAAGTATGTGACTTATGTTGCAAGAACTTTCTTAATGAGAAGTAATAAGAGAAGGTTTGGGATGTGGCTCCTTATTTAGGGAGAAAGAAACTGCAGGTTGTTTGAGGGGAAGGAAAGTTTGATTTTTGCTTTGAAAGGGATGTTGTTGGCTTCCTTGTTTTTGTGGACGAGATATGATTTCCCCATTTTTCATTGTATTCTTTTGCTGATTTTTGGGAGAGTTGCATATACTTGTATATATACCTATTGATATATAGGTTTTTCTTTGGGTCACACCTTTTGATCTGGAGAATAGCTGTCAATCACAAAAGCTGATTAAATGAACCCTGGTGAAATAAGTTTTTTTTTTTTTTTTTTTGACAGTTCCATTTGTTCTCTCTTCTTTGTTCTTTATTTCTCTCTCTTGCAGACTCCTTTGAAACTTGTATCTGCCATGAAAGGTAGCCGTGAGAAACAGGGGACACCACCAATGAATCTGACTGTGACATGGGCTCCAGACGTGTACGATCCATCTCCAGCAGCACCAACATGTGTGAGAATCAAGAAACCACTGTCCAAGACTGAAAGGAAGAAAAAAGGAAAGAACAAGCAGAAGGGCAGCAAATCTTCTAAAGGGGGCAGCAGCGGCAAGGACAAAAAACAGGTTCGAAAAAATGGTGGTGGGAGTTGTAACAAGTGCCACCAATCGCTGAATGACGATAATGACAGAGCGGTTGATTACAATGAGGCTTCTGTGGAACTGGGGGATTTTGACGTCGGTAGCCCGGACTCATATTGTGGGACTAGTTTCCTTGAGAAATACGTGCCAAAGTTGCATTTCCCGGTTGCAGAGGCTACATAGACGACTACTATTTTCAGTCACTTCATTAGTCATCCATTTGTTATTGGCGGTGTAGATAAATAAGTACCGGTTTATGATCTTGTTGCGGTGTTGTTGATCTGTGGTTGTAATTGTGCTTTGGAAACATTTGACGATTTTCATCTGCAGTGCTTTTGTTGATGAGCTGCTATGAGACCTTCACAAACTTGAGGTTTTGTTCTGGCCTTGGAGTTGAGTGAGAGCTTGTTCTTTTTCTCTCTATTCTGGCTAGTAATACAAACACAAGAAACACACCACGCGTGAGGTGTTTCTTGTTTTCTTGTATGTATGTTATGATGATGATGATGATGATGATGATGATGCTTGTCCATAATTTGGATCTTGTTATGCTGCTTTCCATTTTGGATCCTCACCCCGTTTGGTTTTGAATTTTCAAAAATAGTGTTATGAGTTTTCAATTCATATTTTTATATTTTTAATAATTTTTAAAAATATTTTAATCAAGTTTTTAATTTTTAAATTCACTTAATCTTAATATAGTTAAAAGGTAAAAAAATTTGTGTAAAAATCTTTAAAAAAATCATTGAATATAAAAAAATATGAAAATGTATTAAATTTTTATATTTGTTTTATATTTTTTTTATTTGGTGAATTTTCTAAAGGTATTTTTTTTTTCAAATAATATGTTTTAGGTGTATTTTAGATGATTTTTTATTTTATTTTTATTTTTATTTTTTGAGAATGGCATATTGTAGATTAGATGTATCTAAAGAAAAAAAAATCTTGTGTAAAATATTAAAAAAAATTACTAAAAATAAAAAAATTCAGAAAATAAAAACTCAACTTTGTGGAACTAAACAGTGATCTAAACATCTAGACAGACTAGTGCAAGTTTAAGTGGTGGCTTGGGTTCTTGTTTTGTTTTTGATGACCAGGTGTCTACTTCAGTTTATGCCTACCTCGATTAATTTTCAGATCCATGCAAAAGGCTCTCCTTATGTAGATTTGACAAATCTCGAGCAGTGCTCACTGGCATGGGGCACAACGACTAATCTCGAAATTCACGCAAATCGCCCCCTTTACCTGGATCGGGCAAATCTTGGGTAGAGTCCACGAACATGACACATCTCGACTAATCTCGGGACTTAGGAATAGAACTGTGTAGGAGTTAGGAATGGCCCCAGCCCCCTCCCCCTCCCCCTCCAAATTTTGACAATTTATTATTAATTTTATATTTATTAGTCTTTGTAAAATGTATAATGAGATGATTTCTTAATTTTATAAAAATTACTTTACTAACTTTCTATTTTATTAGTATTTTAACATATATAATGAAATGATCTCTAATTATTTCATATTTTAAATAACTATATTAATTTTAGGAAAAATTAGTCTAAGATCTCTCTTTCATTTTTAGTAATAGAAGAGATTCACGATATTATTTTATGATGTCTAAAGTCCCTCAAATCCACGCCCATATATCACAGAAAAATTTGACTCTCTCTCTCTGCCATCTTTATGCAAGTTCATTTCTTTCTCTCTCTAAACCAAACCCTCTCTCTCTCTCTCTCTGCACATTTCTCTCTCTTTGCTCCTTTCTCCTTTCTCGGTCTTCATCTCTGATAGCACCACTACCACCCTAACATTATACACAGACTTTGAGATCGGTTCATTTTCAGCAATTATACACAGAATTTGAGATCAAATACATAGATAGAGAGAGAAAGAGAGGAGAGAGAGGGAGAGAGAGTACATATAGTGAGAACTGATCGAGAGTCTGATTGAACCAGAGTTCCTGATTGGTCAAGTAATTGCTGCTACTACTAGTGAGACTGTTAAGGATCCGAGATGATGTTACAAAGGCTTTTGAGTCTGAGAGTGTCAACATCAACAAGAAGAAGGAGGCGAGGTATGAAGCGAGCTTCATATCTAAACAATTACTCTGAGTTTCATCGAAGCAAAGAAAGTTTTGGAAGATTACTTATGATATATATGTTTGGGTTAAAATTTTTAAGGGCCCATATCTACAATTGTTTGGTTTTTGGACTTTTTATACATAAAGACTTTTGGTGGAGAAGTTATTGGATAGAACCACACAAATTTCTCTGGTCGGTGACTTTTATACATAAAAACTTTTGGTCGGTTGTCACGACCCAACCCCAGGAGCTTAGAGACGGAATTGCAACTTACTAAATAATTTCTAATCGTAACAAATTACGTGGCACAGGCAGAGGCAAAATGGAAGTAAGAAAATAATTAAACAGAAAATTAACTTTATTCAACTATTTTGATAAAAGAAAGTACATCTATAGGGCTTTTATTTATTTTTTATTTAGTGACTGGCCCCCAGTAAAAAAAAAAAAAAAAAAAAAAACAACAACAACAACAAAATAATGGATTAATATCAAATTCTTATACAAGTTCCATTACATAAGGTTACGAGTCTTCCTTACATCTCATCACTTCAAAGGATAACAGCTATAAGCACATAGTAGAGTGAGAAATATTATGCCAAGAGTATAGGGAACACAAAATAACCATGGATAGTTAGTTAGAATAACTTAATTTGAATAAACAAATTATTTAAAGTGACAGAAACTAAAATACATAAATTATGTAAATAAATAACCATAACTATGGTACAGAACAAAACAAAACAGAGTTTACTGGAGTGACAGTCAGAACAGAGGTTAATGGATTCATGGCAAACGGAGGACCACAAAGTGGGCAAACGGAGGACCACAAAGTGGCCAAACAGAGGCTAATGGTTATTTAAGTCCCCCAAGACATGGGACTCCCGTGGTGGTACTTACAGAAAATAATTGCTTACAAAATGATTGCCAAATAATTATTAAAATTTAAACAGATATATTCATGGGTTTCAATTTAAGCAAATAGAGTTCAGAAAATAATTAATATAAACGAAATATTAATATAATTTATAAAACGCAATTTGCGTAAAATAAATTATGGTAACTCAAAATATACGTAAAATATATTATGGTAAGTTAAGGTATAATATAACTCACCTTAAAATTGAGTCTTACTATTTCCATCCTATTTTTCCTATCTTTTCGAGACTCCCTTCTATGCAGTACCTCTCATAATTTTCCTTCTTTTTGGTACTTTCAATTTTGCTGCCTCGGCTTGCCTTATATACACAAGGCCCATATCCTCATAATGATGACTAGATCCAAAATCATATATATTCTGTACAAGTGGCGTAACCCACCTGTACGGGAAAGAGATAAACCTTCTCATATAATTCTGTTGATCAAGATTGCGCTCCTCCGTACGACGTCACTTTATCCCCTGAAAACACAAATGTGAGCTAGCCGACGGGTGTGTGTCGGATACCTCTCCGATGCCTAAATCAGCGAAATAGATAAATAGACAAAAAGCTCTGTGTATTCGGGAATCAAAGTTGTGTTACCTCTCCACAGGTGATGTTGTGAGCTTTTATAGGTTCTGCGTGGCACAATCCCAATAGGACTTTTACTCCTCCATGTAGAGTCCTCCTAGGATTCACACTCCTGAAAGATAATGCTTATCCTTCAACACCCCCCTTACTACTTAAACCAAGTGAGATGGTTTTACCATGGTCGGATTCTAATTTGACTGAGGTAAGCATGGTTATGCTAAGCCGCAGACTAGACCGAGCTAACTTTAGCTCGGTTCTTCCATTCACTGCTCTTACCCCGGTTTTTCCAGTACTAACCATGGTATGTTCAGACCGAGATAACAAATAGCCAGGTCTTGATCGGGCTAACCACAATACGCCATGACCGGGCTAACTTCAAGTGCCGCGACCGAGCTATCCACAAATCTCTCTCAGACCGGGATAACAACAAGCCTTTTTGGACCGGGATAGCAATAGGGCTTACCAGGACCGGGCTAACCACAAGCCGCTTTCATCCAACCCTTCTTATTGTGGCCCAAAGAACGGTCCATTTACCTAGCTCGACCCATTTACCCAGCTCGGCCCAATTTAGGTATAAATTACCTTCTCAATTGTCCCTTAATTCCATCTGTACAACATGATAGGGATTACCTGCCTACCAGCCGAGCTAAAAACTTTAGTCTTACGACCGAGTTAAACTCTTTAGCCTTTTCAGCCGAGCTAAAAATCCCTCTAGCCTTTCCAATCGAGCTAAATTTACACTGGGCTCTAACTGTCCGGTCAAAACGTCCCTTCAATCGCAGCAACTGAATCGCTTCTCATTCCAAGGGCACGTGGCATATTCTGATTGGCCGAAGGCAACTGTCACGCCGTCTTCGTACCTCGTGTTTTTTGAACAGTCCCGCCTAAATTTTGGGCTTTTCATTAAAACAAACCCTTTCAATATCTTTTGAATCACTCGAATCACTATTCATTTCCTCTTTCTTCCATGCTTCTGATCCTCCTCGACCCTGAGCTTGCTGAGTTCGTGTTCTTCACTATTGGTGCTTTTATCTTCAGTTTCTTCCTCTTGTCCTGGTAAGCTACTCAAATCTGTCTTGTTTTTGTTGTTTTCGCATTTGTTTTTTACAATCCACGGCATATTGTTTGTGTTTTTGCAAAACACATTTTCTGCTTGGTCATGCGTTTTCTGGAAAAAAAACTTATTAATAGAACCACCTGAACTCATAAAACAATCTGTAGAAACACTGGGTTTGATCCCAAATAACCATGCAACCGAACTAGGAAGTTGTTTTCCTTGGTTGTAAGCCTAGCCATACCTGGCAACCGAACTGAAACTCGTGCCATACTTGTAGCTTCCATAAGTCAAACCACCGTTTGATTCAACTAGCCGAGCTACTGAACCGCGCTAGGTCTGCGCAATGCCGCACTAGAGAGCCTCAACGCTGACCGAGCTAAATCTTAGACCAACTCCCTTAGTTAAAACCAGACTAAGAAAGTGGCCCCAAAGGCTCGACCGAGCTAAATCCCTTTGCTCAAACCGAGCTAAAACTGAGTACCAAGCGTAGCCGAGCTAGGGCTTTATTTATCTTGCCTTTGTTTCTTGTAGCACGGTCCAATGATCAGTGCTTAACACTTTTCTTTTTTCACTTTGCAGACTTAGGTTGCCCAGGCACTCCTTTGAGCGCTCAACCGAGCTACTCAGCATTGTTCTCCAACCAAGCTAAAACTCAGATTTAATTTATTCATAACTTAAACCATAGATGAGAAAGTATAGGTTTTTAGTAAACACACCTGGTGGTATGACTGAATTCTGAAAAGATTATAATATCCCTGACGATGTTCACCTGACCTTAGCCGACCTAGATATCATACCTTGGGGAAACCCTGGTTTTGTTCCCTTTACCCTTCTTTCCATCGTAGAAACCGGCCTAAGATTCCCTGTACAGCCTCTCCTCTGTGAATTCCTTAGGCAGACCAACCTTTGCCCCACCCAACTTTCCACCAACTCTTACCGCATAATAAACGGCATTGCCGAGCTAAATCGCCGGGCTGGTCTTAACCTTGGCTTAGCCGAGCTCTTTCACCAATATTCTATAGGCTCCGCTGAAGATGGATGGGTCTATTATTTAAGAATAAGACGCCGGCGTGAAAAGATAATAAAAGACACATCGGATAAAGACGTGAACGACGACGATTTCTTCTGGGTATCTGGGAATTTTGAGGGCCACCAAGCCCAGATCCCTGGTGACAGAATAAATTGGAACAAGGGTGTAGTTGGTAGGTTTATCTCGGCTCCATTGCATGCATTTTTTTACTTCAGTTTTCATCATTTGAACCGAACTAACAGTTGCCTTTTTTCTTTTTATGCAGACTCAAACTTCCTCAAGTCACAATATAGCTATCCCAACCTAGCTACCCTTCGTGCCACGCTGCGATATCCAAACCGAAGTTGGACCGAGCTACTAAATTTCCAGCCGACCTATCGATACAGTGGCAAGCGAAAGACCAAGGTAACTGATTTTTTGTTGGAAGCTTCACCTGAATCGGACCCAACCTTACCCCAGGTCAATCTAGACCCTCTAACTACTGAACAAGAGATGGCCAAGAAGAGAGTCGTGCGAGTCCTTTTGACCGAAACAAATCCGACCGAGGTACCACCAGCTGGTCAAACTCAAGAAACTGTGGTAGCTCTGCCAACCCAACAGCCTTCGTCATCGCAGCCAAGCAAGCGTGCTCGGACTTCCACAACCGAGCCACGCCTTGTTGATAAAGACGAAACCGTGGTTCCGCAAACAACTCCGCCAAGCCCTCCACCGAGCCCAGAACCAGAGCGCTCTAACTGAGCTACCTCCTCTAAGTGGGCTCCAAAAATCACTTTTTAGAACCGTGCCATCATCGATACTGATTTAGTGGTCGTAGAAAAAGACCACATGATGGCATTCAACCTGGCTAAAGGTGTTTGCCTTCTAGCCGACATGAGGCACCACGACCATCTGACCGAACTGAAGGCTCTTCGTTCGTCCACAAAATCAATGGTGCTAGTAAGTTGCTCTTTTACTTGATTTCAAGAAATTTTTCCAACTTTTACCTCGGTTATATTGAAAAAGTGTTTTACCATCCTTTTGCAGGCCATACAGAAAAACCACATCACTTACAAGCGAGTGTTGGAACTCCGAAAAACAACAACGCAGGCCATGACAGAAGCTGAAGCCAAAACGGCCGAGCTAAAAGAGTCCCAACAGAAGACGGTCGAGCTAGAGGTTGAGGTAACCCGTCTGACCGGGCTAGTTACTTCGGCTAACGCTGACAAACAAAGGGCCCTGACCACGATGAAAGATAAATACCTGCGCGAGCTGGCCAAGCTCGAAGGAAAAAAGAAAGTCGAAATAACACTCGCTGAAGAGGACCGGGGTTTCAAACAGGGTGAAGCCCTATACATTAAGTAGTGTGAAGCTGCAAAGGATCTCTTCTTTAAATGCGGGTGGAGAGGTGCTGTGGTGCAGCTCGGTTATGGGCTTGAGACCGAGGTCTTCAATCCTCCTCAATACTTCATACCGAGCTCACTGGCAAAGTATGCTGCTGCTACTCAGCAACAATTTCTCGAAGCTTCGAACGATGAAGAAACTGAGCCCAATGATACCCCGGTCGTCAATGATCCTGTCAATCAGTCAGCTCAGGCGGAACCAGCGATGGAAGACCTGACCATACTCCCGACTAAAACCGAGCTTCCAATTGAAACCGGGTTGCGAGTTGAACTTGATACTGATCTTGATGATCTGTTTGCCTGACTTTGTATTTTTCTTCTTTTTGCTTTTGGACACAAATTGTAACCGGGCTGAGGCCCACCTTTTGTACTTATTTTGAATTTTCAATGAAGTTTGCTTTTTTGTTCCAACTCTTATTTCGGTTGATCTCTATGTTTGTACTTTACTTTCTGACTGAAGTTTTGGATGAGATACAACATTCTCTTGCCGAGATACTTTATTCCGGTCTTAACATTGCAACTATAAGTATGCCTGCCAACCACTCTTTAGCCGAGATCTTTACCTCGGCTGAAGATTACCAAGAGTTGGTTTAATCCAGCTAACCACTCTTTAGCCGAGATACTTACCTTGGCTGAAGATTACCAAGAGTTGGTTTAATCCAGCCAACCACTCTTTAGCCAAGATACTTACCTCGGCTGAAAATTACCAAGAGTTGGTTTAATCCAGCCAACCATTCTTTTGCCAAGATACTTACCTCGGCTAAAGAGTACCAAGAGTTAGTTTAATCCAGCCAACCTTTAAATTGGTTATTCCTGTCATTTTAGAATAAAGTGTTTGGTTATTCTGACCAAACGTCCTGCCGCCTAGATCCTTATCCTAGGCTTAGGAAGGGTGTTGGTTTTTCCAGCCAACCTCTAAGTTGGTTTTTTCAGCCAACCTAAAGTAAAGTGTTTGGTTATTCCGACCAAACGTCCTGCAGCTTGGATCCTTATCCTAGGGCTTAGGAAGGGTGTTGGTTTTTCTAACCAACCTCTAAGTTGGTTTTTCTAGCCAACTTAAAGTAAAGTGTTTGGTTATTCTGACCAAATGTCCTGCAGCCTGGATCCTTATCCTGGGGCTTAGGAAGGGTGTTGGTTTTTCCAGCCAACCTCTAAGTTGGTTTTTCCAGCCAACCTAAAGTAAAGTGTTTGGTTATTCCGACCAAACGTCATGCAGCCTGGATCCTTATCCTGGGGCTTAGGAAGGGTGTTAGTTTTTCCAGCCAACCATGTTTTCAATACTCCTAACTCACTAAAACAATTTTTATAGAATAAAACACTTATGCTGAAAAGAAAACTACTTGTTTTATTGGGGGGAAAAGAAAAATTACAAGTATTCTGAAGAAAGGCTAAAAATAAAATAGTTTGAGATTGGCAGTGTTCCATGGCCTGGGAATTGCTTTGTCATCCTCATCTTCTAAGTGGTATGCCCTTTTGCCAGCTAATCCGACCACTTTGTAAGGTCCTTCCCAATTAGGCCCTAACTTGCCATCTCTTAGTACCAAGGTGTTTCCTATCACTTTGCGCAGTACCCAATCTCCGATTTTGAATTGCCTTGGATGCACCGTCTTGTTATACTTTCTGGACAACTCTTGTTGGTATGAGGCAATGTGAACCAGTGCTTTTTCTCTTCTTTCTTTGGCGAGGTTGAGTTCCAATGCTATGGCTTCTCCATTTAAGTCTGGATCAAAATTTTCGCTTCTAATTGTGGGGAGGCCAACTTCCAGTGGGATTGCTGCTTCTATGCCGTAGGCTAAAGGGAATGGTGTTTCTCCTGTTGATTGTCGAGGTGTGGTGCGGTGCGGTAAGCCCATAAAACATGAGGAAGTTCCTCAGCCCACTTGCCTTTTGCCTTCTTTAATCTTTTCTTCAGTCCATCCAAGACAACCTTGTTTGATGCTTCTGCTTGGCCATTTGCTTGAGGATATGCCGGTGTAGAATTGTAGAACTCTATCTTGTATTCTTCACAAAAGCCTCTAAAGATTCTGCCATCAAACTGAGTGCCGTTGTCTGATATTAGGGCTTTAGGTATGCCGAACCGAGTAATGATATTCTGCCAGACGAACTTCTTCACATCCTTTTCCTTGATTGATGCCAATGCTTCTGCTTCCACCCACTTTGTGAAGTAGTCTATTGCTGCGAGAAAGAACTTCCTGTTTCCGGGTGCTATTGGAAGTGGTCCTACTATGTCTAAGCCCCACATTGCAAAAGGCCATGGGCTGGTCAATAGTAGGAGCTCTCTGGCTGGCTGATGTATTTAGTGTGCGAACTTCTAACATTTCTCGCACTTCTTCACATACTTCTCTGAGTCTGCCTGCATGTATGGCCACCAGTATCCTTGCGAAATGGCTCTGTAAGCTAATGATTTTCCTCCTTGGTGGCTTCTGCACACACCTTCGTGTATCTCGAACAAGAATACTTCCACTTTGCTGGGGTGAACACACTTTAGATACGGTCCTGAGAATGACTTTTTGTACAATGCCATAGAAGGGGAGAGCCAAAATCGCTGTGACTTTGCTCTAATTTTGTTAGCTTCTTTCTTTTCTTCCGGTAGGATGCCATCTTTTAAGAACATTATGATGGGATCCATCCATGAAGGGCCCAATTCGGCGCAACATACCTCTTCTGCTTCGGGGTCTTCAATGCTTGGTCTTGGTAAGTAATCAATAAGCAACGGATGAGGGATGGATGTATTTGCCATTGAAGCAAAGCCTGCTAGTTCGTCTGCTCTGCTGTTTTCGTCCCTGCCAATCTGTTCTATCCTTACTACTTCAAATTTCTTGATCTCTTTTTTGACTAAGTCTTGGTACTTAGCCATCCTGTCATCCTTTGCTTCGTAGTCGCCCGAAATTTGGTTTACCACTAGTTGTGAGTCGCTGTAAACCATTACCTCGGTGGCCTTCATGTAGAATGCTGATTTGAGACCTACAAGAAGCGCTTCATATTCTGCTTCGTTGTTTGATGCTAGGAAGCCAAGGTTGACTGCTTGCTCCACAACTAGGCCGTCTGGTGAGATGAGGACTATGCCAAGTCCTGCGCCGTGCTGGTTGGATGCTCCGTCTACGAAGAGCTTCTACATCTCTCCAACGAATAACTTCCAGCAAGTGGAGGGGTCAGATGATGTCGTGGGGTCAAGAATGTTGGCTGTGTTTTCTTCAAGGTCCATGCTTCCTGTTTGCCCCTCGCTATCTGATTGTACCAAATCTTTGTTTGTTGTTGAGTCTTGGCTTGGTGTAGCATGGTTCGCTTCTTCCTTGCTTTCTTTACTGCAGTTCGCCTTGGGTCTCGACCGAGTATCTCGCACTGAGGGTTGCGCTTATTCAAGATCAACTTTTATCCCTAGTTCGGTTGTGTCAGTCAGGTCGACTAGGCAGATATGATAACTTCCTGGGGTAAATTTTGCAACAAAGTCTGCCAAAGCTTGGGCCTTTATCGTTGTTCTAGGTTGGAACTTGATGTCGAATTGTCCCAACTCTACTGCCCATTTCAAGATGCGCCCAGAAAAGTTCGCCCTCTCAAACAAAGCTTTTAATGGGAAAGTTGTGAGGACGACTATAGTGTGGGCGTGAAAGTAGTGCGACAACTTTCTTGAGGCCATCATCAAGGCCAAGGCCAGTTTTTCCAGTGGCAAGTACCTTGTTTCGGCGCCCAGCAATGTCTTGCTGACATAAAAGATGGGCAGATGTTGGATTCCTTCCGCACGAACCAACACTGCACTAATTGCGTGCTGAGAGACTGCCAGGTACAGGAAGAGTTCTTCTCCAGGTATTGGGGTGACAAGCAGTGGTGGAGAAGACATGTATTCTTTCAAGTTTTCCAGAGCGCAGTCGCATTCTTCGTCCCACTCAAACTTGGCTTTTAATGCTTGAAAAAATGGTCGTAGTCTGTCTGACGACCGGCTAATGAATCGGTTGAGTGCAGCTGCCATGCCGGTGAGATGCTGCACTTTTTTTACTGAGTTCGGCCTCTCTAGATCCTGAATAGCTTTGATTTGGGAGGGGTCTGCCTTTATACCCCGGTTGGTCACCAAGAAGTCCAGGAATTTACCAGATCCTACACCGAACGTGCACTTAGATGCATTAAGGCGCAACTTGTGCCTCTTCAGAATCTGGAACATCTCACCTAGGTCCCTTAGATGGTCATTCTCATTCTTGCTTTTGACCACCATGTCGTCGATGTAAGCCTCCATTGTTCTGCCTAACAATGGCTCAAACATCTTGTCACCATTATCTGGAATGTTGCCCCTGCGTTCTTTAGGCCAAAGGGCATGACCTTGTAGCAATATAGTCCTCTTGGAGTTGTAAAGGACGTGACCTCCTGGTCTGGTTCGTACATGGCGATCTGATGGTAGCCTCTGTACGCATCAAGAAAGCTAAGTCAGTTGTGCCCCGCCGTTAGGTCTATCAGTTGATCTATCCGTTGTAGGGGGAAGCTGTCCTTTGGGCATGCTTTGTTGACTGTCTTATAGTCGACGCAGACATGCCATTTGCCATTCTTCTTTGGCACCACGACTGTGTTGGAAGTCCATCTGGGGTAGTGCACCTCTCTGATAGCTCTTGCCTCTAGCAGATTTCCCACTTCTTCTGTCACTATCTCGGCGTGGTGGAGTGCCGATCTGCGACTGCGCTGAATGATTGGTCTGGCGGATGTGTGGACATTGAGTTGGTGATAGATGAAGTTTGGATCAATGCCTGGCATGTCGTAGGGTGTCCAAGCGAACACTTCGATGTTAGAGGTCAAGAATTCCAAGACCTCTAATCTCTCAGTGCTAGACAATGACGAACCGAGCAAAAAGAACTTATCCGGGTTCTTTTCATCTATTCTTATCTCTACTAAGTCTTCCACCGCTTTTTGATCAGCTGCTTTACCGACATCTGCGAACAGTTCATTGCTCTCAGGTTCTTCCACCGAATGAACATATCCCTTGGCAACGCGGCTACTATTAACCATGACAAAGCATTGCTTGGACATAATTTGGTCTCCAAAGACCTTTTCCATTACTCCGGCTCCGTTGGGGAATCGCATTACTTGATTGTAGGATGAAGCTACCGCTTGCATGGCATGCAGCTATGTTCTTCCCAAGATTATGTTGTAAGTGGAAGAAACCTTTAACACCCAAAATTCCACTTGTTTTGTCACGCTTCCTGCCTTGACTGGAAGGATAATCTTGTCGACTGGCCACTCTGGCATTGAGTTGAATCCGATCAGGGGGGATACAGCTGGGGCCAAGTCTTTGTCCTCCAATTTCAGTTGTTTGAAGGTGTCGTAGTACATTATCTCACACGAGCTACCTTGGTCTATCAAAATCCGCTTGATGTCGTAATCCTTGATGCGGAGAGTGACGACCAGCGCGTCGTTGTGAGGGCAGTATATCCTTGCCAAGTCTCTATCTGAAAAAAAGATGACATTGGTGGCCTCCGTTCTTCTTTTCTTGATTGTGGGTTGTGCACTTAGAACCTCCCTTAAGTGCTCAGCCTTTTTGATCATGCCCCTGAGCTCACATACGCGCTCAGGTTCGCATACCCCATGTATTACGTTTATCACGCCTTGAGGTGGGGCGTCGATTGGCATTCCGTTCAGGTGGTTGTCATTCAGGGGTCAAGGCGCCTCTCCTTCAATGTATTTGTCCAAGTGACCGGCTGCCACTAACTCCTCTAGATGCTGTCTCAATGGTGTATAATTTTCAGTGCGGTGTCCCTTTTCTTTATGGAAGGCGCACCGTGATCTTTCGTCGTAGTCCTTCTGAGCCTCTCCTAGCTTGGCAGGCCATCTGACGAAAGGTTCATCTCGTATCTCGCTTAGAATCTGGTAGATTGGCTTTTTGAATACTGTGGTAATGGCAGTGCGGACTCTCAACCATCTTTTATCCTGGTCTTCTCTGTTGTCCCACCTGCCTCGTCCGTTTTTGTTCGGACGTTTTACTGTGTTGACCTTTGCTGCGGTCTTTTTATCTGGTATGGCTATTGTGCTAGATTTTGCTTTAGCACGAGCGCCATCTTCTTCTACCCGAATGCGCTGGTGCACTCTCTCCATTAAGGCCTCCATCGTGAGAGGCGGTGTCATAGTGATTGAGTCCCTTAGTCTATTCCCGACTAGAAGGCCTCTTTTGTACTGCGCGATGGCGAGATTGGTAGGGAAGTCCCCAATCTGGTTGAAGGTCTCCTAGTAGCGACTATTGTAGGATCTTAATGTCTCTTTTTCGCCCATGTTGATGGAGAGCAGTTGATCAATCTCCACCGGGGTTTTGGTGTTCGTCTTGAACCTTGTTACAAACGCCTCCGCCAATTGCGCCCAGGAGGCTATGCTGCCTTCTGGAAGTTTTTTGAACCATGTCAAGCCTAGGTCGCCAAGGCTTGATAGGAAGAGGATGCACATCAAAGCCTCGTTTCGCCGATATACCGCCATAACTTGGCGGAAGTGGCTCAGGTGCATATAGGGATCTGTCTTTCCCTCGTACGTGGTGAATTTGGGCTGGAGGAAGCCTGAAGGTAGAGGCGCATTTTCGATTGCCGGAACGAACAACGAGGTCTGCAGCCTCGCTAATGCTTTGTCCGTTGGTTCATAGGCAGGACGTGGTAATGGCATTCCAACCTTGACGCTTCCATGCGTTCGAGGAGCCAACCGCAAGGGCAGATACCCTGCGTGGGTCTTGCGCCCTAGTATCTTCCTTCTATCGTGCCCTTTCTTCGAGCACTGTCCGTAAGTCGGATGATCTTGGCAACTCCGTCTACCTAGATGACGTTTGGTATGTGCGCAAGGGCCGATAGATATTTTCCTCAGTATACGACCTCTCAGTCCTCATTTTCTTAGACCTGGAGCAACGAGTCTTGGAGGTTCTGGATTGAGTATCGCCTGTCCTGAGGCTTCTACTCTCTGCTTGTGATGGCGTGGTGTGCCTACTGCGATCTTTTGAGTGGAGAGGGGGCGTATTGCCTTTACGTCCCTCTCCTATCGCCACCCTTTTTCCTTTGATCTGGCGTTTCATGGCCTCCATATCCGCCGCCATCTTCCTTATTAGTTCATCCTGTTCTTTCACGCGATCCTCCAGGGCTCGAGGGTCGATTCTTCGCCTCTGCCTTTCAAGACTTTGAGATCGACGGGGCTGTTGTTCCGCCTCCCCCTTGCATCGGGGGTTCTGTCGCTGGGGCTCCAAGTCTGCCATGGGTGGAACAAGAGGTAAACCTTCGCGCCTCCCGCCTGCTTCTGGGGTTTGTCTGTCAATGGCGGACTGTGGCAACTCCTCGTTGTGTGCCATTGATTCTTGCTAGTAAGGAAAACTTGATCAAGATGTTTTGTTCTAGTCTGATATTCTCACAGACGGCGCCAATTGTACGGGAAAGAGATAAACCTTCTCGTATAATCCTGTTGATCAAGATTGCGTTTCTCCGTACGACGTTGCTTTACCCTCTGAAAACACAAACGTGAGCTAGCCGGCGAGTGTGTGCCAGATACCTCTCTGATGCCTAAGTCAGCGAAATAGATAAATAGACAAAAAGCTCTGTGTATTCGGGAATCAAAGTTGTGTTACCTCTCCACAGGTGATGTTGTGAGCTTTTATAGGTTCCGCGTGGCACAATCCCAATAGGACTTTTACTCCTCCATGTAGAGTCTTCCTAGGATTCACACTCCTGAAAGATAATACTTATCCTTCAACACCCCCCTCACTACTTAAACCAAGTGAGATGGTTTTACCATGGTCGGATTCTAATTTGACCGAGGTAAGCATGGCTATGCTAAGCCGCAGACTAGACCGAGCTAACTTTAGCTCGGTTCTTCCATTCATTGCTCTTACCCTGATTTTTCCAGTACTTACCCTGGTATGTTCAGATCGAGATAACAAATAGCCAGGTCTTGACCGGGCTAACCACAATACGCCATGACCGGGCTAACTTCAAGTGCCGCGATCGAGCTATCCACAAATCTCTCTCAGATCGGGATAACAACAAGCCTTTCTGGACCGGGATAGCAATAGGGCTTACCAGGACCGGGCTAACCAATGCCACCTTTCATCCTAATTAACTCACAGATTTGTTATCTTGATTGGATAACTATCCTATTATTATTATTATATTTATTTATTATTACGTTTCTATTTATTTATTTAACTTTTGGTGTCATTTTCTTTGAACCATTTCTTTAGATAATTATATATTATTTATTTATTTACTTATTTATTTTATTTTTAATAATATATTATCACATATAACTATAATTATATATGTAGCTATGAATATTTATGTGGTATTTCATTAAACTTTTAGTGTGTCACATCGGTGACTTTTCTACCCATGGATTTTAGTCAAAGCATCGCGATAATGTTAGCTACAATCAGGTCCATAAGGTATTGGATTTATTTGTATGTATGTATGTATGTATGTATGTGGTTGGGTCTATGTTTATTGTTTGTGTAAATTGGAATTGCAATAGATCATTCTGTTAAAACATAGATAAATTTGTAAGCAAATCAAATAAATTTGAAAACACAGAGAAAATTGTTGCTGAAGATTCAATAGTGAGTAAAATCTGACTTTGTATTCATGAGCTTGATTGGTGTATTTCCATGCCTAAACCAGAGAAATTCTCTTATTTGTTTTTTTTATTTTTTGTTCAATTTTCTCTGGTTTGATCAAAAACACAAATTTTCTCTGAATAGAGTCACACAAAGCCATACAAATTTTCTCTTCATAATTTTCTTTGGATAGAGTCACACAAAGCCACAAAAATTTTCTCTAACATAATTTTCTTTGGATAGAGCCATACAAAGCCATCCAAATTTTTTCTAGCACAATTTTCTCTGGATTTCTTTAATACTCAAGAAATTTCAATTTTTTCTAGTTTGAACCTAGAGAAATTTTTTAGGAAGTCCAGAATTTCTCTGGAGAGAATTTCTTTGCGATTGAAATTCTTTTGGATCGATGTTGAGAGACCTTAGACATTATGAAAATATTAAATGTCCTTTATGCTATAAAATCTTAATACTATGGATCTTAAAAAAAAATCTCTTCATTTTATCGAGTTGATTTTATTAATATCAAGAGGTACTTGTCACTTATTCTTTTTAAATCAAATGGTAAATGCCACTTATTTTTTTATGAGTAGTACTAGAGAACCTAAAACTTCACCCCGAAATTGTTCCATAACAACATGGCAGAGGTTGGGTCTTAATTGATTGATTTGTAAATAAATCAACTGACATGTAATATTCAACATCATTGAGTGTAAATAAATGTTATGTTTTAGGGATCTTAATCATTTTTTTTTATTTTTTAGATTATATTAATTAATAAAATAGCTTAAAATAGTAGTTTAATTGATTGTATACTGAGATCTAATCAATAGTTCAAAACTTTTAAAAATCAAAAAACTATTTGTTAGATTTATTTAGGTAACATTTAGTAAAGTTTTCTAAATATGATCTAAGAATAAAGTTATATTTTGAGTTTGTGAGTTTTGGAATTATGATTTGAGTATGAAAAATTTATTTGGTTATGAGTTTTGAGTTGAATTTTGGAGGGAGTTTTGAGTTTTTAAAATTAGAAAAATTATTTGATTGAAAAACTTACAACTCATAACCAAACACACAATCCAAAATTCTATTCAAAACTCATATAAAAATTAAAAAAATTCTGAAAATATTTTTTATTTACAATATAAAAATAACAGGTGCCAAAAAAAAATGAACACTGTTCCGGTCAACCAGTCGGACGTCCGGGAGGACTTCGGGAGGACGACTGGGTTCGCCAAATTTTCTCGCCTTAAAAGGAGTTTTCAAAAGTGAGTATGGAATTATAATTTGAAAACTCAAAACAAACACCACACTTAAATTAGTAGGTAAAAGTGTGTTTAGAACACCTTGCCAAACACAACCTTTAATGAAATACTTTTTTCACAACGCTTACATAAAAAATTATGTTAAATTAGTAATGTACCAAAACTAACTCAATATTTTATATGCATATACGTTGGCCCCTTCTAGATAAAATTTCGAGTTTCACCCCCTGCCAAGATCTCGTAACCCCAAAGAGTTGATAGCACTCAATCAGAGTTGAATCTAAAAGTTGGAAGGAGTATACCCTCAAACCCCAAACTGCATCTATTAGCTCAACGTGTTCGACTCTAAAAATTTGTTCAAATTTTAATCCATTATGTAATCAAACTAAACTTGAAACTCCTCATTAATTTTCAGCTTAACTTGTTTAATTTATATCCACTACAATCAATAAACTTACATGCATAATAAAATTGTATATAAAAAATATAAATTACTTAAGTTTTGCTTGATTAAAATTCGTTAGACATCTATCATAAAATAAACAAATCAAGCTAATGCAGTTTTTAAAATTTATTAAGTCTTTAAAGTATAAACCATTCAACTTCACTTAAAACTCGAATAATTATTGAATAATGTAATAAAAAAAAATTCTATTGTTTAGTTTTAAAAATTTGAATCCGCTTTTCAAAAATGTAAATTTTTTATTTTTCATATTTTTTTTTTATTTTTATTGAATTTTTTTAATATTTGAATTAATTTTTAAAATTTTTAGATGCACATAACAAAAATACACTTAAAAAGTATAATATTTGTAATTTTTTTTAAAAAAATCACCAAATGCTAAAAATACCACCCAAAAAAAAAAAAAAAATACAAAAATTCAATACATTTTTTGTATAAATATTTTACTTTTTAAATATATTTAGGTTAAATGTATCAAAAAAATAAAAAATTTATTTAAAATATTATAAAAAAAATTCACTAAAAAAAAAAAAAACTCAATTGTCAAAAAAGCTGAATTCAAAAATTAGAACAAGGTGTTGAAAAAATCTGGATCCATCTGTAACGATCTAATCTGTGGTGGCATAAAAAAATAAAATAAAATTCACATAACTTTTGTTGACTTTGGCTATGCACTGAACTTAGACATACACATAATTTGGAAAATAATGCACAGACAATTTTTTTTAAAAATAAAACACTCAATTGATTTTTTCAAATAAATGCAAGTTCTGAATTCTTTTTTCAAAATAAATTATTACAAGTTTGATAAAAATAGTCATTTCGTAAACCAACTCATCATATCCCGGTGAATCTTACCAAAGCACATATATTTATCAGTAGCCATCGCTAAGCACCACCTAATTAACTTCCCATTTTATCGAGACTAACTGGAAGGACAAATAGATACCTGCCTCGCACAGATTTCCGGTCTTTCACCGAGAACTCTCTCACCACCTTAATCATCATTTCTCTATACATTACCCGAATTCATTAAACCAACAATATAAACCACAGTGTTTTATATGCAAAATGCAACTCATGCCATTTCTCATTTCTATTCAAAATGTGCTCAACGCACCTCAGTTTAACAACAGGTTTTTATCTTCATAAATTCAACAATTCACTATACAATGATGTAGCTTGACTTTTTTGCGCCTCTTTTCGGAAGCCGAAATAAGTCCTATAGTTCAGACTCCCGCGATTCTGAATCTAATCTCACAAGTGCAATATGAAATTGATAAACATCAAAGAGTCCAAATCCAGCAAATCTCTTGGAAAATCGATTTTGAATTAAATTGTCAAAAATGGACTGTTTTGCTAGATACAGAGTCGCCACCTAAATATTTTTTGAAAATTTAGGAAATTCATGACTTGTGTCAAAGGCCACGTGTCCGTCATCACCAAGATTGTCTTGACTCGGGAACTTATGTACGAGAGGGGAAGGTCATGAATGAATGAATTTGAACACCCCCGCTCGCCTAATCAAAGATCGGCCTCTACTAAGCATGATATGATTTTTATTTACATTTTATGCTCTTGTTCCGATTATTAGGCTAGTATTACTATGTGATGCGCACACACACAAGTATAGACCAACTTGCAAGAATTGAAACACTTGATTCATGTTTGTATTGCAAATTGTTTCGAATACGTACCACTTGAAAAAGTGATCGCATATGAACATTACTCAAATTATTTCAATTCAAGCAACTAGCTTTCATCCACCGGCATTCAAAATAGTTCATCGTTTAAGCACTTAGCCTCATGACAAGCATGCTAAACATGGCAACACTCACATGCATGCGATATGCTAAAGCAAGTAAAAGCTTACCTAGTACTCCATGCCAAAAGATAAATGAGTTAGAAAAATACATGATTCCTAACTATGCGATATGACTAATTCAACACATACGATATACAATTACTAGGCTCGGCTACTAATATGGCATATGAAACAATGAAATAGCATGCAGTCTAAGCACGTATTCAAAAAAGTATAAGCAATAACAATGTAGTTAGAATGATGAATCGAGTCTCGGTGCATGCAATACAAATGGATGCAAACATGAAGTATGCTAAACAAAACATGATGTCCCTAAACTAACCATCATAAGCTAGTAAATAAAAGGGAGAAAGACGTGGGGTTGGAAGACATACACATTATTATATTACGTTCTCACGAAGGAGAGTCCGAATGAATAAATTAGCTAATTAACTAACTAAAGCTAAGCTAATTATTACAAAACAAATGAAATTAGTTAAACCACTTAACTAATTATTACAACAACAAACGAACTAATTAATTGACTAATCTAGCTAATCAAAATAATTACATTACTTTACAAAATTACCTAGCTACAACTAATTAATTACAACAAATAGCTAAGCTAAGTATTTAAACTAAATAGGCTCAAAATGCAAGGAATGCTCATGCGCGTGCTTGGTTTCCACCTAAAAAGGCCATTATTTTGCTTCAGGAGAGCCTCTGTTGCACAGAGAACACATACACTATTGCCCACTTCCAGAATAGCTCTGCTCTTCCTAAAGAATACACTGCTGAATTTTGCGTAGATGGTCAGCCGGCCAGCAGTGATAGCCGGCCGGCCATCAAAGGTGGCCTATCGGCTACTGAACGTGGTTTGCCGGCCACTGCTGCCCAGTTCACCTTGCTGCAACAGATAACAAACAAAGCATGCATAGGGTATTTTCAAGGGTTTGTTTGCACAACTCACCCATTCTTTTCATGAGCAAATCAAAGAAGTAGTGAACTTAAGCCACAAACCACCAACTCAAGCATTTTCATTCCATAATGGTTTGTGAATGAAAATGTGCAAGTTTAATAAATGTAACAAAATGAGACTCTCAAAACCATCTCCCTATCACGGAAGATCAAGGGAAGTAGTGACCTTGGAATCTTAAACCATTTCATCACTAATGAGTATGAAATGCCTCAAGCTTCTATGTGTTCAATTAACGTCCGATTAAACACAACAAGTTATTATCTTGCACACTTTTAATCCCAAGTTTTAATTACTCCATTTTAGATTAATTCATTGAGTCCAATGGTGAGTTTAAGTCCTCTAAATGGAAAGAATGCTCAAACCAAGAGTTGTCTTAGGCATGAAAGAGACATCATACCGTTGGTAATGAACCCTCTAAGGGATTAAACCATTAAGCATGACATCTCAACCTCATGTTTAAACAAACAAGTAGTTTGAACCACTTTCAAAGAAAAACAAAAGCCAAGAAACGAAGGAGGTTGCAGAAGTGATTAAGAGTGATCACAAGTATAGAAAGCCATAAATAAATGCAATTAACTCAAAAGAGATGGTGTCCAAGGCTAAAACACCAAACTCATGAGGACTATTACACTATAAGCATGCAAAACAAAGCTCAAATACAATTATCAACCAAAAACAGTGCTAAAACAGTCCTAAAACATGCTGAAATTAAGCTAACAAAAGCTAGATTAATATGCTAAAACATAGCACAAATTAGGATAGTGAGCAAGACACAAGGAGAAGAGGCTAACCCCTCCAAATTTAGACTTCAAAATATGATTTTGGCCACTAAAAAAGCTCTGAAAATTAGTGTTTGAAAGCTCAAAAAAAGATAGTAAGAGGGTGGAAAACACAAGGGAAAAGGCCTCCAAAACAAAGTATAAAAAAGGGTGAACCACCCCTCAACCTTTAATGGCCTTAGGACCCAAGTTTCAGCCCAAAAATATAGATTTTAAACAGTCCAAAAACAGCCCAAAAAAGTACAAAAATGTGCTGGAATGAAGACAAAAATAACAAAAATAATAAGCTAAAACATGGAGCAATTTAAGCAAGTAAACAAGCCAAAGAAGGGGTGGCTAACCCCTTCATTTTTGGGACTTCAAAACCACTGTTTTTAGCCTCTGAAAATCAGTGGTAAAAAGCTAAAAAAAAGTTGATTAAGAGATGGAAAACACAAGTGTAAAGGCTTAGAGAACAAGATTCAAAGAAGGGTAATTAACCCCTCTACCTTTAATAGCCTTAAACCACAAGCTTCAGCCCATAAAAAAAAAGGTTGAAAAACACTTCAAAATCAGCAAGAAAAGATAGAAAAGAAGTGGTGCAGAGATGGTACAAAACCAAGAGAAGGTATACCTCTTGAGAAGGAATGCTTCTTAAGTCACAAACTACCAATTTCACACTCTCAAGTGTTTCAAGAGCTCAAATTCTAGCTCAAATCATCTCAGCAAGAAGCTCTCTAGGTTTGGTTTAGAGTGTTTGGGCAAAAGCTATGCAAGTTGCAAAAGAGAGAGAATTGTAGAGAGGGGATTTATCCAAAATTATTTCCTCATTCCTAAATGTTTCTAACCTTGAAAGCAAAAAGAGAGGTCCTCTATACATAGAAAACAACCCCTCGGTCGAAAATATCTATAAAGGGATAACTGGAGCTTTGTGGAAACAGCTAGCAAAAATATCTGGGTTTTACACTAGTGGTTGGCTGGCCAGAAGTGTGAATTGCCGGCTACTACCGGCCATCAAAAATCTGCTTCAAGCCCTACTTCAAATGAGTATATCTCCTTCATCCAGACTTGGTTTTAGGTCATTCTTGAGTCTAAATTGAAGTCCCAAAAGTTTACTTTCCAATGGTGGTAGCCTCACATCTAAATTCTAAGTATGCAAAGAGATATGCCTATTTTAGTGAAGGTTACTCATTTCTATCTTAATTGGATTGATGCCTAATTTCAAACAGTCATATCTCCCTCATCCGGACTCAACTTTAGGAGATTCTTGAGTCTAAAATGAAGCCCTGGAAGTCTAATTTCCAATGGTGGTGGCCTCACATCCAAAGTCTAAGTGTACAAAGAGAAGGACTAATTTAGTGAAGGCTGCCCAGTTCTCTCTCAACGGTTTCAAGCCCAACTTCTCCCTAACTAGTTTTCTTCCCTCTCTTCCTATTTTATTCAACTCCAAACCTCTAAATTAGAGGTTTTAAATATTTTTCAAAGATTTCACCTCTCTTCCATTTATTTTCACTTTGTCCTTATTAGGTTTACCGAAAAGTGCAGCATTTAACGAAATGCGAGCTTTGGAACATCGTAGAAACATTTTCAAAAATATTTTGAAAGAGAGGGTTTTGAGGTCAAAAATAGCTTTAGTAAAAAATGGGGTGTAAGTTTGGGATTTAGAAGCTCTTCTTGCTGAAGAAATCGAACATTTGCACAGCATAACTTTCATCATCGAGTGATCAATCAGTGGCGCCAAAGTCTTAAGGGCGGTCAAAAATGGGGTGTCTACAAATGACAAACTAGGTTTTAGTTCATCCTATAATGTCATTCTCCACCTATGGCCAACAACGCAATATCTAACAATTTCACATTTCATAAATCATATGCTTTCATTCTTAATTTCAAAATAGAGATAGCAATTTCTACATTTCATGCAATTTCACAAATTAGAGTTTTACCATAATTGGGGCTTTCTTAAATTGAAGTACCCACATGCTATTTGATGTAAAGAAAATAGGTTTGATAAGAAATTTATAGAGAATAACTCAACAAATTCCAAACCCTAATATCTACCATGCATTTTCAAATTTTCTTTACCAATCTCCTAATATAATATATCAAAGATACTACATATACTTTACACAACCCACATTGAACAAATAGAAGAAAATTCTACTTCAAGAGTGAAGAGGAAGATGAAGAAAATCTGAGAACTTGACGAAATTAAAATCAGCTCTGATCAGGACGAAGCCCTTTTTGTGCTCTGTAATATTAAAACTCAAACTTTTGAGTGATTCGCATTCTAAGTCACCTAATCTAAGAGTTGTGTGCAATAAATGTTGGTGGGTGAGAAATATAGAGAGAAAAGAAAAAATTAGAGGAAGATAAGTGAATGAGAGAGGGAGAGAGTGAAAAGCCGAATAAATGTCCTTTGTTGGACTAGCGATTGATCACCCTCAAAGAGTGATCAATCACTCACCATATGTGATTGATCTTAATTCGATCGCTGCATTCTACTGAAATTCTCAAAAAGAGGCTCAATGAAAAGATCACTAAACGATTGATCACCAAGTTCCGAAAAATGCACTAGACGAAATATATGTATGGCGATTGATCGCTCCCAAGTGTGATCAATTGCTCTGCCTAAAAAATTTAGTTTTCAATCTCTTTACGCAATACAACCATAACCAAACTCCAAGTCTCAATCACAAGTGTGAAATGCAATACAATAACACTAACCACGCATAATGACAATATAAACATGTATAACTATTCAACGAAACAAATGGTTTGAGTCTAAACAACAAATGGGGTTATAGGTAATTTGGTCGAATAGGGATCCTAAGTGTTACAAGTAGTCGCTGTCCATAGCTTTTGCCCAGCTTCGGGAACCATTTCTTTCCCAGCACATGACATCCATTTGTCATTTTCAACATCAGTTAGAACCCATGTTATTAATTTAGATAGGTTGGCTTACAATCAAATATGGCTTACCACTAAAATAAACATAAAATTTAACTTTTCTAGTTTTTGAAAATACTAGCCCAAACTCGTCTTATTTATTTGAATTGCTAGTTATAATTCTTATTCTAGTGCAGGCCCGCAAGCCTAATAAGAAGAAACTTGCAAGCATAAAAACAAGAACTGCAAGTTTCAATGTAACCAGCCCACCTAAATCAATAACGTGTTTTCTAATTGATGTCAAATATGACAAATGGACTCCATTTAAATAGAGTTCATTTATCATTCCCAATCTATGGAGTGCATTTGTCATTTTCAACATCAGTGGGAACCTATGTTATTGATTCAAGTAGGTTGGCTACGTTGAAGCTTGCAGTTCTTATTTTCATTCTTGCAAGTTCTTTATATTAGGCTTGCGGGCCTGCACTAGAATAAGAATTATAATTAGCTATTCAAATAAATAAGATGATATTTTCAAAAACTAGAAGAGTTTAATTTTATGTTCACATGAGTGGTAAACCATATTTGATTGTAACCCATATTTATTGACTTAGCCAACCTACCTAAATCAATAACATGTGTTCTAAGTGATGTTGAAAATGACAAATTTGTCATTTTCAACATCAATTAAAACCCATGTTATTGATTCATGGAGTTGATTATGTTGAAACTTGCAGTTCTCATTCTCACAAGTTCTTTCATATTAAGCTTGAAGGCCTGTAATACAATAAGAATTATAGTTAGCAATTCAAATAAATAAGAGAAGTTTACGAAATTTGAATGTTTAAATTATCATATTATATTATTTGCATGTTATCTCCATTTCCTCTTAAGCTTAATTGAGAATTCAAAACTTGTACATGTTTTATTTGTTGGTTTTGTAGGTTCAATCTTTATATATTGCATTATGTAAAGATATGCCAAATAGAAGGAGGGAAATTAATCAGAAAAATTTCTAAAAGTGTAAATAACCTAATGGAGCAATAAGATAAATAAATTTCACCATTTAAGCATTAATATTGGTACTATCAAGTTTAAGTTATTGTAAGGTCAAATGATTGTTAAATAATACCCATTCAAGTGGAGGATTTGATTAGACATGGTTTAACATAACTTTTTGTCCCATCTTTCTCAAACTTTATATTTGAATTTTATGTCCATGTTTGTCAGTCAATCAAAGATTGAGAGCTATCTCATCCATACAGCATTCAAAATTAAAGTTATTATTTATAAAAATGTAAGTGTATGGTTGACCTAATATAGTAGGTTCGAGAAAAAAGTGGTCTTCAGTGGCCTGTTGTAGTAGCTGCCAAATTTTAGTTTTGCCAAATTTGCTGCATCACACATCCCTGATTGTATTTTCACTATCCTTTTAACTCTCCCAGCAAACCCCCCAAACTGATTTAACCAAAGTTCAACCATTTTCAAGAAAAAAAAGAAAGAAAGAAAGAAAAAAAAAAGAAGAACAAATCAACAAAATAACAATAGATAACGACAAAAATTAGAAAGATTGAGATTTAGACAAACCTTGATAGAGACAGATCTGTGAGCTTCGATCATCGCACCGATTGAACTCAGATTGTCACACCTCAAGTTGAACTCTAATCATGAGAAATCTGAATTAGAGAGAAAAGATCATCATCTCTAAAACTCAGATTGTGCATTCTAGAACTCCGATACGCAGATTATACATTCTAGAGCTCTGATTGTCATCCCCGAAACCCAAATCATTTTGAAAGCCAGATCATGACATCCAATACCCAGATCAGGAACTTTGAAACCCATATCATGAACTGTGAGGTTCGATTGTCACACTGATTGAACTCTGATTATCACACCTTTGGTTGAACTCCGATCGTGAGAAATCCAACTAAAAAGAGCAAATATTGTCACCTATGAAACTTAGATTGTGAGTTCCAGATCTCTGATACCCAGATTGTGCATTCTAAAACTTTGATTGTCATCTCTGTGACGCCCCAAAAATCGGGAACATCAGAGAATATATTAACAAATAAATACATAGTTTATTTAAGATTACAAAATAGGAAACATCACTAATTAGTCCTTTGGTTAATAACCAAATAAGATCCCAGGAAGGTCGGAGAAGTCAATATAGCCTCCCTTTAAGGTCCAACCACCTTATATAGCAAAGCTACTCTTTTGACAGATCTTAACAAGATATTAACACAAGGTCTACATGAGTCAACAATAAAAAAAAAAAGGAATACGTAATATAAAAGATATGTATAGATATATAATAATTACAAAATCATGTCTTAAATACAACATGAGATCTATCACTTACAATCTCAAAACACGTTTACAAACTAGTTTCTATTCCTCCTAAGGTAGCTGTACGTCCTAAAATGCTTCAGCATTGTCTTTAGCTGGTCTAATAGTCTTCAATACCTGGCATGAAACGCCATGAGTTTTGAATGCCCAGTAAACGCACACACACCTCGTTATTTTTTTCCAATCCAATACACCATTACAATTATAACAAGCAAGTAGTGAAGCATGATAATTATTCAATAATAAAAGATTACAAGGTTAGATGTTAGCAATCTAGAAATCTCCCAAAGAGACTTCGTCCTCCTAACCACAAGAATTGGACGCGGATTATTCGGTATGCCCCCTCTTTTGTTGCTTTGTTGTAGACCTTATCTCGGATGCCTACCAATGGTTATCTACCGCGTAGCGCCAATCACAGGGCCTCAAAAGAGAAGGTAATATAACCTCCTCCAACCTTATCAGCCATAAACACCTAGGGTTCGAATACAACTGCTCTGTTCAAGGGTTCTGAAACAATCACTTGCGCAAGACTTTACTTTCAAGGGGACCACGTCCCGTTACTTTCAAGGGGAACACGTCTCGCTAGTCAATTCAATTTGGACACAACTTTATCTCATAACAATACTCATGTGATCGAAACCCCATTAGCCACCTCACTAAGTTTTTCGTTGAGATTAACGTTTTAAGTTGGTTAGTACAAGCAAGTAACAAGGGAATAAATTTGCATAAGTGTAAGCATCATCGAAGGACTAAAATAAAAGGTATACACCCATGACATATGTAATATCATACCAAGACATGATCATATATTAATAAGCATATTCATGAACACAAGAGTATAAAATACCAATGTCAAACAGAATTTCCAAATTTAGTATTACTTAAAGATTAAAATAAAAAAGGCTATTTCAGATTTTTCCAAATTCGTCATTCCTAAGGTTCGTAGAGAATTTAATCTAGTTTCCAAAACATGTTTCAGAAATGTGATAGCTTTTTTAGATTTTTAGTTATTTAAGAAACACTCCAGCGCTGTCCAGATTTGTCGACCGTTACGAAAATCGGATTTTCTTACAAACCGCTTACTCTTTTTCAATGAAACCAATTGTCCTTGAAAGATAACTCCTAAGGAAGATTTTGATATAAAATTGAGATCCAAAATATTTTTCTACATTTGTCTAGAATTTTCGAAATTTGGTAGTAAAACAAATTTTTCTGGCACAGTTCTTGAAATAAGAAAGTTAGTGAGAAAATAGATCAACTAGGGGAAGTTTTCCACTTCTCTTATGATGAAAACATGCTAAATAATATCTATTAAACTCATAAATTTAAGGTGAAGGTGTGCCTTTGGAAATTTTGAGAGATTGATATGGAAAAAGGTAGTCTTATACCAATTAAGAGAAATACAAGAAGGGTAGAACCAAGGCTAAACTCCTTTCATTTTTAACACAAGAGTACCATCAAAACACATCTGAAATGAATGTTTAAAACTTCTAAGAGCATGTATTTGAAAGGAAAAATAAGAGAGAGTTGTGTTGTGGCTTACTTGAGGCTTGTTAGAATTGCTAGCAAACTTCTCTTCCTCTCCTATCTTCCACCAAGCTCACCATCCTCATTCTCTTTCTCTTAGTTGAATATTGTGTGTGTGTGTGTGTGTATTCTTGTATGTAAAATGCTAAGGGAAGGGTTTCTTTTATAGAAAATTGGTGTGAAAGGTCCAAAATGCCCTTCGGTTGGTGTTATCCTAAATAGGCAACCCAAGAGGGGGGGTGAATTGGGTTATTAAAAATTTCACAATATTAAAATTAACACAATATTTAGAATTATGATAAATAAAAAAAAACAGAATAATAATTATCAATATAAAAGTAGGAGAGATAGGGAGAGAAAATCAAACACTGCAATTTATAGTGGTTCCGCTTCCCAAGGAACCTCCTTGAGAATTTCTTTACTATCAATTGAATAAGTGGATTTGGTACAAGACTTACTTTTATCTATTGAGCCTCACTCAACAATAAATGCCTTACCCTTACAAAATTTCTCACAAAAATAAGGAATAAGAATAAGTGGTACTTGAATCCACTTTTACAATAATTCTCTCACAAAGAGTAGATATGAAAGTGTAAAAACAAAGGCTAGACTTAGATCTGAAAGTAAAAGAGCAGAATACAATGTACTAAGAATTTTGGAGCTTAAGAAAATTTTCTCTTCAAGTTTTTGATTTTTTATCCACACACAATACTTCTATTTATACACAAAAATATACCCGTTGGACGCTCCTTGCTGACGTCATGGCTTACATAAGCACGCTCTTGACGCCATGGCTTACATAAGCGCGCTCTTGATGTCATGGCTTACATAAGCACACTCCTTGATTTTAAATAGTCAGCAAATGTTAATAATTAAAAAGATAAAAGTAAGACTAATTTTTTCTTTTCCTTTTGTTTATTTTTTCAAACATGGAGCCACCGTTTTTGTAGACAATTTAATACAAAGTTCACAACTTTTAAACAAACAAATGATTTGCTCCATCTATATATATATATACACACATATATATATAACTCCATCTTTTTCTTCTTGTTTGGTTATAATATGATAAAATCAATTTAGTGTAGAAAGTTTAATAGCCCACGTGATGTATTCTATTTATATTATATGCATTATATATATAACGTTCTAATCAAATATTTGCATACAGAAAAATCTCTTTAATAATATTTATGATGGATCTGAAAATATATGCCCTCTTTAAAATATTGTATATGTTGTAGAGATTTTAAACTAAATATATCCTACCAAAAGAAGACAACTCATTAATATTACATTTGTCAAGATAATACAACCAATCAATCATTTTTGTCAAAATAATTTAATTAATTTTAATTTTGTCAAAGAGTGAATAGTGATCAGCCTAAATTTTCAAAAAGAGAATAGTAAAGTTTTCAAAAATATTTTTATTTAACTAATATTTAACAAATATATATATTTTAAAAAGATAATATTTTGTGTCAAAGAAATATGTATACTAAAAAATTTAAATTGTTACAAATAATATTTTAGACACCATCAAAATTAAATAATATGATTAACAATTTCCCCCTTTTTGATGATGACAATATTTGTATAGATTTGACACAAAATTAAAATTGACAAAATATTTGATAACCCTGCAACATATAATTTTTAAAAGCAAAAATCATATTTTTTCCCCCTTTGACATTATCAAAATAAAGATGAAGATAAGAAACAAACACATTTGATAAAATAATCTGAGCGGCCAAAAATAAAATAATGGGTTGTCTATCTTGTCGGAATCATTGTGGGGATTTTGGAGCATCTCGAGCGCAGAAAATATTGACAAACAAAATATTTGAGCAGATATGCATCGAGTAATAGATCGATGGAGTGTATAAAAAGTGACACAAATCATAGGCAAAGATACGAAATCAGCAAGTGTTGGAGAGAAAAATTTGTTTTAGCTTCTTTTGTAATCATGTCATTCCTTACCTTATCTATCAATGAGTCGGACCTGCATGAGGTGCCTGTAATGCAGGCAAATGAAAGAGTACCAGTGGTACAGGCACATGCTATGCCTGTAAATGAGAGTTCTAGTGTTATTGATAGTCAAAATGATTTCGATGCTATCAATAACACTATGGCTCTTAGTACATAGGCCATGACTGCAGTTTCCAATATGGCGCGACGATTACAAGTAAGAGTACAAGAAAATCAGCAATGGAGAGATGAGGTGTGCTTGTTAAAACAACAAGTAGTTAATATTTGTAAGGAGAAGAAAGAGCTAAAAAGGAAAAATGCACAGTTGGAGAATGCAGTGCATTATTATGCAACGGTGAAAAAGAAGCATGTAAAAGAAACTCATGAAAAATTGTTGAAAGAAGTGAAAAAGAAAAAATCTGTGAAGCCTTCTGAAAATTTACATGTAATCGAGTAATATTTTCTTTTTCTGAAATAAAATTGCGAGCATTTCTTCCTTTTATTTATTTATTTATTTATTTATTTATGTTGTTGTTATTATTATTATTATTATTATTTATTTTGTCTTTGCACAAAAAAAATTTGTTTGTTGGTACAGATAAAGAAAAAAAATATACATATATATATACTCCCCCTAAAATTATGTACAAAATATACACACGACCCTTTTTTTTTTTTTAATGATTGTTAATCTCAAAATATATGTCTCCCCTGAATTAATGCACTAAAAATTACATAAATTTGAAGAAACAAATTACCAATCTATAATACCAAGGGCCATTAAGATCCGACCATAAACAACTACACCAAGTGCACTGGCATAAAAGGAGAAAATAAAAATAAAAACAATTTCTTCAGACAACGTAGAAGCAACCATTATTAAATCCAAGAGAGTTTGGAGCACATACAACAAGTAAAAAAATATAACACAGTGCAACAAGAATTTTAACATGTTGATCGGTGATGACCTTGATGATCGGAAAAAATGGAGAAAATTGTGTAGATCGGTGACGAATTTGTATAGATCAGCAATGGATCTTGATGGATCAGTCACGGATCTTGATGGATCGGTGATGGAACTTGATGAATCGGTAAAGATGGTGATGCAAATTTTCGGTAGAAAAGTGATGGGGTTTCGGAAAATTGGTGAGGGATTTGGGTGGATGGTGATAGTCATGAAAGTGATAGATGATTTTGTGGATGGTGGATGGTGGAGTTGGTTGTATGCTATGGTGAGGGTGGAGATGGAGTCGGCTATGGATATGAGGAAGAACGAGATAACAAGAGAAAGAGAAAAAGAGAGAGTAAAGAAGAGAGTGGGTGAGAGATAGAGACGGAGCGGTGAGAGAGAGAAAATATATGTATATAATTTTATTTTTATTATTTTTATTTATAATAATTATTATAAATATTTTATTTTATTTTATTATTTATTATTTATTATTTTTATTTATTTATAATTTTTTTTTAATAGAAACCCTATATTGGAGTATTCATCATACCAAGTTCAGTTCTAATATAACAAAATTGTTCTTCATTTAGAGGCTTGGTAAAAATGTCAGCTAATTGACGATTTGTAGGCACAAATTCGAGTTCAATGTCACATTTGAGTACATGATCTCTTAGAAAATGATGCCTTATTTCAATGTGTTTAGTGCGTGAGTGCTGAATAAGATTTTTTGAAAGGTTAATGGCACTTGTGTTGTCACATTTTATAGGAACATGATCATAGTAAAGTCCAAAATCTTGAAATTGTTGTTTCATCCAAAGCAATTGTGTACAACACCCAACGGCGGCAATGTATTCCTTGGGTTAATGAAACCATCGAGTTTTGTTTTTTGCAAAACCAAGAAGTGAGTGAGTGTCCAAGAAAATGACAAGTGCCACTAGTGCTTTTTCGGTCAAGTCTACATCCCGCAAAGTCGGCATCTGAGTAACCAAAAAGTTCAAAGGTGGTTTTCTTAGGATACCATAATCCCAAATTTGGAGTGCCGACAAGATATCTGAAAATGCGTTTGACTGCGATGATGTGTGACTCTTTTGGTGCGGATTGAAAACGTACACACATACAAACACTAAACATTATGTCGGGCCTACTTGCAGTAAGATAGAGTAAAGAACCAATCATACCTCGATATTTCCTTTCATCTACAGGTTTACCTTGCTCATCTTTGTCGATTTTTATCGATGTGCTCATTGGAGTTGCTGCAGGCTTTGATGATTCCATTTCAAACCTTTTGAGTAGATCTTTGATATATTTCGTTTGATTTAAATGGATTCCATCATTAGTTTGTTTAATTTGTAGACCAAGGAAGTAATTTAATTCCCCCATCATACTCATTTCAAACTCACCCTGCATGTCTTTAGCAAACTCTTTGCACAAATTTTCATTAGTAGCACCAAAAATGATATCATCAACATAAATTTGAACAATTAGTATATATTCTTTTTTTATTTTTATAAAAAGTGTTGTATCAATTTTTCCTCTACAAAAATCTTTGTCAAGTAGAAAATTACTCAATCTTTCATACCATGCTCTAGGAGCTTGTTTCAAGCCATATAAAGCTTTTGAAAGTTTGAAAACATGATCTGGGTATTTATGATTTTCAAAACCGGGAGGTTGTTCAACATAGACTTCCTCTGAAATATACCCATTTAAAAAAGCACTTTTAACATCCATTTAATATAATTTAAAATCTTTAAAACACGCAAAAGCAAGTAACATTCTAATAGCTTCAAGTCTAGCAACTGGTGCAAAAGTTTTATCAAAATCAATTCCCTCTTCTTGATTATAGCCTTGAGCTACTAATCTAGCTTTATTTCTAGTAACAACTCAAGATTCGTCCATTTTATTTCGAAAAACCCATTTTGTACCAATAACGGGATGATCCTTAGGTCGAGGGGTCAAAAACCAAACTTCATTTCTTTCAAATTGATTTAATTCTTCTTGCATTGCTAAAATCCAGTTTTCATCTTTTTCAGCTTCTAAAAATGATTTTGGTTCAATTTGTGAAACAAATGCTAAGTTATCACAAATATTTCTAACGGAGGAACGAGTTTTTATACCTTCCGCCGCATCACCTATGATGAGGTCTTTGGGGTGGCCATGAGCATACTTCCATTCTTTTGATAGATTTGAGTCACTTTCTGGAAGAGCATATATTTCTTGAAGTTTCTCCATTGTCATTTCTTCTTCATGTTCGTGTAATGGATTTTCTTCATTTTCCTTTTTGTAAATGCTCTCCATGCTTGGTTGATTTTCTACAATATCATTACTTACAAGATTCTTGGAAATGATGTCGTTAGATTCATCAAAAAACAACATGCATAGATTCTTCAACAAGTAGAGTTCTTTTATTGAATACTCTATAAGCTTTACTGGACATAGAATAACCAAGAAATATAGCTTCATCCGATTTAACATCAAATTTTCCTAAGTTATTTTTATTGTTATTTAATACAAAGCATTTACAACCAAAAGCACGTAAGTGACTAATATTAGGTTTTCTACCTTTCCAAAGTTCATAAGGAATTTTCTTAAGAATAGGTCTAATCATGGCATGGTTTATAACATAGCATACAATATTAACAACTTCCGCCCAAAAATATTTAGGCAAATTATTTTCACAAAGTATAGTACGAGTCATTTCTTTAAGAGTTCAATTTTTTCTTTCAACAACACCGTTTTGTTGAGGAGTCCTGGGGGCTGAGAAATTATGATCTATTCCTAAGTCATCACAAAACATAATAAAATCATCATTTTTAAATTCTCTACCATGGTCACTTCTAATACTACAAATATTAAGATTTTTCTCATTTTGAATTCTTTTACAAAGTTTTGAGAAATTATAAAAATTTTCATTTTTGTGTGCTAAAAATAATACCTATGTATATCTAGTATAATCATCAACACAAACAAGGGCATAAGATTTTCCTCCTAAACTTAATGTTCTTGATGGTCCGAATAGATCAATATGCAAGAGTTGAAGCGGTCTAGTAGTTGAAACGATATTTTTGGATTTAAAAGAAATTCTAGTTTGTTTTCCAAATTGACATGCATTACAAAGTTTATCTTTTTCAAAAACAATTTTTGGTAAACCAATGACTAACTCATTTTTTGAAAGCTTGAAAATTAAATCAAAATGTGCATGTCCTAATCTTCTATGCCAAAGCCAACCATTATCATTTATAGCAGATAAACATTTAATATTACAATGAAAAGACAAATCATGCAAATCAAGGACATATACATTCTCATGTCTATAACCTACAAATAAAGTTTTGTTTTCAATGGTGTTTTCAATAGTGTAATGAGTTTTCTAAAAAATAACTCTATAACTTTTATCACATAATTGACTAATGCTAAGCAAGTTATGTTTTAAACCTTCAACAAATAAAACATTTTCAATAATAGGAGAGGGATTTTTACCAATACTTCATACACCAATGATTTTACCCTTGCTATTGTCGCCAAAAGTCACATATCCGCCATCCTTTGGTTGAAGTGTGGCGAACATAGCTTTATTTCCAGTCATGTGCCTTGAACATGCACTATCGAGATACCATCTATCGTTACTAGATTTTGTCTTGAAACATACCTACAAAAATTTGATTTTTTTATTGGTACCCATTTTTTCTTGGGTCCATAAAAGTTAGAATTTGATACTTTTAAAATGTCCTTAGGGACCCACATCTTTTTTATTTTAGCCAAAGGATTTCTTCTAACAGGACATGAAGGTGAAATATAACCTTTTGTACCACAAAAATGACATGTGAGATGAGAGTGATTAGAAGATGCATACACAAAGTCATTTTTTACAGTTTTTACTTTTAAAAAAGGTTTATATCCAATTTCAGTTCTACCAAAAGTACGATTTTAATTTTTAAGAATTTTATCTAAAGTTTCTCTACCTTGAGTAAATTTTGAAAGAGTATTTTTCAAGTCTTCAATATTTTCTTTCAAAATAATTTGTCCATTTTTTAAAGACTCATTTTCTTTTTGCAATACAACTAAATATTTTTCAGAAATTGAAGATTTTTTTCGAGTTAAAATCTCATTTTCCTTTTTCATTTTCTAAAACATTTATCTTGGAAGTCAATGATTCATTTTCTTTTGATAAACTTAAAATTACTTTCTTTTGACAATTACTTTTCAAACTAAGTTTCTTAAATTTAGCATGTAATTCATCAAAAGCTAATTGTAATTCATCAAATGTAAAGGATTCGTCATTTACCTCATTTTCGTTTCCAAGTGCCATTGAGCATAGGTTAGCAACCTCATTTTTGCAAACCTCGGTTTCTGTGTCGCTTTTATCACTATCTTCTCCCCATGCTGCAATCATAGCTTTCTTCTTGTCCTTCTTGAATTTTTTCTTAAGTTCTGAACATTCTGATTTGTAGTGTCCAGGTTTGTTACATTCGTAGCAGGTTACTTCAGATTTTTTGTGATTTTTTCCTCTTTGAAAATCCCTGTTATTGAAGTCTTTTCTGAAAAAATTTCGTACACCTTGTTTTGTTTTCACAAACCTTTGGAACTTTCTAGTGATGAATGCCATTTCCTCATCCTCATCTGAATCATCTTCCTTATCCTCTTGATGTTTTGAGGTGGATTTAAAGGCTATTCCTTTCTTCTTGTTGTTATCCTAATCTTCCTTTCCTTCTTGTATTATGAGCTCATGAGTTAAGAGAGATCCCATTAACTCATCTAGACTTAGCTTTGATAAATCCTTGGCTTCGGTAATGGCAATGACTTTTGTCTCCCAACTTTTTGGCAATGACCTAAGCACTTTTCTTACAATTTCAGCATTAGTATATATTTTTCCAAGAGAAGTTAAACCATTAATAATATCAGTAAAGCGAGTAAACATTTGAGGAATAGTTTCATCAGGCTTCATTTTAAAGAGTTCATAATTATAGACTAGCAAACTAACTCTAGATTCTTTAACTTGGTCGGTTCCCTCATGAGTCACTATAAGCTTGTCGCAAATTTCTTTTGCGGTTTTACATATGGAAATTCTGTTAAACTCATTAGCATCTAAGGCGCAGTACAACATGTTTGTGGCTTTGACATTAATTTGGGTCATTCTAGTATCTGATTCATCCCACTCATCTTCAAGTTTTGATACCATAAGTCCATCTACAATTTTGGTAGGAATTTTTGGACCATTGCAAATAATTTTCCAGCATTCATAATCATTAGATTGAACATGTATGGTCATCCTAGTTTTCCAATAACTAAAATTTGTGCCGCTAAATAGTGGTGGCTTATTGGATGCTTGTCCCTCAGGTAAAGAATAACTAAGGGTTGCCATGATCTACTCTAAGACGGTTAAGTCACACAAACTAGAGTTTAGATTTTGATACCAATTGTTATCCCAGATAGGTAACCCAAGAGGGGAGGTGAATTGGGTTATTAAAAATTTCACAATATTAAAATTAACACAATATTCAGAATTTTGATAAATAAAAAAAAACAGAATAATAATTATCAATATAAAAGTAGGAGAGATAGGGAGAGAAAATCAAACACTGCAATTTATAGTGGTTTGGCATGCCAGGCCTACGTCCACTTCCCAAGGAACCTCCTTGAGAATTTCTTTACTATCAATTGAATAAATACACCACCAAGCTTGTGAATTTGGCACAGGACTTACTTTTATCTATTGAGCCTCACTCAACAATAAATGCCTTACCCTTACAAAATCTTTTACAAAAATAAGGAATAAGAATAAGTGATACTTGAACCCACTTTTACAATAATTCTCTCACAAAGAATAGATATGAAAGTGTAAGAACAAAGGCTAGACTTAGATTTGAAAGTGAAAGAGCAGAATACAATGTACTCAAAATTTTGGAGCTTAAGAAAATTTTCTCTTCAAGTTCTTGATTTTTTATCCACACACAACACTTCTATTTATACACAAAAATATACCCGTTGGACGCTCCTTGCTGATGTCATGGCTTACATAAGCATGCTCCTGACGCCATGGCTTACATGAGCGCGCTCTTGATGTCATGGCTTACATAAGCACACTCCTTGATTTTAAATAGTCAGTAAATGTTAATAATTAAAAAGATAAAAGTAAGACTAATTTTTTCTTTTCCTTTTGTTTATTTTTTCAAACATGGAACCACCGTTTTTGTAGACAATTTAATACAAAGTTCACAACTTTTAAACAAACAAATGATTTGCTCCATCTATATATATATACACACATATATATATATAACTCCATCTTTTTCTTCTTGTTTGGTTATAATATGATAAAATCAATTTAGTGTAGAAAGTTTAATAGCGCACGTGATGTATTCTATTTATATTATATGCATTATATATATATAACGTTCTAATCAAATATTTGCATACAGAAAAATCTCTTTAATAATATTTATGATGGATCTGAAAATATATGCCCTCTTTAAAATATTGTATTTGTTGTAGAGATTTTTAACTAAATATATCCTACCACTACATTTGGATATATCTATTTTTTCAAAAGAAGACAACTCATTAATATCACATTTGTCAAGATAATACAACCAATCAATCATTTTTGTCAAAATAATTTAATTAATTTTAATTTTGTCAAAGAGTAAATAGTGATCAGCCTAAATTTTCAAAAAGTGAGTAAAGTTTTCAAAAATATTTTTATTTAACTAATATTTAACAAATATATATATTTTAAAAAGATAATATTTTGTGTCAAAGAAATATGTATACTAAAAAATTCAAATTGTTACAAATAATATTTTAGACATCATCAAAATTAAATAATATGATTAACAGTTGGAATTGAATGAGATGTTTTGGATTTAGTTTGAATCCAATAGAATAGTGGAAGTTTAGAGGCCTTAATTAGGTTCCTAAACATAATCTAGTTAGGGTTTTCCTCCTAATCAAACCAACCTAGTCATATATATATATATATATAAGTTTGTACCAAGTCAAAGATATTTTTCATAATTTATGCAAACTTGTCTCAAAAAGTACATTCATTGTATCTATATAGGCAATGGCCAGCCATAAATGGTGATTTGAGGGACTAATTTTATATATTTTTTTGTGTGTACAAATGTTAGAAATTGTGAAGTATGGTGTATAAAATAGATTTTAGGGTACAAGTGTATATATATATATAATGGTACTAGTTTGGGGTCAATTTGTTATTTAGTAAAAATGTGAGGGCTTTGGGTTTAATTTATGTATTGAAATATTTATTTAAGTGTAGTATTTAATTTAATTAGGATTTGAAACTTCAATTCGGTTAAAGTTTCTTTATTTCGAATTAAACGGCGAGTTGCAATGAGAACCAGTTAGTGTAACAACCCGATCTATGATTAGCCACTAAACCATGATTAATTATGCCTAATGAGTAATTAAGATAAAATTCTGAATTAATTGCATGTGTGATACATTATTTGTGTTTCTATCTGTTTATTGTAGGAATATCTGTTTGTGATTCTGTTGTATTTTGTGAATTAAAAGCCTTATCAACATCCGATCATGAAATTGACTTGGTATATGTGTTATGTGGAATTTTTAGAATTTTATGGTAGGTTTAATTAAAATTCGATTCGGAACGATTAAATTAGAATAATTAGTGTCAATGTGATTAACCCAAGTCAAGTTTAATTAAGCTTCTTTAATTGAGCCTATATAAGGCTACTTTGACTCTCTTAGTTCATTTTACACCCTCATTTCATACTCGTTATAGCTCAAAAACATGGGAGAGAGAGAAAGAAGGGAAGTTGAGATCAAAAAGCTAGAGAAAGGAAAAAATTGCTAGGAATTGTTGGAGCATTGAAGACAATTTGAAACTTGAGCTAGTTTTACACTTAACATCAACTTTAGGTAAGGATTCAACTCACATTTTGTAACCTTAAGCTCAATTACATGTGAAATCAACAAGAAATTAGAGTGTATTGCATGAATTCAAGAGATCAAAGTGTTTAACTTGAGAATTGAACTAGAAATGAAGGAATTTGACTCATACATTTCATGCATGTATAATTCTCATGAATTTGAAGTTGATTTCAAGTAATTCTTCCATGCATGTCATATTTTTGATTTAATCATGAGACCTCATCATGTTTTCCATCGATTTTCGTTGTTTGAGCATGCTTTGAAAGGTTTAAATTTGAAGAAATTGCATACATATGTATATCATGAATTTCAAGTTTTATTTTGCACAATTGACATGCTTTTGGGTCTTAATTTTGCAAAATGACTTTGAATTCCCAATGTTTCCCAAGATTACACAAGTTTTCTTAAGTTTTTGGCCCAAGAGAACTTGAATTTCAACATTGAATTTGAGTTGGGAAGAACAATTTGGAAATTCCAAAATTCTGTCTCTTCGCACCTGCGCTCGAATAACCACTATATATTTTGCACTTCCATTTGAGCGACAAAAACTTGGCTCGAGTGTAAATTGCATGCTCCCAAAAGTTTTGATGTTTTGCAGACCGCTCGAACAACAAGAGTTGCGCTCGAGCAAAGACCTCAGTCACATGCTCGAGCGACTGTCGAACGGTCGTTGGACGGAGAATCTACACAACTAGTACTTTTGCAAAGTTTACAGACCACTCGAACGAAGGAAGTTGTACTCGAGCGACCACTCACATGTTTAGACGTCCCCTCAAGCGAAGGAAATTGCGCTCGAGCGAGACTCTTGTTTTCAGCATATTTGGTTAAGTGTTTTCAAGTACATTTTAGCATCCTCATTGTATCCTAGACATTCTTAAGCCAAGATTAAGACCTAATAATGAGGATAAGACTTAGAAACACACTAAGAACGAAACGTAATGAGTTAAGTATATTCCGAGTGTGTGTTTCAATCTGTGTATATGTTATGTTTGTGTAGGTCACGCGCCGTAAGTTATCTGATTTGTTTGCTTTTGGAGCCATTAGTGGTTTCTAGTTAAGTATGCGAATCTAAATTTATATCTAATTTGAAATCTGCTATGGGACATCATTCATTAAATTTTTTACTCTATTATTATTCGCTGGGCTTCTGCTCACTATTTATATTATGTATGTAGGTGAGTAGGCACGTGACCAGGTCTAAGCTGCTGCCTGGGGAGTTTTAGGTCAACTAGCTACTATGCCTCTCGGGGAGTTCCTATTTGAAAAGTCTAGTTTTGTGAACTATGTCAAGAATGTTTTATTGTTTGTTTTGTTTATTTGTAAGCTGGGCTAAGTCCCTTATGTTACTACCTGTATGGTAATGCATGACTATGAACGTTTGACGTCACAAATGTATGTATATATTTAAGCTTTGAATTTTCATCCCATGTATGTCTGCACAACTCTATGGACTATGTATATTTCTATATTTGCTTTCCCAGCCCCTTACTATGTAATAATCTGTTCAGAGGCCTTTGGTAATCTAAAGATTACTGGTCGGTTACGATGCTAAACCTATAGGGACGGGTTTGGGTCATGACAGTTAGGGAATTAATTTAATTATTATTAGGGCTTTGGAAATGATCCCTAAGTTCCCGAGTACAATCAAGGTTTGTAAGTTTTCGGTTGGCGTGTGTTTTCGGCTCTACAACTAAAATTGAAAATAAATAAGGGATTGAGGGTCTTTATTGAAATAGTTCAAAAGTAAGGGTCGAAATAAAATTACAAAGGTCAGGGACCTCATAGTTAATATTAGCATATAAAAATGATTACTAAACTATCAGGGTCGATTTGATTTTTTACGAATTTATTCGCGATGCGTCTTCGATTCTAGGGTTAAATTTGTGAATAAACGAAGAACTAAGGACTTTATTATAATAACTCAAAATTTAGAAACTTAATAGGGTTTACAAAAGTTAAGGGTCTCATAATCTCTAAAACCCATATCGTGATCTAGAACAAATCAACAACAAAAAGTATGAAGTTTGAGATTTGGTCAAACGTTGATAGAGAGAACTATGAGATTCAATTCACACACCGGTTGAACTCCAATTGTCACACTTCAGGTTGAACTCTAATTATGAGAAATCCAACTGAGAGAGCAATGATTGTCATCTTTAAAATGGATCGTTAATTCTAGATCTGAAATACCCAAATCATGTGTTCTAGAGCTCTAATCATCATCTTCGAAACCCAAATCATAAGCTTTGAGAGCTAGGTCATGGTCTCCAATACCCAGATCGGGAACTTTGAAACCCAAATCGTGATCTATGTTGTCAATGACACGATGATGGGTTTGGGACGCGACGTTGGGTTTGAGAAAGAAAGAAAGAAATTTGAGTTTTAAATACACGTTTAACAAATATGGTAGGTTTGGATAAAAAAGAGAAATATGGATTTGAGAGAGGAAGACTATGGTGAGAGGAAGACCATGGTGAGAGGAAGAAAACATAGAACGGGTTTGGGTGAGAGAAATTTGGGAAATAAATAAATGGCATTCGTTGGAGACCATTGTGAAAGTTAGATAGATACATCTATATAGAAGAGCAATGTTAGGGATACAAAATGTTTTATCAATTTGGTGATTCTTTTGGTAAAATATTTTGTATCCCTAACATTTTGTATACCTACATATATGGAAAATTCTACTATACACCTATTCAAAAGGGTGTACTATATGCACATCTAGTTATGTCATTTTCTTATTTAATTATGACCAAATTTTTTCTTTAATTATGACTTATGAGATCTTTGGTTATGCCTCATGTAGTGTTTGATTATGATTTATTTATTTATTTAATTTTTTAATTATGACTTAGAAAGTATGAAATTATAATAAATTTTTCTTTAATTATAAGATACATATGGTATATACCCTTTGAAGAATGTATACCATAGTCTTTCCCTATATATATATATATATCTAGCACTCACATAGGTGTGGGTCCCACCAACATGTGGTACCACAACCATGTCATTCTTTTGATAATATTTGAGGTCTCTAGTATTTTTGTATAGAGAATGAGAGTTTGGGTAAAAGAGGTTATATTTGTTTATCTGATTCGACGGTGATTCAAAATGGCAGGAAAAAAGAGAATATTGATTGATTATGCCAAAATGACATTTGAACTACTAGAATAACATTGTCATAATTTAGTATCTTTTTTAGGAATATGAAAAGCAGTTATCTTAAAATAAAACAAACAACATACAAATGAAAATAAAAACAACAAGATCTTAAAGGGCCAAATAAACAACCAAACAACAAAAATAAAATCACCAAAAAATACTACGATTCAAGGAAAATTACTGATCTTCTCATAGATGTAGTTTGAAAAGCTAGATCTGCATCAAACCAAGCAAGATCTACATCAACACCTACCGTCACCATCGACATTGTTCTCGTCGCCGCTGTCCAACTCTCCTATCTCTGTCGCCGTAGTTCAATCACTTCTAGAAATTAGAGTTGAAGAGGAAGAACACCCACAATGGTATGTGAAAAGGCTTGAGAGAAGAGAAAATCATTGTGGGTGTTGAAAATTTAAAAATCTATGTCGAAATCGGGTGATAAACACTCAAAACTCCTATTTCAGACATAAAAGGCCTCGAGCTACACTCTAAAAATACAGATCTATTTTCTAAGAGTATAGATCTACATTTTAAAAGTGTAAAAAAGGTCGCTAGAATGTTGCCGGAGTTTCATCAGAACACTGCAAAAAATCTCTAGAGAGAGAAACTCTACCCTCCCTCTCTTTGGACCTTAATGGTTCCCCCATAATTTAGCATTGTGGTTACTATAACTTACCAAATTATGACTTTAACATTGTTAAAATGACAATCAGTACATATTGCTCTCATAAGATCAAATGATTGTTAAATAATACACCTTCAAGTGGAGGTTTTGGTTAGACATGGTGTGACAACTTTTGTCCCACCTTTCTTAAATTTCATTATTGAATTTTATGCTCTTTTATATTTGTCAAATTTTAAAGTCAATCAAAGATTGAGAGCTATCTCATCCATATAACTTTCAAAATTAGAGTTATTATGTGGGTGTTTGGGAAGTAAGTTTTTATGTAAGGTTTTTTAGTTATAGGATATTATTGAAATTTTTTTTTTTTTTTTTTTTTTGTGTTTGGGAAGATAGTTGAATTTTTTTGTGGTTAAATGTAATGTTAGTGAGACAAAAAGTGAAATAATTGTGGGGTTTGATGTGATATTTTGTTTGAATTTGTTTTTTTTTGCCAAACACAGCCATTGGGGGTGTTTGGGAATGATTTTTTTTTTTGGTTTTTTTTCACTAAAAGACAAATTGGTTACAAAACCAAAAAAAATAAATTCAAACAAAATATCACATCAAACCCTATAATCATTTCACTTTTTCTCTCACAAACATCACATCCAACCAAAAAAAAAACCCAACTATCTTCCTAAACACAAAAAAAAATTTCTCCAATAATATCTTACAACTAAAAAAACTTACAAAAAAAAAAAACCCACTTCCCAAATATAAAAAAATGCAAGTGTATGGTTGACTTGATTTTCAATCTTTGGCTGATCGAGGAGGCAAACCTGAAAGGCATAAAAATAAGCTTGAAATCTAACAATGGATTCAATGAAAAGGTCAAAATGCACAAAACGTTTATTATAAGAGCATCTTTAACGGAGAATGTTTCATTAGATTTAATTAAAAAAGTAGTAATTTTCTTCATTTGATACTTCACGCTCCAACGGTTCAGTATCAAATCTTTTCATCAAATTTACGCCGGGCAACCGGTTGGTCGACCGGCCGATCGACCGGCCGGTCAACCGGTAACGTCAAAAAAAATTTTTTTTTTTTTTACCGGTTTGAACCCTTTTTTTGAACTTTTTGAACTCTTTGGTAGTCGACCGGGTGGTCAACCGGCCGGTCGACCGGGTGGTCGACCACCTAGGCAAAAAAAAAATTTTTTTTTTTTTTTTGACTGGTTTGAAGTGAACGGTCTGAACTTTTTCCGGGGCGACCGGTTGGTCGACCGGATGGTCGACCGGTTCGTCTCATCTCAACGGTCAGGAACAATGATTTGGTGAAATTTGGTGAAATGCTTCGCCTGTACTCAGTTTGGTGAAAGATTTGCTGAATTCTCGATTTGATATTGATTTGGTGCCACCGTTGGAGCCTCAAAAAGTGAGTTTTTCATCAAATTTCAAATTTGATGTTGGATTTGGTTCTCCATTGGGGATGGTCTAAGTAACTTCTCATTTTGGTATCTCTTCATTTCTCTCTCTAAAATAACTCCTATTCACTTTTATTTCTTATTTTTCTTTATTAGTAGTCTTTTTTTATTGGACATTGTTTCTTTTCAGTCCTTCATTCGACTGGAGAGATATTGTTGGGCATTGTGGACTCACTTTTAGATTCTGTTTTGATAATTCAAACCGTTTATAAATGTTATATATGAATTTGAACATTCAAAAGCAGTGCTCATCTGTTTATATTTTGCTATATTAAGTTACTAGCAAATTATCTGCGTCTGAAAGCACTCGTAGTATAATTTGACACCAATCAAAATCAATCTCTCATACAATTGACTGACATCTCCCATTTCCTTCCCAATTTATGTAACCACAATTTATTTTAAATGATTTAAAAAAAAATTTACACAATCAAATGATCAAAACTGAGTTTTGGATCTGATTAAAAAAAAACATTGACTTGTTATTGAATCGAACTCATCAATCAGAAAACACAAAAGTAATTTATCTAATAAAAAGATGGTAGAGAGGAGAACTCCTAACTTATTTTAAAAAATATATAATCAAAGTAACGTTTAGTCAAGAATACATGCATGTATTTATCTAGTCTAATAAAAAGTAATTTGGTCTGATAAAAAGATTTGTTATCGTCCTCAAATCCACCAGTTAAATCCATAGCTATTTTTGCCATGCTAAAATGAAAAAAGATTTAGAAAAAAACAAATTAAACAAAATGCTAAAAAAAATAATAGATTAGAAAGTAGCTAAAAACAATATAAAAATATATCTATGTATAACTCTCTCTTCCACTATCAATTCTGCTTTTGACCAAACCATGAACAATGGCGAGGGGAGGCAAAGGTTTCTGTGATGATAGGGGAGGGATAGGAATGGGTTACCATGCACAATTACCATTGTGCAAAAAGAAAAAGTGCACCAAAGCTAAAGTCCAACAAGAAAATAGCTAGAAATTTACAAACTTACGAAGCCTCTTGTTGGGAAGTTGAGGTTGAGATTTTTTTTTGGTTAAAATAGTTACAAAAAAACATAAAATAAATTTTTAACTCAATAAGACAAAATATCACATTTAATCAATAATCATTACACTTTTTCTCTCATAAAAAATTAAAAAAGCCAAAAAACTTTTTCTAAACGAGACTTTTGAACTCCAGACTAAAATAACTAAAAAATCAAAAAAATTAACCCACTTTTCAAACGAACCGAACACATTCTAAGAGATAAATGAACAATTTCTATTAGGAGTACAAGTACAACATTTTTTTGATAACTCAGACAATCAATTATTATAGCAACTCATTTAAATTTACATAAACCGAGAATCCAACATTTTAGTGCAAAAAATAAAAAAAGAGATGGAGTGAGATAGGGGAGTGAATTGCATACAGTTAGGAAGAGAAAGAGAAAAAGAACAGGAAAAAAAACTTGGGCGGAAAGTTTATTTTGAATCAAACGAATCCAACCGTTAATCTCATAGATGGATTGATCTCATCAATTCCAACCAATTGTGTGAGAAAGACATTTTCAAATACCATTTTGTTTTAGGAAGAGAGAATAAGAACACAGATGGAGAGTGAATTGCAAATAGTTAAGAAGAGAGAATAAAGAAAAATAATAGGAAAAACGTAAAGAAAAAGAAAGAGAGGAAGGGACTAGGAAAATGTTGAACCTTCCCTAGGCGGGAAATTAATTTTCTCACCATTAATCTCATAGATGGATTAATATCAACCGTTCTAACCAATTGTCTAAGAGATATATTTTTAAAAACCATTCTATTTTATTATATAGATATATATATATATTTTAATAATTGAGGGCCCACCCTAGATAGAGTCCTCTGAACCCATGAACGGAAAAAATGGAAAGGGGGTTGAAACCCTAGATAGAGTTCTTTGGACCCATGAACAGGAAAAACAAAAAGGGAGTTGAACCCCTGATCAGCAACATGGAGCGCATACCCGCTTATCAACTCCAATGGCCCATCGGGCAAACTTGTTTGTAACCCTGGGTTGGCATGAGTTCTTCAATTGGTATTAAGGCTCCAGGTTTAACTGAATCGTGTGTTCTTTTGTGTTTGTAGTGGTTGTGGCACTTGTTAAGGCTTATAATCATTGTTCCTCTGCTAGACATTTTAGGTGGTTTGATACCAGGCCGTCTAGGTTTTAAAAAAAAATGTAAGCTTCTGGGAGACAAAATCAGTATTATGTAACTACGATTCAAAAGCTTATTGAGGATCCAGGTACTTAAATATTTGAGAAACAGAGAAACCAAAGATTCAACAATTCTGCATCTGACATTTGCGCCAGGATAGAAATACAGAATTTGTCTAGGCTGGACCAAACTACTACTAATGCAACTAGTTGACTTCGAAATTGGTGACAATCTTACATGATTTGGAGTTAAACATTGAAAGTTGCGGTAAGAAGAGAGCCTGAATGACTTGAGTACTCTATAAATTCAAGGAACGCTGGAGTCTAGGTTGTGTATTCAGCATTTATTTTGACATAGTCGTAACTTAAATCACAGCCCCATGCAATTCCATTTCCTGGCCCCTCACCTGTTGAAAGGAAGAAGCAATGCAAAACAATCAAAATCAGAATGAAACCATTGCCAAAAACAAGAAATGTATCTAGCATTTCAGTCACCACCACAGAAAGCATGGATGACAAGGAGATGATGATGCACAATGCCGTGCAAATCAATCCTCACAAGGTCACAAAACTGCATGTAATCCAGGAACAACCAATAGGACGGTCAAATAAAATGAGCTGCCAACAAATCTCTATGTAGTGCTTTTTCATTTATCCTTTTTTGGCAAGAAAATTTGCAGCTAGTGTTGATGTTAACAATGCAGGCATTTTTTTTTATCGGCAAAAAAAGAATAATTATTGATAAAAAAATTGAGTACAAGGAGTACACACTCCAATACATCAATAAAAGAGGAAGCTATGGTGAAAAATGCTTAGAGAGCGTATCCCAACTAGGTTGGCACAAGCACCCAAGCCTATTATATGGCCTACAAAACAGCCCCACAAAAACAAAACAGAAAAAAACAACCCAACACCCAACACCCAACACCCAACTCAGCAAGTGAGCAACAAAACCAACAAAACAAAAAATCTAATTAACCAAACTAAAACTACACAAAACCAGCCCATAAACACCAGGCAAGCACCTAATAAACTTTGCAATCACCCTGGCAGCAGAATACTAACAATCGAGCACCATCCATGATTCAAACATGATAAAAACATCATTCACTAGCTTTCTGTCTGCAACCTCAGTTCAGCATAAATGCCTTTCACCCTTGTCCACCAAAATTCCAGCAGATCAAAATTACAAGCAATTCCCGACAGAGATCCAAAATCAATTAAACTCAAGTGACCTTGAATTGCTCTGAACCTACCCGACCCGAAGCTTGGATTGTTCAGCAAAAAACAGTAAAGAACAAATAAAAAGATATTATAACACCAACCAGCCACCATTCTTCAAACTCAAGAATTCCAGATGGGCATAATCAGCAAAGGTACATAATGGTTAAAATACTGCCAAATTCTAGAGACACCAAGCAGCCACGAACTGCTCAACACCTTCCCAAGCCTCCCAAGATGCGCTTGTTTGGTAAATACTATCCATCCAGAGCACATAGACTAAGGAACCTTGTTTATCAATAAAAGACTCCCGACTTCACCAAACCACCATATTTTTTTGGGTACATCAGAGGTTGTAGTTTGGAGAGGGGCAAGACTCAAACCCTTGACCTCCTAGTGAGATACAAAGATCCTGGCCAACTAAACTAGAACTAATTGGCTCAAACCACCACATTTTAATGAAGTTACAGTGATGACTGACTGTATTAAGTCTGTCAGATGTATATTTTTTATCCACCCAGATCATTGGATGAGATTCTTTGTCAGACAACAGCTATCATGAGCAAAAATATCAGACTACAGTTTGTTTCACCCACTAACAAGTTTGCACCCTATGCATGTATATCATACATGAAGGATTGGCAAAGTTATTACACGAAGTAACCCATCATTCTAAATAGGGAGAAGTACAAGTGACTAGAGAATAAATGGTCATGCCTAAAGCTTACTTTGGTCAGAAAGCATCTTAGTTCACATTTTTTTATGAGATATGCAATGCAGACTATAGAAAAAAATGTTTTAACTTATATTAATATGCATAGTTTTTGGAAACTTACCGATAGATATTTGAATTTCAACCGTACCATGAGTCTCGCCAGCCTTTCTGAGATAATTACTAGCTGCAGCCCTGGAAAATTTACACATTGTCAGATTACTGTTAAGAGGAACCCCAAGAATGGGGAAGAGAGCGGGTAGAGGTGATATACTACGAGAGAGAGAGAGGGAAGAAAAGAATAAGCAAAAGAGGATGATAAGCTGAAAAGAAAAGGAAAAAAATAAAAAAGAGCTCATATTACTTTCGCTTCTCCCTCGTGAAAGAAGACACTGTGAAAAAGAAAAATCAAAGAACTAAACCAATTTACCTCCCTTGTGGACGATGGCACTGTGAAAGAAATGAAAAAACTAAAGCCTCTCTCTCTCTCTCTCTCTCTCTCTCTCTCTCTCTCTCTCTCTCTCTCACACACACACACACACACACACACAATAATGCATCTGTGCATGCATACACAGACAGTATTTCTGGGTTTTGGAGAGAGAGTTTGTAGATTGGAAGTTGGGAAAATGAGGTAGAAATGTTCCATAAGAAATGGAAATATCTGGTCAGAGTGCTGAGGTAGAGAGTTTAGATCCCTTGCTGTGGCGTACTATTGCTGCTGCCTCTGCCATTCCAGAACTTTGAGATTGAAACAGAAAGAAAGGGGGTAAGACAGAAAACACTGCAGATTAAGGAGTAGACTTTTAACATCATTGAGGAATGGGCTACTTACCCAAAAAAATCATTGAGAAATTGTTTCAAGTGGAAGAAAGGTGATGGTGCACTAATAGATTGATTGTTCTATTTGATTATAAGCTGAGATAGGTTTGTGATTGACTGAGGAAAGCATCGGCAAAATCAACAGGGATTTTCCAGTTTTGTCATCTGAGACTGAGTGGGAAGTCTTGGTCAATAGAGGTTCGTTTCCAGAAAAATGGGGTTGGGTGGGGGGGTATTTGGGGGGAAATTGAGAGTGGAGTTTTTGCCTACTACTTTTTGGATTTACCTTTGGTCTCATCTGTCAAGGCAAAGCATGTTTTCAAAGGGGATTGGTGGGTTGGGAGAAGTGATATTTGTCAAAAGGGGGTAGACTAATCAAGAGCACTTTATCAAGGGATGCAAAGTTGAGTCCAACAATTTAGCAGGAAGGGGAGCAACCGAATGTTCATAAATCCACTCACTACACTCGTGAAAGCTGATAGCATGACTGTACCCAAAACTTGTGGAAAGACGTAGCATCCAATTCAACCCCATTATAGGATCACAGCTTGAAACATGCATGGGAACTTGGGAACTTGATTAGAGTATTCAAGATTTACATCTTGCATATTTCTAAGGGAAATTAAGCATAGTGTTTGGTGGAGGATCTTCTTCTATATAACATCTCGGAGTGTTTGGAGAAATGCTGCATAGTGTTTGCAACTCTGGATGTTGCTATAAGTGAAATTATAAGAAACAACAGAGACTTAACATTTAATGTATTAATATTCCATTTCCATTACTTGCCCCCATTCTCAAAAATTTAAGCAAACCAAAAAAAATAAAAATAAAAATAAAAGAGAAAATAGGTTGCTAACCTGTCAAATGGAAGTGGTTGCCCACCATCCATAAGCAGAGTATCTCCAAGTGATATACGGAGTTTATTTGCATCAAAAGGAATCCCTGCATAGCCAGCTGCACAAGCAATACGTCCCCAATTTGGATCCCTGCCATATACCGCAGCCTAATAACAACACAGATCACTTAGAATTAGCTACACTTTGGCTGTGTTTTGATCATGGATTTTGGTAGGAATTTGGAAAGGGAATGGGAAAAGGTTGGTGACATGTGAATGAAGTATAACTAAATTTCACCCACCTTTTCCCTTTCCATTTCCAAATCTCTACCCAAATCCATGATCTAAACACAACCTTATGTAATAAATAAGTTCAATCATAACAGATGTTTTGCACATAGAACCGTGCCTTGGCAAGTGAAGAAGATGCCACTGAGCGTGCAACCTTTGCTGCTTCAGCTTCACTGCCTGCACCAGTTACTCTGACCTACATCTAATTTAGAATTAGCTGGAAAATATAATGACCTCTATGCCCACACAAATGAAAACATCCAGTTACTTCTATCCACATCATGCAATTGACAAATGAAATTACACTTGTAACATAACTCAAAGAAATATAATTAATTGGGGAACTATAATCAAATCCAAAATCAGATGGACTAGCAAACAAAAGTAGTTACATAAAGCACTTTAAGATTGAATACTAACAAAGAAAAGAAAATGACCACAAAGAAATATTATGAAAAGGTCATCTAAGCTACTTGGAGAAGAGGAGAAGATAAAGAAGAATTGAACGCAAATAAAATGCAGAACAATTTTGAGCTTCTGAAGCTTATTCAAATGATGAATACTGTTTCAGTAATGTAAATCTTGTCTTTTGCACTGCTTGATTGTGATTTGATCAGATTCAGGACTCAACTTTGCATTTGCTTATATATGCCAGTAGCCATTTTTTTAATGTTAATAGTGGCGGACATGCATATACAGGGACCAGGATTAGGCTTAGATTAAGTTAATTATCTTTAGAAAAAGATACAGACCTCAATCAGGCATGTTGCACCTTCTCCATCCCAAGCTATTGATTTTGCAAGACCTTGCATTACCTGAAAGAAGTACACCAAATTCTCAGTAAATTCAGCCCAGAGCAGGTCAAACTAATTTTAGAAAAAATTCAGGCCAGTAAACTATCATGGACCATCTCATGAACAGCCCTGCCAAGAGGAAAATATGATCCTACAATGAGGGGCATTTGTGCTTGGAAGGAGATCAAAAAAGGGCCAACCTAGAAGTAAAGATAACCCCACTGAAAACATTAGTACCCCCTTCCTCATGGTTGGAGTTCAATAACAAGACAAGGCCAATGCTGGTGGAAACTAGACAAAATCCCTTCTTTATCTTAGATCCATGCTGGGAAAATCTACTGCCATCAAAGCATCCAAGACACTTTTTTCTTTAGATGAAAGACATTCAAATCATAATACCATGAGAACTGGGGGCAAAAATGAAAGTAAACATGAAAACCTTGCCCGTTGAGTTAAAACAACAATAAATCAAAAAATGTCACATAAAGTATTGGAAGATAAACAGATTTTTCACAAAACAAAACTGTGAAAAGTTAAGTAGGCAACAGTAGTATAAGATGCAAGTGATTCACACCACTGCAGTAGCAAGAAGGTGTAAACCAGAAAAGCATGCAAATTGTTTTTCACAAACTCATTAATGATATTCTTAAGCAGAAATCTTAAATCTGGCAAAACCATGACAATATTGTATAATCATGTATAATATTTAGGACTGTTAGAGATATGTATTTTTTGTATATTTTATGTTGAGGGTAGTCACTAGTGTAGTCTTTAAAAAAAAAAAAAAAAAAAAAAAAAAAAAAAAAAGGAGAGGAAAATCTCAAAGTTTATTATTTAATAATCATGTGTATAATACAAGAAAACCTAAACGGAATAAGGAAAAGACTGATCTACCGTCAACATAAAATACACAAAAAATACATCTCTAACAAGGATCATATATCATGATTGTTCTGTATGAGAATAAAGTTAAAGAGGCATCTCAACATACTGCATCAAGGCACGCTTGCAACTGTTCTGCCTCAGAACTGTTCAAAGAAGAAATCTTGTTTGATCCAGATAACCCGCTAGCCAATGCAATAACAGCATCATTCGTACTGGTATCTCCATCTACCTGCAGCAAAACCACAGCAGAACTAGCTTTATACCAAACCTAGTACAAGTAACAAGCCTGAAACCGTACAAGAATTGCATACTTGTTTTTCTATCAAGCAGCACATTTACCTCACAAATAAGCAGGTAAATGAGAAATTACAGAAAGAAATGAGGCCATGCATGTGCAAATCTGTTACAAGAATATCTTTAGAATTTTTTAAAATATTTCAGTATCAAGACACTGAAAATCCTTCATCATAATTCTCAAACTAAGACACTTTTCCCAATCTTTTTAAAGACGAATGCGCAATGTGAGGTGTTTTATTCCCCTTGTAAGGTGAGGGGTAAGCTCGAGACATTAAAGCATAAGCATTTTGAATTTTTATATTTAGTAAATAAATAAAATATTGTAACATAATAAAACATATTAAAAATTAAATATAGAGGTGTAATTATATATATATATATTTGACTGGCACCGGGGTGTCCGGATCAAAGCACGACTAACTCCCAAGGGTGCACAGGCCCTCAGGAAGGAGTTTTCCGCAACGGTTAATTCAAGAGTTTTCCCCCAGTCCGAGGGCCCCAAGGAATTGTTAGCACCTAAGAGGTTTCAATCCCTAAACCTTGGAAGGAGCACATCCCCAAGACCTAAGAAGCACGAACACTTCTAAGAAGGTGGTGTGTCCGTGTTGGACACTTTCTCGACACGTGCCCGAAACTCATCCAAATGTGTCCTATTTTTTAAAAAGAATTTAGACTCAGACACTCTTTGGATACTTGGAGGACACACATGTCCATTACTTAAACACACGTGTCTATTGATAAGACACAAGAAGCTAATTATAAGTTCAAACAAAATAACTTACAATACGATGATAAAAGAAAATTAATGTCAATTTATAAAAATTAGCGTTATATTGCATTTATCTATTGTCTTAGAATGATATATTCATACATATGACATATAATAAATATATAAAATTATATATTCTGTGCATATCCCTCATGTGTTGTGTCTTGCATTTTTTTTAAAATTGTCGTGTCGGCGTGTCTGTGTCATATTTGTATCGTGTCACCTGTCAACGTCTGTGCTTCTTAGCCCAAGACCCAAGTCTCCTCAAGGCATCGAACATTTCACTGTAGAGAAGGAAGGTTGTCCTCACTGAAAGTGATATTGACATTCTTATTTCAGTTATTGAGCTTCTCACTTGTATCTTAGCTTTGTGTTTTTTCATGGTTGGTCATTCATTTGTTTAGCCCATGGAATATAGTTACAAATGAGGTTGTGTCCCTTGCATGTTTCTCTCATCCCATCCTCTCTCCTATTCTCCCTTCCCATTCTACATCAAAGATTCTTCTTTTTATGTTTAAACCATATATTAGACTAAGTTCAACAATTCAAGACAAACTCTCCATATACGTACTTCTCATATGCTTATATGCAAAAGGTATACAAGGCACACTTGAAGCACACACCCTAGACCATGATGCACAAGCCGTTGGGGAGTGTCGCCTATAAATCAAAGACTTGACACATTTTTCCATAACCTCACCTTGAGGCGCCTCAATAACACCTTTTAAAAGTTAGGTCATCCAATAGACTATGGACTACTTGGAATTTGAATTATAGAGGGTAAACTACAAAGATCTGCTATGATGTTCCTAAAACAATCATTTTACCGCTACATTATAGAACTACATGGACCCATCGCCAACTAATAAAAAGAATATGTTGTGTAACAGTTTTTCACCTAAACATGAAGAAATCAAAAGATGTGCAAATGAATCATACAAAGAAAAACAAGTATTTGTGCCACACTAAGTAGCACAAACACGGGCATGACACAGACAACACACCAACACGCCGACACGTCAAATTTCAAATAACGCAGGACACGACACACTTGGAACATGTTAAAATTTTATAGTTTTATAGATTTATTATGTCATATATATGAATAATTTATTCAAAGATAATGAAAAATATGTACATAACAATTGCGTTAAAAAGTTAACATGTTTCAGAACATTGTAATACACATGATGCATTCATCTTAAAAATGTTTCTACACATAATGAGAGTGTGTAAGTTGTGTTTTGAAGAACGCATAACATTGTTATTATGAAGGTATTCATCACACACAATGTGTTTAGAGGGTTCAAGAAGTGTCGACGAAGTGTCAATAAAGTGTCCGATATTATGAATCTGATTTTTTAATTAAGACACGTTCACAAAGTGTTGGACACGGATTTATGAGTGTCTGAAGCATGTGTCCGACATGGGTGTCGAACACGACATGCTTCCTCCATTGTAGTGTCCATGTTTCTTAGGTGCCACATAAATCTAGTGTGGCCACTAGGCACTTTAGCAGTCATGTCCAGGATCTGAAACAGATAAACCAGTGAAACCAATGCTACTTACTGTAATTTGATTAAAACTTCGGTTAACAGCAACCTGCACCATCTTTTTCCAAACATTGTTTGCAACCAGGGCATCAGTTGTTATAACCTGTTAAGGTATACATGAATTGAAAATGTAGTAAGAAAACACACTTCTTAACCCACGAAGAGCAGATAATGAAAGAAACATACACCAAGCATTGTAGCCATATTTGGGTGGATCATCCCAGAACCTTTTGCCATTCCACCAATTCTTATCCGAGTCCCTCCAACCTAGACAATGCATCAGTAACAACAGTTAATTACATAGACAACAAGGGGCTAGAGACTTGTTGCTGCTAAACATAGAGTTTATTGTTCACGCATACGCACGACTTTGGCATGGAGGTTTTATTTACATTTCTATAGTTCTACGTCTTTAGTATTTATTTTTATTTTCTTTTTAATTACAGTTAAATAGTCTTGCTAATATTTGGTTTCCTGTTTTGTTAGGTATCTTAGTTACCTTTTCTATTAGGGTTATTAACTTATAAATAAGGAACTTTGGCATAATATTATGGAGAATTAACCAATAATATTGAGAGTGTTTAATGTTGGGCTTTGTGTGATCAGAGTTGTGGCTCGTGTTATTTCTCTCCCCTTTCTCCCTCTCCTTTCTGCATCATCTAACTTCAATACCAAAAACCAAAATTCCCCCATATGAATCCACCATTGCTGGATTGTATAGTGTGTAGGAGTAGGCTATTTTATTATTTGTATCTTCAGCTCTCAAGAGTTTTCTTTTTCTTCCCCCCTTTTTTTTTTAATAAATAGCTCTCAGGAGTTTTAACTTTCATGACTCTAAAGTCAGTGGATTTAATACTTTTGTGACCATATATACAAGATATTAACAAAAAAAAAATGCTAAGTTGGTTAATAGCTAAATGTTGTTAACTAGGGAGAATGGATGTGCACAAATCTATCTATGCTGAATCATTTATCCAATCAAGTATCCAAAAAAGCCTTCCACCAATTACTAGACTATGCATAATGTATTAAAAATACAACAATAAATCAAACAAATACCATTGATAATTGTCTCTGCATAGGATTGATGTTCAATCCATATCAATACTCACGGTCAAGGAAATCAAACAAGTACAGTGTATATTGGCCCCATATGAGATTGCACCCAGTATCAGTTCGTATATTTACCAGCAGAGATCATTGCATTGACAGATAAATAAAAGTATGGCACTCAAATGATTTCAACTGTCATTGCATACCTCAGACTCAATTGCCACACTCTTGCTTACGAGGTCAGTGGTTGTAATCGCCACTGCTGCAGAATCTGCCCTGCAAACACACTATTGTGATTAAATATAAAAACTTAGAAGAAGATCATCAAAATCCAAAGACGAAAATAAAAGTTGCATGACTTCAACAAAAGAAAATTGAAAAAAAAAAAAATGAAACTGTCATCGCTAGATCTAATTGTAAAAGAAATAAAACCAAGGTCTTTCATAAACAAGGAACCATGTCAAATTGCTGAACCAAGAGTTAAAAAATGAAAAGACAAGGACTAACCCCTCAATAGTTGATGACAGCAAATTAACTAGTTTTGGAAGTGAGCTGAGAAGAGCCTCCTGAATATGATATTATATGGGTCCCGTCATATAAAGATGGTGTGAAATTCTCCATCTTGCTTGTTTAACTTCCAAGAAAGTAAGATGCATATTGAAATGATTTTAAATCCATAATCACAATAAACGTGAATGTCTCCATGTTTACCTTCTTTATTCTTTGACCAATTACACCAGTGGATTCGATCAACACTTCCTCTGGCTTCAGTTGGAGTATCTGATATAATGGAATAATGGCATTAAAGAACACATGGCTATACAGAAACCACATATGACAATCAGGCACTCAACATTCTGAAATCTGTTCACCTTTGCAAGGGCACTTGAACATTCTATCACATCCTGGTAACCAGCATCGCCCTGGACACCATTTTAAGATCTCTGAGCAACATAACACAGGTCTCTATCAGAGTAATAGCACAAATGACTACAGGGGGGAGAAAAAAATCTAATTTTTCTTTCTGTTGTTATTTTAAAGGTAAAAAAAAATTGTGTGTTTGGTTTGTGTTTTGAAACATGTTTTTGGAAGAAAATTTCCAAAACCATGTTTGGTTACAAATTTTCTCAAAAAAAATTCAAAATTACTTCTGTCTCTATTACACATCAATCAATCACTTTTTCTCTCTCCTCTCTTTCTCAATCACTTTTTCTCTCACACACATCTATTCAACTACAACAAAATATCAAATCATCCCAAACTCCAAAACTATTTTCAAAATATACAACCAAACAAACCAAAAAAATTTCTAAACTCTCTCCAAAAAAAATTTTGAAAATTTATCTCAAAACACAAACCAAACACCCCCCTAATTTTTCTTTCTGCTGTTATTTTAAAGGTAAACAACAAAAAGCATTATACATTCCTCATTATCAAGATGTATTCAAACTAAAAATTCAAAAAAAAAAAAAGAAGAGAGGAAAACATGAACTCTCACACAAGCACATCTTGACTGGAAGATAACTTATGTGCAAAACACCTAGCTATTCTGATTATCTGACACAGCTTACCGTTGCTGCATTCGCTTGACCAGCGTTTATTAACACTGCACGTGCCTGACAAAACATGAGGAGTTAAGTCATTAGAAGACAAGAATTTGGAACCATGTAAAAGCATTCGAAATTTGATGAAGACATAAAAGTGAATCCTAGCCATGAGAACCAAAACTTCCACAGATTCATAAAAGACACTGATGGTAAGACATGAGCTAATCTGTGATACAGTTAAAATCTTATGTAGCTGCAAATAAAAACAGAAAATAAAAAGAAAAAGAAAATTAACTCAACAAAGCTTAATCCGAACTACTTGGGGTAGACAACATAGAGAAATAAATTTAAAAAGAGAGTGGTCTGATAAAACGAAAAAATAAACAAATTGTGTTCAGCCTGCAAGGTTTGTTATTCCTTATTGTTCCTGCTGGACACAAAAATATGATGTTTGTGAACTTTCTCAACATATACTTTCATTAGTGATAATAGATAGAAAAGTGGATAAAAACATACATCATATCAGCTCATTTTTTTTCTAATGCAATGCAATGCAATTGAACATCTACAATATTTGATATCATCTGAGGAGTTAGAACTATAAAACCTCCCATGTAAACAATTAATCCGATTAGATTTCTCTAACTATGCAACCTTGCACATTTACAAGAATTAACAACTTTAGGTTGCTGATAGAAGAAAGCAATATAACCATAGTAAGTAGTAACATATTCCATAAAGTATATGATATGCTTGTAGTGTGGCTGACCACTAACAATTGGGCCCAAGACTGTTGATTTGAGTTGAGTCAAATATGAAAAACTTGTACAACAAGTTGACTGCATATTTCTGTAACTTCAGCATCTCTTTAAAATATTTGGATTAAATATGTCAGTTTGTTGCTCTGGCCTACCGTAGGTGAAGCGTCCAATGCTTTTTTGCAGTATATTACTGGTGCAGCTGCAACCACATTTGTTGTGAAGGCTCCTAAAAACAATGACAATAAAAGGTCAAAAGAAGGGAAACCAATTGTTATTCCTAGCAAACTCATTCCTTAAACAAACTCTTCGACTTGATGTCATTTTTTCAAAAAGTACATGACTCATAGAAACTGAAATAAGTGGAAGATATACTGACAAAATGGTAAAAGGTCATACGCAGTGCACAAGGCTCCCGCTTACCACAGGAGTAAAAAAGCTTCAAAATTAAAACAATTCAAGACCTAAACTAGGAGTATCTTTACCAAATACGAATCTAACCTGCAGCAATGGAATCTACATCACATGTAACAAGTGCTAGATCTGGCTTCTCTCCTTTGGCACGCAACCCACCATACATTCCTGCAGCTTTGAATCCCTTTGCAGCGGTAACTCCACCTGGTATCTACACGATCATAGCCCTTATTACATAAATCACAAGAAAAATCCTCCCAGCAAAATTTAGAATCAGAAATTGGATTTTTTTTCTTTTTTCTTTTATCAAAATAACAGTTAACTACAGAAATAAAATAAAACAAAGTCTGCACAATTGCAAATTCAAACTGGATTTGCTACACCAACATACACAAAAATGTATAAATCTTCATTCGTAAGAAAATATGAAGCATGGGTACTTCAGCAAACATACCATACCTGCACCGGATATTTACCAGGTACTGGTACTTTGCATAGTGTTTCTGCATACATAACGGGTACACAAAATAAATACATAATTTTTTCTTCTTAATTTTTGTCATACCCTATACGTACCTAGCATATACCTGTATCTTACCTTAGACGGAATAGTATTTTCTTCTATACAAAGGTGAAGTTAGTTTCATCAAACTTTTTTTTTATGCTTAGCATGTTTTAAAATTAAGCTTTGGTTTACAAGTTTTTTCATATAGTAACATTAATTTTTGTATTACTTCAAATTAAAAATAAATATTTTTTATGAATATACTAAATTGTACCAGTACTCTATTTTTTTTAGATTTCCCATATCCTATCCGTATTCGTACACGTGCTTGATGGATAATAATGACTATACATTTTAGTTACATAAATTCAATAGTTAATCATATATCTAGCCGAAAAGAAATGAATGTGTATAAGAGAGGTTGCGACCTGGTGCGGTTATAAATCTTCCCTAACACCATGGCACGAGTTTGATGTATGTATGCGCGTATATAGATACGTGTGTGCATATTACTATATATGTATGTATGCAATATCAAAACTCAAAACCAAATTGCAATACAAGGAAAACTGAAACCATAAGCAACGATCCTCACCTGCTTCCACGGCCCTTCAGGCACAAGTATTGGAGCTGCCGGTATGTAATTCCAGGCCTCATTTGCAGTCGATGCAACTGCGAATACCCTATAATCTCTCACCGACGAACCCAACGAGCTGAAACTCTGCAACATAAATATATTTTACTTCACAATTCTCAATTTTTCTAAACACATTCTCGTAATGCAAACTCACTTGATTAATAATGTCCAAAATACAAAGGGCAAAATATAAATTCTCAATCATTTTTGCTTCTTTAAAATTCATAATTCAAACTCTAATATTTTTCCATAAACACAAATTGATCGTTAGTTCATCAACTCCAAGGTTCAGTCCCTTGTCATTTTCCTTGGTTTTCTTTGAAACCAAACAGGAGGTGGGAAAACAGTATACTGTTTGGTAAGTCTAGTACTGACCTTACGATGATTCAGTTCAGAGAATCTGATCGAAACGTATTGGGAAAAGCAGAGAGACATTGTTGAGTGTATTGTTGTAGAGAAATGCTCTGAATATTGCTAGGGTTTTGCTGTTGTGGGAGTGAAAGTGGAGGGAGGGGTTTAAATATAGGAGGTAATGAAGGGTCGCAAGTGCTTGTGCCGGCGGAGTGCGAAATTGTTTGTTGGTTCCAAATTGGATTCCTTTCGGGCATGGAAAGATTTTCCCGCACATGTTTGGCAACTGGGAAAAAGTGTCTTATGGGGAAACCTAGAATATAGGTTTTAGCACAGGTAAATGGTATTGGTTCATATTTTTTGTCAAATAATTATTTATTTAATAAAAAATTTGATATTTTTAAACCTTACCCTTTAACAAGTGTAAAAATCGAATGAGTCTAAAATATTCTTGGACTTAGGTATCGTTTGACAAGCAGTTGTTTTAGTTTAAAAGTTAAAAAGTTATTAAAAAAATTAAAAAGCTTATAACATATATTAAAAAGTTAAAATTTCTCTTTCTTTTTACTTTTTGCATATTTTTTTGTAAAAAGTCAAAAAATTATTCTAAACATATTAATTTTTTTTATTTCATATTTTAGTCAAAAAATTAAAAAGTTACTAAAATAACATATTCCCAAACGAGGCCTCACTTGCAAGCGGTATGTTCTTATCACTTATTATAAAGGAAAATGATTGGTGGCCCTAAAAGCTGTGGCTCAAATGGCCCAAATTTCCTGTTTTGGATAAGTTTGTTTTTTTTTTCTTTTTTTTTTTGCCTTGTTTTTTTTTTTTATTTCCTTATATGGAAATTTCGGGGCATTTGAGTCCCAAAATTTCGGGCTCCCAAGCAGGACCGTATTATAAATTGATTATATTCACACTAAAATTTGAGAAAATGCTTAAACACTCTTAAAACTCATCTCTTAATTGATTGAAATTGTTAAACACCTATTTTAATAAATTAGGAGTAATATTTTAGAGGTTGTTAGTATTACTCATAAAATTTATCGTGCTAATAGTTGTGAATATGACCAAAAAATAAAGAAAAGAGAAAAAGTGATCAAATAAATTATAATTAAAACTAAGAAATCTATGTATAGGTCTTAATGGATGATTTATTGTTCAATAATTCTATAATAATTAATGATATTTTTTATCAAACTTTATTTAAAAAGTCACTGATTGTTAATTTTCAACAACAGTTTGAAAATTGTCACAAAAAATGTCATAAATTATAAGTTTTAGCGACAATTTAAAAAAATCGTTACAAAAAAAGTTACAATTTTTAAAATGCATCATAAAAAAGTCAGTAATTATAAATTTTAGCGATAATTTATAAAAATCGTGATAAAAAAAAGTCACTAATTATTAATTTTTGTAACATAAAAAAGCGTCACAAAAATTTTTTTTTACCGACTATTTTATGAGAAGTTATTTTTATTAGACTTGATAGGACCCTCTACATATTAGAACATATTGATAATTTACCTTTGAAACTATGATATGAATGCTTTAATTTTTATAATGATTTCTTTTTGAAAACTTAACCAAACCAATAATCTAGTGAACATAGTTTTGATTTTGACTATTTGGTTTCATCTGACCCATAGTTTATTGTTGGAAAATAAAGTCACAAACCAAAATATTGGTGCCAAATACTTTTATTTCACAATAAGGTAAACATATCCATCATAATATTGGTATTTTTTAATAAATTATAAATACACCTTTTGTAATTTTAAAAATTACAAATATTTTCTTATCATAATTTTTTATTTAATAAAATTAACAAAAAAATTAAATTTCTAGCTACTCTATTGTATAACAATAAAATTATCAAAATTATTAATTGATATATATTTATGACATCATTAAAAACTGTTATTTAACTTAATGATTTATTAATAAGAGAGATCAGTTATTATGCGATTAGAAAATTTAACAAAATAAAATATAATTTTCAAAACTATGAAGAACAATTCATATTTTCAACAAATCTAAAATTTGTAATTTACCCATTTATTTTTGTTATGGTGCAAAATATATCAATTTTACGAGTGCTCTGTTTGTTATGAAGTGCTGGCTTTGTTAACCAAAGTCAACATTTGATTAAAAGAAAATATAGATAATAGTCCAAATAATACATTTACAATACTAATTATTCCAAAATCTCTTTCCATGAATCCTCCAAGAATAATATTATAAATCTAAACTTAACTATTTAAAAATTATTCAGAATTATTATCGGTTCAAATTCTTTCTATAGATCAATCCTACATTACATAAATTTAATCTCAATCACATAATTTCTTTCAAAATAAATTCGGAATAATTAAAGCGGGAAACATAAAATTATTCATTCTCTAATTACTGAACATATGCTCATCTATTCCATTTTTATCAAGGAAACCTCTTGACCTCTGATCATAAATTCATGTTGAACCATACCTCTCATCTATACCATTCTCACGTTTCTCAGTTAAAATTGTACCAAAGCCATCGTTGCCTACTCTCATAGAGAAATTATGCATATAAATCTTACCTCATTTTCCTCCTTGCACTCCGTTCATTTCGATAGAAATCTTTCTAAAAAACATTTTTCATATTTTATGGAATTGATATAACAAAATGACCCACAAGAAAATTTTCATGATAAATGAAAAACAAATTAATTTGAACAAAAAATATTCTCTTCTAAAAAGTATACCGCTAACTCCATTCTATCACCTCCACCACCAAACACAAACTCTAATACAATAATTTCACTGACGCAACCAAACATAAGAAAACATTTCCTACCCAAAAAAAAATACTCCATAGAAAATATTTTACGTATCAAGTTCCATTCTACAACAACCAAAGGATTTAGCATAGCAATAGTATAAGTTCAAAATCATATGGTACCCAAAACAATGGTTTAATTAATTTTCCTCTTCACTTATAAATCGAGAAATGTCCGTCCAAGAACACCAATTCAAGATGGATTTGAAACAAAACCACTCATGACTAATTTCGTTAAATGACTAGCACAATGACATGAGCAAAAACTTTTCAGCAATCAACCACACCAACCGATGGTCTTGTTCACTCTGAAACCCGTTTCAGAAGGTTGTGACTCGGGTTGAGGTGGAGGTCTTGGTTCTCTTGGTTTGGCAGGATCAACAAAAATAACCCACCCATCCAAAAACTTGGCATTCATGTCCTTTCTCGCCTGCTCAGCCTCTTCTATGGATGCATACGTAACAAAAGCAAACCCTTTCGATCTTCCTGAGGCTCTATCTACGACAACTTTTGCTGCAAATCATCAAGGCAATATATCAGGATTTAATATTACTACTACTATTATTATATTTATTACTCTAGTACTCACATTTCAACCCACCCTTTGATTAGCTGACTTGCTAGCCTTCATATTTTCTTGTATTTTTATCATTTAGACACAAAACTATAGAGCCCCCATTTGGATTTGTATGAAAAGGTAAAATCATGCCTGATGTTAAAAAGAAAGGAGGTATAAAATCATGGCCAATATTGATCGGTACACCATTTCTTTAGACTGTATGAAAGCAAATCTTTATTCTTAGGGCTGTATGCCTTGAAACCCTTGATGTTACTTGGATGGAAGCAAAAAACTTCTTTAACTTGCAGAATCATCTTTTTTAACAACATAAAGAAGAAATAAATTTACATGAACCTCAGAGCATCCAAATCCCACTTTCCATGAAAAACATAATAGAAATATCCGAAATACCAATTGGTTCAAACAGGTTTTGAAGGACGACAAATTTGCAAGTGAAGGTAAGAGAAAGACCACAAAAGGATTACAGTTACACGTAAGAATGGCCCCTCTCTCTCTCTCTCTCTCTCTCTCTCTCTCTCTCTCTCTCTCACACACACACACACACACACACACACACACACACACAGAGTAAGTTTCACTTCCAAGAAAATGAACCGTCATAGGGAGGTTAGGACAAAGTATCTTAAATTCATAACGAGTAGTGGGGATGTTGGAAAAGGATATGGTTAGGACATTTCAGTCATTTCAATTACTTAGGAATAAGGTTTGAACATGAGAAACACTTCCATTCATTATGTATCATCATCATCATCTTCATCATTGTTGTTCTTGTTATTCTTCTTATCAGTTGTAGATCAGGATTAATGCTGAAGCTCCAACTAAGCAAGACTGAAATAAAACACCAATAAAAGCTAGAAATAGTCTTGGTTACCTTCAAGAAGTTGACCAAATGCTGAAAATGCTTCTCTAAGCTTTTCATCTGTTGTTAACCTTGAGAGGCCTGTAGAGCAAAGAGTCAATTATTCTTCAAAAAGAAGAAAAAAACAAAACAAAAGAAAGAAAACGCATAAGATACAAACAGACACAGTGACCATTTCTATCTAACATTTCCAGACTTTCAGATCCATTCAACGTCAGACACAATGGCCATTTCTAGCTATTTGTAGAATCACCAAGCTTCTACATATTCTTCAGCCATCAGACTGTACTTGAAAGAATTATTAGCAATAAACCATTCATACAATATATTTCTTTTTTTCTCTCGTCTTCTACTTTTTTGTGTGTATTTGTCGGTGTGGTTTTTCTTCTCCTCTTTTTTTTTTTTTTTTTTTTTTGCACATGAAATGCAACTAAGTTGCAAGTAAATCTTCGGAGATTTCATACAAGTAGACAAAAACCATATTAGTAAAACTTTATCAGGTTACCAAAAAATAGCTTCAACCTAAGTGTGCCTCAAACAGGCAGCCTTATTAGTTGGATTTACAATTTCGATAGCAAGAGGCTGAAATGATAACCAATCTTTTGATATTAATCATGTGTCAAATGGCAACCAGAGTTCCCCCAAACACTTCAGTGATTACAAGTTACCAATAACTAAAGAGGCTCCAAGAGACCTCACTGAAGTGCAAGAGGGAACTCCAGGGTACACCCGGCATATCCTTTCTTTGCATGTCTTCGTTGCTTATTAAGATAAATGCTTTATCCCAGTATTTATACTGAGGGACATTGAGAGGTGAGACATCTAAGGGATACTGCAATAGACATTGAACCTGGTCAGAATAGTGGGTTAGATGAGGGGTGGCATATACAGTCAAAAGAACTCATGGTTGTTCAATTACAGCCTCTCCTTCCAAGATTCCATGTGAGTGACAGTGAGCCTCGGAGGAAGCTAACTCAGACAGGTCTAGGAGTGTTCTTGGCCACTTGCCACACTATCTTTCCCGTTCCCTATCTACCCACAATTGCAACCAGATTCATCGTCAACAGCTTAATCTACTTACTAGACCTATTTCCTTCTACTTTTTCATTACAAAATGGTGAATTTAGCAATCTCAAAATATTTCCTATTCATTTTGTAAAATTTTACTTTAGGAGGAAACATATCCAAATACAATTGAATTAAATTCTAGAGAATGTGGAGTTTTGGTTGAACAAATGTAAAAAATAGTTATAATGGTCCAAAAAATAACAGTCTATGTTTCATTAAATGTTTGATCATTAACAAAATATTGGTCTAATGTTTTATTTATCAAAACAAAATTGGTCTAATGTTAGGAAGTGCTTAAACAGATTCTAAAATGTTTGGGAAGTGGCTAAAATAGTCAAAAAGTCAAAAAGCCAACTAAAACACATCACATCACCTCTCTACTTTTCTGCACACCTTTTCGTAAAAAGCCAAAAAGTTACTAAAATAGCCTGTTCCCAAACCAAGCCTAAGACTCTGAGCTATAAACAAGAATTCCTATCATAGCACATTCATGTTGTGTATCGTGTTCCCATTCCCATTTCTCATAGAGCATGTTTGATTGGAAGGATTAGAGCATGGGATTGGGATTATTAATCCGTGGGGCCAATTATCCTATGTTTGTTTTGACATTTTGTTTTAGGATTATTAATCCAATGGATAGTTAATCCAACAAATTTGTAGGATTATTAGTAATGGGGTAGGGGTGGGATTATGAATACCACACTAATTTGATAGGATTATTAATACCTCATTATTAGTCTTGTGGAATCAAACATAGCCATACTGAAGTAATTCACATTCCAAGTAGCACTGGAAAAACTAAACAAACACTAAAGAAAAGAACCTGCCAGATTAGAGTTTCAGGCATGCTACTACAATTTTTTTATTATGAATTTATGACACTCACTGATTCCATTATAAACAAAAAAACATCTACTAGTATCATAAAAAACAAGCCTAGTTATCCACCCAAAAAAAAATAAAGAAGAAGCCTAGTTCATAGCTAGGTAACCTAAACCATTGGTTTAAAATGGAAAACCGCATTCCAAATTCATGAATTTTGAATAAATTTTGATCAACCATGGGTTATTTTGGTCAAATCCGCAAATTTAAAACAAATTCTATTTTAAGCCACGAGTCTGACAGATTGCCACGAGAATTCAACATCTTCAAAAGGTCATTGCATTTGGAATCAAACATGCAACCTATGAAAGGCATGGTTGGTGCAATTTATTCAAGCTGCCATAGATTTTTTTTTTTTTTTAATTTCATTTTGGGAATCTATGCTAGTGTGTTTGATGTACTGTGGTGGGGGGGAACAGTTGGGGAATGAATGCTTTTAGCTTCTTTTTTATTATTATTTCAACTTAGAAAAGATCACCACAAGAAATGCACTATCACCTCTAAACCATCAAAGCATTTATTAATTATTTTGAGTATAGTTTATTTATTCAATAATCAATATATCTATTGCATCTGGTTTCTAAACAGAAAATAGTAATATGTCTTTGTTTGGTGCAAGAGGGAAGTCCAGGGAACACCTGGCATATCCTTTCTTTGCATAACTTTGTTACTTGATAAGATAAATACTTCATCACAAAATATATATTGATTTCCCCTCCTTTCATATAGTTATAAAGAGTGGTGACCTTTGGGCAAGAACTCATAGCTGCACAACTACAGCCTCTCCTTCCAATATTCCATGTGATAGTGAGCCTCAAAGCAGACTAACTCACAGAGGTCTAGGAGTTCTTGGCCACTTGCCAACTATCCATTCTCTATCTACCCACAATTGTGACCAAATTCATCATCAACAGCTTAATCTTCTTAGTTAGACCTATTTCCCTGAACTTTTTCACTACAAAATGGTGAATTTAGCAATCCAAAAAAAATTTCCTAATTATTTCATAAATGTTTATCTTAGGAGGAAAAAAATCTAGATACAATTGAATTGAATTGGGCTCCAGAGAGAATGGAGTTTTGGTTGACAAATGTGAAATAGAAGTCACAATGCTGCTAGAATAACAGTATGTTTTATTAGGTGTTTGATTGTTAACAAAAACTGATCTAATGTTTGGAAGGACTTAAATAACTTCTAGTGTGATCTATACAGGCTATTCCTATCATAGCACATTTATGTTGTATAGCACATTCCCGTTCCCATTTCTCATACCGAAATAATCCTAATTCCAAGTAACATTTGAAAATCTAAACAAACACCAAAGAAAATAGCCTACTATGTTGGAGTTCCAGACATGCTGCTACAATTTCTTATGAATTTACAATGCATACATTGATTCCATTATAAACAAACAAAAATAAATAAAAATAAAAAACATGTACTAGAATTATCAAAAGCAAGCCTATTTCCTAGCTAGGTAACCTAATTCATGTATTTGAAATGGCAACCGCAAGCCAGAGCATGGATTCACGAATTTTGAACAAATTTGGTTCAAATTTGCAAGTTATTTTGGTCAAATGCACAAATTTAGAACAAATTCTATTTTAAACCGCGCATATCTATCTGCCATGAGAATTTAACATCTTTTTCAAAAGGTCATGGAATTGGGAATCGAACACAACCTTTTCAAGGGTTTGTTTGATGCAACTTATTGGGACGACATGGATTTTTCTTTTAAATTTTGGAAATTTGTGACAGTGTATTTGGTATAGTATAACTTCTGCTTACATCTTATGAGACATAAATAAATCGAATGATGAGAGAAGAAGAAGAAAAAAAAAACTAGGCAATGAATGCTTTTAGCTTCTTTTTTTATTTGAGTTTCTATTATATAAAGCGTACACTTGAGTTGGTACCAATGCTACCATGTTTTTTTACTTTTTTCCAAGAATGCCCTTTCTACCCAATAATTATCACCCTTTTCCATCCGTAATTGTCACATTTTTTCTCATTCATGGAATGCTAATCAATTTTTTTCAATCATCAAACTATCCAACAATTTAAATATAAAAACACAAATACATCTCATTTGCACTAGTATAATATAAATATATATAAGGATTATTTACACAGAAACACCTAAACTATTGAGAAATATCACTTTGTTCCTTAAACTATAAAAAAACATACAGAAAGACCTCCTAAAGTATTAGAATGTTTCACTTTGACCAGTTTGTTAACAGTTCAATTTGTACATTTTTAATTAAAGGACATTTGTATACTTTTTATAATTTAGAAGACAAAGTGATCCTTCTCAATAATTTAAGGTCTATTTGTGTGGATCAAAATGACACTTCTCAATAGTTTAGGGTCTTAATGGGAATAACCCTATATATAAACAAAAACAAAAAAACACATTCATAAATAAATCAAATTTAAGCTAGTCATTTTTTACAGAAATGGGAAAACTCATCGACACACCTCATCAGATCAGAATAAGATTACAGAGTATGAATAGCGAGGGTTAAATTTAAGGGAACACTATGGTGCACACCTTTATAATTAAAAAAAAATATGCACTGTAACTAAAATAATATTATAATTAAAAAAAATTGATCGAAGAAAATTACATAATTAGGGTTCGTATAGTATAACTTTTTAAAGGGTTGAATTTCCCTAAATTGAATACATATATTTAGAGAGAGAGAAAGAGAGAGAGAGAGAGGTACCGCTAACGAAGAGCTTTGGAGAGGTGAGGGTTGAATTTGAACGAATCGAAGTGAAGTGTGATTGAAGAATCGACGAAGGCTTGAGAACGCGGCGAAGAGAAGAGGCAAATGCCATCGATTCAGAACTTCAGCGAAAAATGGATGGCTTTTGGGGGGTTTAGAGAGGTTTATCGGACCTAATCCTACCAGCACTATTTTAATGCCCTAAAATTAAAATTCTCATCTCCATGTCGTTATTAAAATAATATATTTATAAAAATTTTATAAAAAAAAAAAAAATCAATACAAACCATTCAATAAGGCTTTATTTGTTTTGATTTAAAATATTTCATATAATTTTCCCAAAATTAAATTAAAAATTAGAAATTTTTTTTTAAGATCCTTAATATTAAGATTTTATAAGATAAATGATATACAATATTTTCATAATAATTAAGATCCCTCAACATATTTACAGGAAAATTCGATTCAGAAAAATTTTGTCCCGACTCAGAAAAATTTTGTCCCGACTCAGAAAAATTTTGATTTTCACAGTGGCCGAAATTTCTCTAAGTTGAGTGAAATTTCTTTAAGTCGAATTTTCTCTATGAAAATATTGACGAACTTTAGTTAATAAAAAGAATATCTTAGACCGCTCCTATTACATAAAGTTAGAGAAATATGTTTTACTAATTTTTTCTTAAAAATTTTGATATTTGATTGATAGTTGAAATAATTTTTTTATTATATGCATTGTGCATAAGTAAATAAAAAATTACCATTTCACCTATGAAAAGATTAGGGGAGAGTATTAGCATGGTCCGGTTTAGATCGGTTTGGAATGAAATTAGAAAATGAGAACCAATTTCATAAAAATTAGAATCAAATCAAACCATTAAAATCATGAAATTAATCCGAACCAAACTATTTAAATACGGTTTAATTCAGTTTGGAACCACGGTTTCACTTCACAAAAAAAAATAATAAATAAATAAATATATAGCATTTTCAAAAAAAAAAAAGAAGAAGAAGTCAACTTATCATAAATTTTAAAAATAATAATAATATATCCATCAAACAAACTACTTTCATAATATTCACTAGTTATGCAAAAAAATAATATTAAACAAATATTGTCAATACTAATCTGTCATGATTTTTCAAAACATAAACTTTCAAAACATAAAAACATGTATATTATTCTACCATTAACTTAACAAACATAATATTTAACAAATAAACATATAGTTTAAGTTATACGGTCTAGTTCAATTCAAATTCGAAATCCTAGACCTAAGTCCAAAACCAAACCGCAGAGATTGATTCTCCAATTTTTCAAATCAAGACCGAATCACAAATTAGAAATAACCAAACCAAACCTACCGAATTGGTCAACTGGTTCAATTTGTGGATTTTTTCAATTTTCTTACTTAGCCCAAGGAAAAAATCAAGACCGAATCTATAGCGACCCTGGTCTTTTCCCAGTCGATGTTTGTGTCCGGACTTAGGTTCCGTAGATTCTATCTTTGTGTAATGGTTGTTGTCATCCTATATTTTCTTATTTGGAGTTATAGGATGTGTTGGGCGGGTTTGGAACAGGTTGGTTGAGCTTAGGAGCCAAAACTAGTTGCCCAGATTTTGGCTTGTCCGCTCGAGCGGGGAGTTTGACGCTCGAGCGGGGACTTGTTGTTACTTGTCCGCTCGAACGGGGGTTTTGGCACTCGAGCGGGAAAAACACCCATCCAGTATTTCTTGTGCAGAGTTGGACGCTCGAGCGGGAGTTGGTCCGCGAGCTGGTTCAGGAGTGTCCGCCGGCGGGAGTTTGACGCTCGAGCGGGGCGGCTGGGTATAAAATCGTGTTTCAGCGTTTTTAGGGCAGTTTTTCACCCTCTTTTCAGATTCTAAACCCTAGGTTACGAGTTCTCTCTCTCCCAACTCATCTTCTCTCTTAGGATTGATCTATCTAGAGTGGATTTCTACCCTAGTTCCTTCACAAATAAGATAGAGGAGAGTGAGGGCTTTCATTTAATCTGAGCAATTGTTGGTTTGGAGCACTTTGAAGTTTGGGCATCATCTTCATCTTCTTCTTTTGAGTTATTTCTTCGAGGTAGGGAATTCCTACTCCATTTATACGTTTTAATCCTAAGTGTTGGTATTTTGGTATGTGGGGTAGTTTGGGTAATTTTGGGAGAAACCCTAGGTTTTTGTCATAGATTAATTTGTATAATTAATTTAAAGGGAAATTGTGTTATTGGCTAAATCCATGAGATTGGGGAATTTAGTAACTTAATGATGTATTGGGTTGGTTTAAATACTTACCCTTGAGAATGTTGGAATTATAATTGTTGTATATTTGTTTCTTGCTTAGAAATAATTGTTTTGGGCTATCGGTGGAGGATAGCCATTGATTGTTGTAGACCTTGCATGCGGCTTAGGTATAACTGAAATTGAGTCATTCATTTGACAGTTGAATTAATACAGAACATTCGTGTATTGATCATGTGTTGTATATGTCAAGTATTGATTATGTTGCATATGCATTTGGTTTTGGAGGAGATAGGGGATGAACTCCACGGTTTAGGGGAAGATAGGGGATGGACCTCTAAACCGGATTTGTTGGGAGGAGATAGGGGATGGACTCCAGTAGCATCATTCATATGTGTGCTTATTGATAATAGCAATATTGCTATTTATTGTTGATATGATACATCACTAAAATGTGTATCAGTCGGGAAGTATGGAAGTGAATTGATTATGATTGATACAATACCAACATGTGTATTTGTTATGATTAGGTCTAACTTGAATTGTTATTCCTGTTGAATTGGAAGTAATGGTAATAAAAGATGAAACCCTGTTGAGTTATTTGGCCAGGTTCTGAGCCATAAGTGGAAAGTAAAATGCGCCATAAACAATGTGTCATAGGCAGTGTAGACATTCGTGTCATGAATATTGCAACTCAATTATAGTGTGTTAACCATGTATCAGATGCTAATACTTTAGTTAATTCTTATGCTTGTTTTTGTATTTCTCTACTGGGCTGTGTCTCACACTATATGGGAACTTTATTTTCGTGTTCAAAGGTTCACTACCTCCAAAGACTTAGCTTGTGAGGATTTGGACTTGAAGATTTGTTTTATTTGTTTTAGTTGTTTTATTTAAATTATGTAAACATTCAAGCCTAGGGCTTTATTTGTTTTGAGTTAGAACTCATGGATTTGTGTCCAAGTGTTGGCTTGGCAAGATGTAAGCCCGTAGGGCATTTATTATGATGTTTTATTTCATGGTACTCTGATGAAAGGAATGAGATACTTTATTTCCTTATAATTCCGCATGTTAATATTATGTATTATGGGTTTATTTTGAGGGCGTTACAACTTGGTATCAGAGCGTACCGGGTTTGAATACTTTGGGTACGTGGGAAGTGATTAGTATCACAATGGGTTCGTCTCGTTTGATAGAGACTTAGTGTAATAATTACATGATTATATGATAACATGTTTATGTGACTATGTGGGTATGGAATGTAGTTTCTAGATATTGATTGGATCCATGAGTTTCTAGTAGTCTTGTTGGAAAGGCACTTGATCAATGCTGCTTCCAATCGGAACTATAGTAACCCTTTGGGACTATCATTATCCAGGAATGAAATTCGTAGGTGCTTATGTGATTATGTGCTTACGTGGTGTGATTTATTGTTGTCCAATGCATTAGGACGTGAGTGTTTAACTTCGGCACATTTATTAATGTGCTAACGTTTTTGTTTCCTTTAATAGGATGTCAGGACGAGGACGAGTCATGATGGCGGTGCTAGGCAGGAAGTGCCTATACCGGAGAAGATTCCGGCAGTTCAGGAGGGTGTTGGCCAGGCCAATGTGGCCGAGCCAGTAGGACAGCCGTTTATGGGCGCTGGCCCAAGAGATAGCAGGGGCATTTCAGCGTCGATGGACATTACGAGGGTCGAATCCGGCCAGTAGTTCCAAATGAGTTGCTGCAGATGCAGGGCCTTCTTTTCTGAAGAGGAAGTTTTTCCGGTCTCAACCGGACGTGTTTGTAGGTGATCCTAGCGAGCCGCTTAAGGCAGACGAATGGCTCGAACAGACAACGAAAACATTTGAGATGCTTGGCATCGAAGATGAGGGGTTGAAAGTGACCTTGGCATCGTTCGGTGAAGGAGATCTTGGTCGATGGTGGAAGTTCACCAAGGGTCGTATTGGAGGAGGTACTTGGAAGGCGTTTGTTGATGCTTTTCAGAGAAGTACTGTCTCCACTGCTCAGAGAAGTTGAGAGATCGATTACGCCTAAAGCGAATAGTTCATCGATGGTGAGTTTGAGGCCTCATTTACTAGTTTGTCGAGTTCAAGACTTTGAGTTAGTGGCGTCTGAGGTGCGGCGGTGTATTGAGTTTGAGAAGAAGTTGAGGCGCGGCCTCAAATTGAGAGTTGTGCCGACTATGATTAGGGATTTTGGGCGTTTGGTTGATGCATCAGCCCATACTGAGATTGCGATGCGGGAGGAGGAGGAAGGGCAGAAAGGCTCCAAGAGGAGTCAGGATGGTCAGGGTGATGGCAGGAGGCAGAGAGGTTTCACTCTCGGCTGACCTCGAGTAGCTTCTAGGTCTACTTTTCTGCCGAGTGCTAGTTCGGGAAAGGCAACAGGAGACATTACCTGTTTCAAGTGTGGCCAGCTGGGTCACAAGTCTCGGTTGTCCTCGAGAGGAGGAGTTCAGAGAAAAGATCGTCTTGGCTCGATCTCGAGCGAGTCGAGTAGAGGTCACCCGCCTCATGTTTTCGATGTGGTCACCAGGCACATGAAGAGGTTTTGCCCAGTGGGTGGCACATCTGGTGCTTCTTGGTTGAGGCAGACTCGAGTCACCGCCACTCGATTCCAGCCTCGAGGGCCAATCGAGGCTTCGTCTGCTCACCAGACTGACCCTATTGCTCAGGGGTGAGCGAGTTGATCGAGGTAAATGCAGGCGTGTATCTTTATCACAAGCAGATCTTGTCCGGCTCCATCTGTTGTGAGAGGTACCTTCTTGTTTTGCAATTCGGTTGCTAGTGTTCTGATTGATACGGGTGCATCTCATACTTTTGTGTCTACTGCATTTGCATCTGTTTTGGAGTTGGAATTAGCACGTTAGCATCTCCTATTTGTGTAGTGTCACCTCTTGGGGTGAATTGATTTTGAAACAAGGTGTTAGGGGTTGTGATATAGAGGTCGATGATCATAGAATCCCTTTCTTTTTGTAGTTATGCCCATGAAGGGCTTCAATGTTATTTTGGGTATGGACTGGTTATCGTCATACCGGGCAGTTATTGATTGCTACCGTCAGAGGGTCACTTGTTGTACCGTGGGCGAAGTGTTCGTTTTACGGGGACCGGGTTGGTAGTGTTTTGCCACGGGGTATGATCCATGAGCGGAGTGAGCTTAGTGGTCTACTTGCTAGTCTTCGATTAGTGAGGGTGATGAGACCCAGTTGTATTGCCGAGGGTGGTTTGTGAGTATTCGGACGTTTTTCCCGAGGATCTTGTTAGCTGCCACCTCATCGAGATTGAGTTCTCTATTGATTTAGTGCAAGACGCCGATTTCTATGACACCTTACCGCTTTTGCCCCGAGTTGGTTGAGTTGAAGGTTCAACTCGAGTTACTAGATAAGGGCTACATTCGCCTAGTGTTTGCCGTGGGAAGCAGGCCCTATTTGCTAAGAAGAAAGTTGGTGCTTTGAGACTGTGTATAGATTACCGGAAATTGAATCGGGTTACGGTTAAGAATAAGTACCCTATGCCTCGTATAGATGATCTGTTCGATCAGTTGAAGGGTTCCCGTTGTTTCTCTAAAATAGACTTGAGATCAGGTTATCATCAGTTGAGAGTCAGGGAGGAGGATATTCCGAAGACGGCATTAAAATGCACGCGGTATGGCCACTATGAGTTCCTGGTGATGCCGTTTGGGCTCACCAATGCACCGGCAGTGTTTATGGATTTGATGAACCGGATCTTCCTGGAATTTTTGGATCGTTTTGTAGTCGTCTTTGTGGACGACATTTTGATTTATTCACCTTCAGAGGAGGAGCACGAGACGCACTTGAGAGTGGTGCTAGAGTTACTTAGAGCCCATAAGCTTTATGCTAAGTTCGGGAAGTGTGAGTTCTGGCTAAAAGAGGTGAAGTTCTTAGGCCATGTAGTTTCTGGGGAAGGGGTGTCTGTTGATACATCCAAGACTGAGGCAGTGCAAGATTGGGCACAGCCTAAGAGTGTGTTTGAGATCCGCAGTTTTCTGGGATTAGCTGGGTATTACCGTCGGTTTGTGAAAGATTTCTCCAGGTTAGCTTCACCGTTGACTAGATTGACTCGGAAGGGAGTCAAATTTGTATGGAGTGAGACTTGTGAAAAGTCGTTTCAGGAATTGAAAGTTAGATTGACCACCGCTCCGGTCTTGATTATTCCGGAGAGAGGGTTGGGTTATGCAGTTTACTGTGACGCCTCACGAGAGGGTCTGGGTTGTGTGTTGATGCAAGAGGGGAAAGTGGTTGCCTATCGCTCTCGTCAGTTGAAAATTCACGAGAAGAATTACCCTACGCATGATTTAGAATTAGCAGCTGTGATATTTGCCTTGAAGATTTGGAGGCATTATCTTTATGGTGAGAGGTTCGAGGTATTCTCGGATCATAAGAGTCTGAAATATCTGTTTACACAGAAAGACTTGAATTTGAGGCAGAGGAGGTGGATGGAGTTCATTGAGGATTATGACTTCGAGTTGCACTATCATCCGGGGAAGGCCAATGTTGTGGCTGATGCCCTTAGCAGGAAATCCGTTGGTGACTTAGCTAGCATAGCCATCCGAGAGTGGGAGATGTTGGGTGCACTTGGGGAGTTTGATTTGCATCTGGGCGAATCCGTTGAGGTCTTGACCTTGTTTTCTGTTGTCAAGATGCCCTACACTCGTGACTCGAGTGTTAGAGGCTCAGAGGGGTGATCTTGAGGTAGAATCTCTCCGAGAGAAGATTTCTAATGGAAAGGTTGAGAAGGGTTTGACGGTGTATCCCGACCTGAGTGTGAGATACCGAGACCGTCTGTTTGTGCCGGGGTCTTGCCGAGAGGAGGTACTCCGAGAGTTTCATCATTCACGCCTTGCGGTGCATCCGGGAGGTACTAAGATGTATCAGGATTTGGGTCGCCAGTTTTGGTGGCGGGGTATGAAGAGAGATGGCGCCAGATATCTAGGTGCCTTACTTGTCAGCAAGTGAAGGCCGAGCATCAGAGGCCAGCGGGTTTGTTGCAACCCTTGCCTATTGCCGAGTGGAAGTGGGAGCATGTCACTATGGACTTTGTTGTGGGTCTTCCGAGGACTCAGCGGGGTAGTGATGCTATTTGGGTGGTTGTGGACCGGTTGACGAAGTCAGCGCACTTCATTCCTATGCGTGTTAGAGATTCGGTAGATCATCTTGCCGACTTATATATCCGAGACATAGTGAGGTTGCACAGGGTCCCAGTGACGATCGTCTCAGATAGAGATCCTCGTTTTACTGCTAGGTTGTGGTAGAGTTTGCAGAGTGCTTTAGGCACTAAGTTGACTTTTAGTACGGCTTATCATCCTCAGACTGACGGGCAGTCCGAGCGTACTATTCAAATCCTTGAGGATATGCTTCGGGGTTGTGTTCTCGACTTTAGTGGGTCGTGGGAGAGGCACTTACCATTAGTGGACTTTGCCTACAACAACAGCTTCCAGTCTAGTATCGGTATGGCACCGTTTGAGGCCTTGTATGGCCGACCGTGTAGATCTCCAGTTTGTTGGGCCGAGGTGGGTGATGCACCTTTGTTAGGTCCGGAGTTGGTGAGGGAAACGACGGAGAAAGTTGAGCTTATCCGTAAGAGGCTCGTTACAGCCCAGAGTCGTCAGAAATCTTATGCTGACCGTAGGAGGAGACCTTTGGTGTTTGAGATGGGTGATCATGTCTTTCTGAAGATATCACCCAAACGAGGTTTGATGAGGTTTGGGAAGAGCGGGAAGTTGTCCCCTCGGTTCATTGGGCCTTTTGAGATCCTTGAGAGGATTGGCGAGGCTGCCTATCGTTTAGCTTTGCCTCCACAGTTGTCCGGAGTTCATGACGTGTTTCATGTGAGTATGCTTCGGAAGTATGAGCCAGATCCGTCACATGTATTAGATTGGACTGATTTAGTTATTGATGAGGATGTCTCATATGAGGAGAGACCGGTTCTGTCACGCCCCCACGACTAAACTATCTATGGACGCCATACTAGATTCGCAATCAAGACATTCATTCACGTAAAACATTATCATTTAAACATATCATAACACTTGTCTTTGAACATAATTCATAATAACATATCTTTACGAAAATGTTACTTACAGTGATTCTTGATACCGAGTACACGGTCTTCACGTTGTCCTGTAAACATCAACAATATAACACATTTCTTATCATATCATCATCATCATATACGTAACTCATTAACTCAAGCAATTCATACATTTCATCATTTCCTTTATTTCATTCCATGCTCATTCTAATCTTCTTTGCTCTAATTCATGCTCATAAGATGCTCAATGGTGTCATTTACATGCTAGAAATCATTTGATTCAACTGCCCAAACTTTTCCTGAAATAGCCTTCCGCCGAAGCGCCCACATGTCCGCCGAGTGACAAAGACATTTTTTCGAAACTTCGAGGCTGATTTTCCCGCTCGAGCGGGATTCCCCACGCTCGAGCGGACCTCTGAAACCGAAATTCGGTTCTTCTTCTTCATCTCATCCTCCATCTTTCAACCACTACAACTTCAATTCAAAACCCATTTGCATCATATATACAATCAACCCATAAAGTGAAATGAAGAACCATAATTTTAAACATAGAAGCTTCACATGATCACATCCATGGAGGTTTTACCTCAATTTGCCAATTAAGACATAAATCAACACATTTAAGGTCATAGATGCCCAAATTACACATAACTCCCCTTCAAAACTCTTGTTTACCATGAGAACATGTAGGAATCAACCTTATTTCACAATAGTAGAAGAAGATCCTTACCTTAAACACTTGATTAGAGAACTTGAGTTTGAATCCCCTTTTTCTTCTTCTCTCCTTTCCCTTTCTTTCCTCTTTCCCGATTTCTCTCTTCCTCTCTCTCTCTTCTAGATTTTTCTTTCTTTTGGTTGAGTCAAAATAGTCAAGCCTTATCCTTATAAGCCATATATATATATCAACTATCAACAATTAAACCAAAACACTTGCCAAACAAGCCTTACGAATCAGACAGATTTCAGTCTTCAATTTATCGTTTCGCATGGTTCTAAATATTCCCAGTATCATATAGGTACGCTCAATTCCATTTTCTGAATTCATTACGGTCATCGATTTCAGCCCCGAAGTCGTCATTTCAACAGGTATTTTACTAATTCAAACAGATTTTTCTCAATTAAATCACGTAAATACATAATTAATTCCTGATAATGACATCATATGGTTTTGGGTCGTTACACTCTCCCCACCTTAGGAAGTTTGGTCCTCCAAACTTAACTTATTCTGTCAAAAGTTCAATCAGAAATCTGAGTTACACATTCTTAATTTTCCCCCATCATAATTGTTCCATCCATGTAAAGGTGATATCATAACATAACAATCCATAGCAAAGGTAATAATAAAGAGAATTTGTTCTATCATCAGTTAAATATTCCACGTTCAATAATCTCCATCGCATAGGTAATAATGCTATCCTACTAAATAGTAAAGTCATACCTGTCTTCGCTTTTCCAGTATTTTGTGTCTTTTCGGGAACTAAGCTATAAACTCTTGCTTGCCTGAAAGCATTCCCCTCGGAAGCAGACGTTGCAATCGTCATCGGTGTCGTTGTTGAGTTAACTCCACTAGCAATAGGTCTCTCATTTCTGGTATATACTTGTGGGCAAGTTCTAGCTAGATGTCCCTTCTGTCCACATTTGTAACGGTTCGGCAAATACCCCAATCTTTGTTTCCCGGTCTTTACACGTAGGCACACCTCCCTTTGTAGTATCATTAATGGTTAGATTCGATTTGTCATTTACGGAGCCCACTGATTCACTAATCACTTCCAATTTCTGTTTCTTAAATGTCTTACCCTCCCTGTCAGTCATTGTCGTTGATTTGGACATTCTCAAAGCCGTAATATTTGTCTCGGACATCAGAGCCCTATCCAGTACATCAACATATTTCTCCAATTTTAGCACATTTACTCGGTCAAGCACTTCAACCTGTAGACCACCCTCAAATTTCCTTGCCTTTTTATATTCAGTATCAACCATATGAGGAGCGTAACGAGCTAGTTCAGTGAATTTACTTTCATATTCTGCTACTGACATTACACCTTGCTTCAGCTGCTCAAATTCAGATATTTTCCTGTCTCTCATGCATTGTGGAAAATACTTTTCATAAAAGATCTCCTTAAATCGATCCCATGTCAAGTCCCTATTCTGATCCCGTACCAACATCCACCATCGTCTAGCTTCTTCTGTCAGAGTAAAGGTTGCTAACAACACTTTGTAAACATCATTACACGGAAATTCTTCGAAAATCTTTTCTGTTTCTAAGACCCAAGCCTCTGCCTTTAAGGGTTCAATACCCCCTGCAAACTCTGGTGGCTTCAATTTCTTGTATTTCTGTGTCAAACTGATAATGTCATCATTGTTCATCTGTTCTACTTGCACTGGTGGTGGAGGAGGCGGAGATGGCTGTCTGTGCTGTGGTTGTTGGTTTTGTTCCTGTTGTTGTCTTACCATCCCAGTTAGAGCCTCCACCATTCTTTCCAATCGATCTAGTCTAGCATCAGATGCTTCAGTTTCATTTACATTCCTTGCACTAGTCTCCTCCATTTGTCTATAGAACCCATAACAATAGCACATTTCATTTTCCATATACTGTTTCCCTTACTATCTTACCATCCACAAATCTTGGTCCTCCTATTCATAAAACACACACAAACATGCACATATGCTCATGCCATGCTCTATATCTTTTCTAATGCACCTAATTTCAATGGACACGTGTGGGAAATTAACTCAGGTCGCTCGATACCACTCTGTCACGCCCTTAGAAGTCCCATGACGTGACCGCCAAGACGCAAATTACCTCCAGCCTTACTTTACAAAACATAAATAAACGGGGCTCGCGGAAGCGAAAAAGAAACCTAATAGTCCAAGAGCTGTGCATTTATATGACCATACATTTACATGCCAAAAATGAGTTAATTACCCACTATCTATACATATGATCAAAAATTCATTTACAAAACGTAGTTACATGCCACTGATGCAAAACAAGAGAAAAGCGCACAAAACGGCCTTCCAGGCCTAACCCCAACTCGGAGGCACACGAAACATCTGGTTAGGCTTCAAAACGGCGGCTCAGCTAAACTCCGCCTAGGCTTGACTCCCAGCATGCTCACCTATAAATACATAAATACAAACAATGAGCTAAAGCTCAGCAAGTAACAGTAACGTAAAGGGGTTAGTGAATGAAGTCCAACATTTTATATAAAACCGTAATAAAACCTTCATAAACATAGTCAGTCATCAGTCATCATATAGAACATACGTAATGGCGTACTCCATAGATCATAACATAACGTATCATAACATGTGTCGACAAACGACTAGAGTAACCGGTCCCGGACACCGATTAAACACATACCGAGATCTCGTAAACTGGTCCTGGGTTTGTCCTTCCATGCCGTCCCCCATGACTAAAACGCATGGGCCTGCATGTTCTCGCCCCCACGACTAAACTATCTATGGACGCCATACTAGATTCGCAATCAAGACATTCATTCACGTAAAACATTATCATTTAAACATATCATAACACTTGTCTTTGAACATAATTCATAATAACATATCTTTACGAAAATGTTACTTACAGTGATTCTTGATACCGAGTACACGGTCTTCACGTTGTCCTGTAAACATCAACAATATAACACATTTCTTATCATATCATCATCATCATATACGTAACTCATTAACTCAAGCAATTCATACATTTCATCATTTCCTTTATTTCATTCCATGCTCATTCTAATCTTCTTTGCTCTAATTCATGCTCATAAGATGCTCAATGGTGTCATTTACATGCTAGAAATCATTTGATTCAACTGCCCAAACTTTTCCTGAAATAGCCTTCCCGCTCGAGCGCCCACATGTCCGCTCGAGCGGACAGTACATTTTTTCGAAACTTCTGGGAGGCTGATTTTCCCGCTCGAGCGGGATTCCCCACGCTCGAGCGGACCCTGCGAAACCAGAAATTCTGGTTCTTCTTCTTCATCTCATCCTCCATCTTTCAACCACTACAACTTCAATTCAAAAACCCATTTGCATCATATATACAATCAACCCATAAAGTGAAATGAAGAACCATAATTTTAAACATAGAAGCTTCACATGATCACATCCATGGAGGTTTTACCTCAATTTGCCAATTAAGACATAAATCAACACATTTAAGGTCATAGATGCCCAAATTACACATAACTCCCCTTCAAAACTCTTGTTTACCATGAGAACATGTAGGAATCAACCTTATTTCACAATAGTAGAAGAAGATCCTTACCTTAAACACTTGATTAGAGAACTTGAGTTTGAATCCCCTTTTTCTTCTTCTCTCCTTTCCCTTTCTTTCCTCTTTCCCGATTTCTCTCTTCCTCTCTCTCTCTTCTAGATTTTTCTTTCTTTTGGTTGAGTCAAAATAGTCAAGCCTTATCCTTATAAGCCATATATATATATCAACTATCAACAATTAAACCAAAACACTTGCCAAACAAGCCTTACGAATCAGACAGATTTCAGTCTTCAATTTATCGTTTCGCATGGTTCTAAATATTCCCAGTATCATATAGGTACGCTCAATTCCATTTTCTGAATTCATTACGGTCATCGATTTCAGCCCCGAAGTCGTCATTTCAACAGGTATTTTACTAATTCAAACAGATTTTTCTCAATTAAATCACGTAAATACATAATTAATTCTTGATAATGACATCATATGGTTTTGGGTCGTTACAGGTTCAGGTCTTGGATAGGCGGGATCAAGTTTTGCGAGGCAAAACCATCCCTTTAGTGAAAGTTTTGTGGAAGCATCACGGAGTGGAGGAAGCCACTTGGGAACGTGAGTTGGAAGTCCGTGAAAAATATCCGGATTTGTTTATTGATTTGTAATCTTGTACTTAGATTATATGATATTACGGAACTTGAGAATTTTATATATATCTTGAGTTGAAAAACATTGAGAATGTTTTGATTTGATGTTAACATTTTGGAAACTTGCCTCATAATGGGAGTAGAATATAACATTTATATGTTGAATGTGTTGTTTATATCATGAACTTGAATAATGATATGGAAATTGTTAACATTGGAAGGAATAATGCATAATATTGATGCAAGTTGAATATATGTTGATTTATACATATCCTGAGATGCCTCTAGATAAGAGATGAAGTGACCGGTATTGGGTCAAGTTGTTGTTTATTGTTTTATAATATCATTGGGAATCGAGAAGAACTTGTTTTACAAACTCATGTTTAATTTCGGGGACGAAATTCTTTTAAGGGGGGGAGGTTATAGCGACCCCGGTCTTTTCCCAGTCGATGTTTGTATCCGGACTTAGGTTCCGTAGATTCTATCTTTGTGTAATGGTTGTTGTCGTCCTATATTTTCTTATTTGGAGTTATAGGATGTGTTGGGCGGGTTTGGAACAGGTTGGTTGAGCTTAGGAGCCAAAACTAGTTGCCCAGATTTTGGCTTGTCCGCCGCCGAGTTTGGCCTTCGGCGAGGGACTTGTTGTTACTTGTCCGCTCGAGCGGGGGTTTTGGCGCTCGAGCGGAAAAAACACCCATCCAGTATTTCTTGTGCAGAGTTGGACGCTCGAGCGGGAGTTGGTCCGCCGGCGGGTCTGAGTGTCCTTCGAGTGGGGAGTTTGACGCCGGCGGGCGGCTGGGTATAAAATCGTGTTTCAGCGTTTTTAGGGCAGTTTTTCACCCTCTTTTCAGATTCTAAACCCTAGGTTACGAGTTCTCTCTCTCCCAACTCATCTTCTCTCTTAGGATTGATCTATCTAGAGTGGATTTCTACCCTAGTTCCTTCACAAATAAGATAGAGGAGAGTGAGGGCTTTCATTTAATCTGAGCAATTGTTGGTTTGGAGCACTTTGAAGTTTGGGCATCATCTTCATCTTCTTCTCTTGAGTTATTTCTTCGAGGTAGGGAATTCCTACTCCATTTATACGTTTTAATCCTAAGTGTTGGTATTTTGGTATGTGGGGTAGTTTGGGTAATTTTGGGAGAAACCCTAGGTTTTTGTCATAGATTAATTTGTATAATTAATTTAAAGGGAAATTGTGTTATTGGCTAAATCCATGAGATTGGGGAATTTAGTAACTTAATGATGTATTGGGTTGGTTTAAATACTTACCCTTGAGAATGTTGGAATTATAATTGTTGTATATTTGTTTCTTGCTTAGAAATAATTGTTTTGGGCTATCGGTGGAGGATAGCCATTGATTGTTGTAGACCTTGCATGCGGCTTAGGTATAACTGAAATTGAGTCATTCATTTGACAGTTGAATTAATACAGAACATTCGTGTATTGATCATGTGTTGTATATGTCAAGTATTGATTATGTTGCATATGCATTTGGTTTTGGAGGAGATAGGGGATGAACTCCACGGTTTAGGGGAAGATAGGGGATGGACCTCTAAACCGGATTTGTTGGGAGGAGATAGGGGATGGACTCCAGTAGCATCATTCATATGTGTGCTTATTGATAATAGCAATATTGCTATTTATTGTTGATATGATACATCACTAAAATGTGTATCAGTCGGGAAGTATGGAAGTGAATTGATTATGATTGATACAATACCAACATGTGTATTTGTTATGATTAGGTCTAACTTGAATTGTTATTCCTGTTGAATTGGAAGTAATGGTAATAAAAGATGAAACCCTGTTGAGTTATTTGGCCAGGTTCTGAGCCATAAGTGGAAAGTAAAATGCGCCATAAACAATGTGTCATAGGCAGTGTAGACATTCGTGTCATGAATATTGTAACTCAATTATAGTGTGTTAACCATGTATCAGATGCTAATACTTTAGTTAATTCTTATGCTTGGTTTAGTATTTCTCTACTGGGCTGTGGCTCACCCTATATGGGAACTTTATTTTCAGGTTCAAAGGTTCACTACCTCCAAAGACTTAGCTTGTGAGGATTTGGACTTGAAGATTTGTTTTATTTGTTTTAGTTGTTTTATTTAAATTATGTAAACATTCAAGCCTAGGGCTTTATTTGTTTTGAGTTAGAACTCATGGATTTGTGTCCAAGTGTTGGCTTGGCAAGATGTAAGCCCGTAGGGCATTTATTATAATGTTTTATTTCATGGTACTCTGATGAAAGGAATGAGATACTTTATTTCCTTATAATTCCGCATGTTAATATTATGTATTATGGGTTTATTTTGAAGGCGTTACAGAATCACAAATTAAAAATAACCAAAACCAAACCGACCGAATTGGTCAACTGGTTCAATTTGTGGATTTTTTCAATTTTCTTACTTAGCCCTAGGAAAGATTAGTGTGCTAAAAGAGTCAAACTGAAAGTGAACTTCTTAAAAAATAATTTATGAAAATTATGAGAGTAATACTATACAAATAAAAAATTCATACATAATGTTATGACTGATTGTGGACTTTTTACTTCAAACAAAACATCATTAAGAATAAATTTATTTATAATAATGATATTGTCACATCATTTATGTCAAGTTTTTTGTATGAATTTTATGTAAGAATATAGTTTTTCAAATTATAATAGCAAATCATTTTAAAAACTATGACAAAAAATGTTTTACTTATATTTTTTTAACTAAATAATAAAAAAAATTTAAAATTATTTTAAAAATACTTTACATTGAAATAAATGAAACTTAAATAACAAATTATTATGTAGTTATAATCAATTTCAGCATGTGTATATACATATATAGTAATTATAAAATTATCTTGAAATAAGTAATTATATTTGATATCATTGTTATTGATAATTTTCATATATATATATATATATATATGTTACACAAAAGTATCACTTAATCGGGCAGTAGAATTCCTCTTTTTTTAACTAGTAAAATTTAGCATAATGGTAACACTATATGATTACTAGAAATGAAATATAAAAACAATACATGGTTTAATATATCTTATACTGGTAATAATATACATTTAACAATCATTAAACTTATAAAAGCAAATGATAAATTTTATATTATTAATCTTTTTCTTACTAACATAAATTGTTGATTTAAGAATGAAATTAATTTTCCCATTCTTCCGCTTTTAAATTGAATTCACTAATTTTAATTTTATCGAGAAACTAAAATTTTTCAACTTCGTCTCCAATTATCTTAATTCAAATAATTTGAAAACATCTTCTTTTATAAATATGTAGAGAGTTTGAAGTCAAATTTTTGATATATTTACCCATACATATATAAAAAGAAGAAGTTAAAAAATAAATAAATTATAGAATAGGAATTGTAATGTGATTTTATATGATTTTCTAGTCAAAATTATAACCCATTCAAAATTTTATAGTCTTAAATCCAAATGCTATCAATGTCGAAATTAATCATGCTCACAATTAGCATTGCATACTCCATGGTAACATCCAATTAATGTTTAACTAATACTTTACTATAATTGATTCCATTTTTATTTGATATTATAACTTCTGATTTTATTTATTTGTTTTATTGGGTGATGTTGCTTCTTCCGTTTAGCAAGATGATTTGTGGCTAAAATAGTCACAAAAGACAAAATAGGCTATTTTAGCCACAACAAACAAAGGGAAATTCTATTTCCATACACTACTTTCTCTCTTTTCACATCTTTTCTCAATACACATACTAAATAAATTTAAATTATCAACTTTCACTCAATACACATCCTACCATACCAAAAATACCTTTACCATCATCATCTTCCAAACCCTAATCCTAACAAGCCACCACTGTTATTGCCGGCAGCAGCGGCACCTCTTCCCCTCCCTTTCACTTCTCTGCTGATGGCTCTGTTTGGAGCTACGGTTCTGAAGTACTTCTACTAGTTTGCCATCTTTTAGTTGCTCTGTATGTGTAGTAGTTATGCAATTGAGAAATATTCTTTTGGGGGTTTGAAAGTATTGTTTGGGCTTGTTCAGACAGTTGAGAGATATTGATGAATTATTTATTGAATTAGCTTTTGTAATATTAATGTCCTAGTGAAATAAAAAACTTGGGTTTTTTCTTCACAATTAAATTTCTGTTCATAATTATACTAGGTGCTTATAAATTACCCTATAGCAAAGTCAATGAAGATGGGAATAATGTCTCAAACGCTTAAAAGCAACTCCAATGGCTGAGCTACAAGATTTTTCAAATAAAAAGGGATATTTTGGTAATTTAATTTTAAGACAAAAAAGTAATACAAAAAAAATCATTAAGTGTGTGGAAAGAGAGAAAGTAGTGTGTGGAAATAGAATTACTCACAAACAAAACATCACATCCAACCCATAATCATTACACTCTTATCTCACAAAAAAAAGTCAAAAAAACCCTTCCCAAACCAAACTTTTTAACCCAAGCTAAAATAGTCAAAAAAGCCAACCTACTTCCCAAACCAACCCTAAATTGAATCTGTTAAAAATTCCTCATGATCGATGTAAGTGAATTTATTATATAACTTTAGCGATTAAATATGCAAACAAAATTTATGTGAGAATTAGCAAATAAAAAAATAATAACCTGTTTAAGTACTTGCCAAAAAATCAAATAAAATTGTAATTATATATATATAGAAGGCCTTGTTTCAAATTGTCTGATAACCCTCCTACCCAAGGCACACAAAAATGACATGTTTGTTTCTCTATCAAGAGCAAACCACAAACAGCATCCAAACTTAAAGCAAACAACAAAATACTACTATCAAGAGCAACACAGAACCACCACCAAACTCAAACCAAACAATAAAATTAGGAAATGAAATTGCAGTCACCTGAATGAAGCCGACAATGTTTGGCATAACAACTTCCAAAGCCTAGCAAAGCATTCATTCTAGACACGTAGACATACGCATAAAAGAAATGCTAAATATCGTCCTTCACTCAAGATACTATTTTTTTTTTTTTCATTCGAAAATATTTCTGTTTACACAAAGAAAGCTATAACAACAAAATGCAGAAATAAAAGATTTTAACCAAAAAAAAAAAAAAGAAAGAAAGAAAAAAAAAAACTGAGCCTCATGCATGCATATTAAAATGTCAGCATGCGCTGTTGCTTGTCACATATACCTTTTCCCTCCCCTTTTCAGTTTTTACATGAACAAAAAGAAACCCTCAATCAGATTGCTGGCTACTGACCAAAGAAAATAACAGCAATATTACATGGAGGAAAAGAAAAAAAAAAAAACCCTAATTCCTGCATTTCTAACTGAATTATATTTAGGAAACACGGGTCGTCGCTAATCTACTGTCTGCTGCACCTCCTTCTCTAACATTGACGTCCCCTTAAAAATCGTCAGCTGGAAGCGCCTTGTATAATCCAAAAACTGCTCCGGACAACATATTTATAATTGTTAGTACTTATTCACTGGTTGCCAATGTAAATATGGGACACAAAGAAGCAGTACTGAAGTCGATACTCAATTGGGCCCACAAAGTAACCATTTCTGTAACAGGCCCTTTTCCAGACAAGAAATCAAAGGACTAAGGGAAAAAAAAATATAAAGAATGGAAAATATCACTTTCATTTTTATAAATAAACACTGTGCTGAAAATCAACTATGAGATGCTGCTAGTGTTCTTTCATCTCCAGCCATTTTAAAGCTCAACAAAATCATGTCCCAACAGTTATATGAACTTCAGGCCCATTCTCATTACACTCGCCCATATCCTTCCCTGAAAATTTTTCCCCTGTCTTTCTCCCTGGGTTTCTCTTTTTTTCTTTATCTCCCGTGTATCTTCTCAGGTAGCATGCTATATTTGGCCACCACATGTTTAACAAAATTATTATGAAGACTACACTAAATCAATTTGAAATCATGGAACAACCTTTGATTTAATGTTGTTGTATTTTCTTCTGTTTTTTAACGACTTTTAATGGCTTTAGTGATAAGATTTGATTTTCTTTGTTGAGTAGAATTGTTTGACAAGGTTTCCACAAGTTTTTAGGATTGTCTCTCTCTGGTTCTATGCCACGATCTTTAAAAAGTTCAGAAAAATTTCACTCTATGGAGTTTCTGTTATTAACCAACATGCTACATGTTAGGTACCTCCTCATGAGATGTATAGAACTGTAGAGAATCGATCATTAATTCCAGAGTTGAAGCAGTTGTGTCAAAAGGTTGTCAGAGTGGAAGGAAAGAATTCCAAACAATGTGAAGAGAGAAAGAAAAGGCTTGGTAATTAACAGGATGCGATTTATCAATAACATTTATAACTATCCTACATCTGAAACCACAAAATCTTTGTCCAGCTCTTAGCCAATTATACAATGGAAATGAATGGTCGTAGCCCCAAAGTTTATTGTCATTGTCAATGAATTGATGAAAGTAACTAATGTTTTCCAGTGCAGCTTAGAATTCATTTCTATTTTGCTTTCAGTGGTTTTCAATCTCACATAGAACCAAGATTTTATGAGTTTGAGATGAATGCCAAGAGAAACTAACTTTGACACATTTAAGTTGTAGAAGTGCCCTTACCCGTTCATGGCTCATCTTTCTGAAGCCTAACTTATTTTTCCAGATTGATTCAGCTTCCTCAGCAGCAGGAAGCACGATGTTTTCGACATTCAGCGAATACAATAGCCTCTCAATACACGAAAATAGTGCCAGGAAATAACCCTAAAGACAAAAAGATATCAAAATAACTTTGTGAGGCTTAAGGGATATACCATCTCAAAGATGGGAACAAAAGCAAGGAATAATTCCAGTTGCACAGACCCTTTAATGAATAAATATATAAATAAAAAGAAAATTATATATCTATAAAACTAAAGAAAAAGTAAAGACAAGAAAACCTCGCTAACACAAACAGCTAGATGAAGGACTTATATGCTCAGCATCAACACACTTACTTTTCCTTGATGTTCTCTACTCGTAGCCACCAGAGGAAGCTCAGCAACCTCTCGTCCAAAAATCCTCAGAAGGCCAGCAGATACAACAACTGACCTGCACATGCATTTAAGCATGCAATGATTAAAAACAATATTAGAATATAAAACTAATAACAAAACAGTGGAATAAAATAAAAAGGTAAAATTAATAAAATGCACAAAGCAACTTTAAAGGGGGGAAGCTTACTTCACAATTAAAACGATACAATACATTCCACCAAATTCTTGCCCATAAATATTTCCCCTGCAAAAGTACAAGATATTGCATTTTTAGTAGGCTTGGTAGATTAACCAAAGACATGAAGATATCATGCACATTTAACAACAAAAGAGGGCATAGGAGCAAAATGACAACAAATTGTTATCAATACGTCAACAGCAAAGGTTTTTTCCGCCAGTTAGCTCAGGTCAACAGCAACAACAACAATACAGTATTTGTACAACAGCAATCAATGAAATAATAAACAATAGTAACTAAATATGGGTGACGTTATTATACATAGAATCCTATACATCATTAGTCCAGTGAAACAAACATATAATTCTAAACACGGTTAATCCACTTAAACAACAGTTCCATGATCTGAATTGGTATCTTAATGTTGATCATCTATTCATCTTACTGGCAAAATCAGATCCCCAGTGATGAAATAGAATAATCTTAAAACGAGTTAAAAAATTGAGTACCTATCAAAGCTGCATATTTGTACAACCTTATAATCCTATGCTCCACAACTAATCACTATTTTGTGAATCAGCTCTTATAACTACTGAAGAAAACAATCCACCCACATAGAACCTTCTTTCCCCTTATTTTTCACTTCCCAAATTTTATTAATTGTGGCCAATCCTTGCTTGCTCCAGATTTAACCATATGGTCAATCATGAAAAGCACATCAAACACATCATGTGAGTTCAACAATCAAAGGCCCAAAAAAAAAAAAGTTTTGTCTGATTTCATGAGCACAAAGCTCCTTTTTTTCCTCTCAAAAAATGTATTTCTTATGACAACTTGTTAACTGATTAAATCCTTCACCTTGTTTGACATCAATGCGTTAAAATAGGGAGATGAAGAAACTTTGCATCCAGCATTTGCTATATGATTAGGTATCTCCAGTACTGAATAAAGCATACATTAGGGCTGACAATGGGTTTGATTTAATCCGAACCCGAGCCCAAGCCCAATCCCAACCCGAAAATCCGAATCCATTTACAAAAAAGTGACCCGGTAATCCAAAATCCAAATAAGTTTAATCCAATTATTCAACAGATTGGATATGCAAAAATCTGATCCAATTATTCTCAATTTGAATGAAGAAAACACAAATTGAAAAATAAAATAAAATAAAATAATATAAAATTGTAGCTCAATAAATAAATAAATAAATGAATCGGATTGAATATCCGAAATTATCGGATTCGGATTTGGGTGATCTATAATTAGATATGGGATAAACGAGTTCATACCGGATTCTTTTTGTCTTAATCGGATCAGATTCAGATCTTGACAGATCCGATCCGAATCCGATCCATTTACAGGCCTACTCATATACATCATCACTCCTGAAAGAAGCTTATTTGTCAAAGGGCTTAACTATCTTCTACATGGCTTAAGTTTTGATAGATATACCCTTGAGATGAAGAGCTACAATAAATACAATGAGTGATGATGATGCCTTACCCATAGACCATGACAGGTATAAGATCCCGACCAGATTTTGCAACAATAGGATCAAAACATTCCTGCCGAAGATGGGACATGTAATTAGGTTTAACCCAAAAAAATAAAATAAAATAAAAGACAGTATAGGATAGCAAAAGAGTTATATCATCATACAACTGCCGTCCAAATTAAAATGTCTAGCAAAAAAGAAAGAGAGACGGAAAAAGAAAAAGTCTGGAACCAGACCATCCTTCAATAAAAGTCCATCTAAGAAAAAAGCATAGAGAAATAAAATTATCTAAATGCCTCAAAGTGGTCCGTTCTTCTAGCACGTCAATTAATCAAGTTCACAACTTTTACTCTAACATCATGCTCCTCTTCAAATACGAACATCATAAACAAAATTGTTCCAGAAGAAGCAATATGAAACAGCAGTAAGCAAAGACCAATGATTCCCATCCATGAAATATGTCCACCCAATGAACCCTATCCCAACTAGTTGGAGTCAGCTAGATGAATCTGTTTCATCATTCTACCATGTCAAGGGTCATGGAGCAGTCATTGGCTGCGTTTGATTTAAATGTAATACTTTGAAGATGTGGTTGTGATATGTCTTCATAATTAAAATTGTCAGCTGCGTTTGGCTCACGTGTGATATTTTGAGGACGTGGTTGTGATATTTTCACGTTTGTTGAGATATAATGAGTTTTGTCTTGATAATTAAAACTCGTTCGCTACGTTTGAATTAATTTTGAAAGATAAATTTTTAAAAGAGTTTTTAAAATTTGAAATTAAAAATAATTTTGTAGTTTTGATGGTTAGAGTTTGGGAACCCGGAAGGGTAGCTCAGTCGGTGAGGGGAGGAATTTTTTGGACGCGTTCGTAAATCCGGACGTCCTGAGTTCAAATCCCACTAAAATCACATGCTACCATGTTTTCCCTTAAACCAACATTAACTTTGATCTTCCCAGTTCCCCTTCCATTCAGCATTTCCCTCAAATAGTACAGTGCCACACTTCCTCACAGGTATAGTTATTGGTTTTAATTGCAGATGATCAAACCATCTTACTCAGTTCTTTTCAATATCATCCCAAACTGGGCTACTTTCATCTCTCATCATCTCAAGAATGTGCTCATGTCTGATTTTGTACGCTCTTGTCTTGCCATGCGACCATATCAATATCTCATTTCACACCATGTTAATTTTATAGATATGTTTGCCCAGCTTTCTGTGCCTTAGAGCATGGTTAGCCTTTTCCTGAAGCAAAACAGTTTCTTAACCAATTGGAGACTACCCATGTGAAACTGTACACGTCAATCTACTACCCTATGCATGAGGCATTAAAAATAAGATGAAACTTTCCAAGAATCACACTCATTATGGTTAAACAAGAAGTCATATACTGGTGACTTTGTATTTCTTTAGGCAGACAACGAAAAGGACTAAATTTCAAAATAGCTTTGCATTGAACAGAAACAATGTCAACAGAATGACAGGGCTCACTTTTAGTTGCTGCATCAATGCAAACTATACTTGTCACAAAAAATTACAGGGGTATATCCAAACCTTGTCTGGTAAAAGAAAAGCTTGAATATGCAGTCCAATTATAAAAAGAGTGGGATACAACAAATGAGAGTTTCGACATGCAGAAAAAGCGGGTAAATGAGAAAAACAGAAATCTTTCTGACCCATCCCTGTCTATTCTCAGATTGAAAATAAACATCTAGTCAACAACCTAGCTTACTATCATCCGTGCATAAATTTAAGACAAAAGGAAAAAGCAGCTACATTATCCAAGTAAATATGATTGAAAATCAATAAAGCCGGACATTTCTTCCAAACACTCCTTTTAGTAAATATGATTTCTGTGCATCATACAAGTCAAACAACTGGTATGGATTGAAAAATTGAGATTATATAAATACAAATAAAAGGGTACTAGACGAAAAACTTGTGAAGACAAGCAACCAAAATCTAGATGGACAAGATAAGAAAGTAAATCAGACAGATTTTAACAACTTTCAAATCACATTTTACAGTTGGTCATAGCTGGCTGAAAAATTCTACATGGAATTAGCAAAAACTCACTCTAAAAATTGCAGCAGCCCTCGGTAGTAGTCGCAGATGTTTTGAATAACGACTTTTCCCACTTGAAATCCGCCACTGAACATCATTTGCAGCTCCATCAGCAAATCCTTTCTCTACATGCTTCATGTTTATAGCATTTGAAACTGAAGCAGGAATCATCTCCGATCCACCTAAAACTAAATTCTGTAGTGCCACATGGATCCTATCACAGTCATTACAACAAAACCATTTACCCTTGGGCAGTTCCTGCATGAAATGTGAGAAACGAGATACTAAGTCACAGCATAAATAATTTTATATATATGTCAAAAGCATAAAAAGATTCAGAAACTTACTTTTAAATCGCATCGCCCACTTTCCCGCAAGCAAGCAACATGGTACTCCTTTTCACACTAAGCAAGAATAAACATTTAGATTAAGACAATAAGAAAGAAAACATATATGGACAAAAAAGTGCAAGAAAAAAAAAATGCAAGCCTTACTTGGTCACAGATCATAACAGTCCGTTCATCAAATTTTGTAACACTAAAATCATGAGCCCTGTAAATGTAACAAAGAAGATCGGTGTTACTAAGACGTACAGAAGTGAACATTGTAGTATTATAGTATATGATAATTTGACAACAATGATGAGAAACCAATATTTTCAAATAACTGAAAAGAAACATCACTGTATTCTACGGGCCATCCACAGGTTTTGAGGGCTAGGAAGCTCTTTCACTATAAACTTGCAGAGTAACTCCAAATCCCCAAAATAAATGAGAATATTTCATGCTATACACAGCACAAAATTTTGTCACTAACAAAATAAGTCCCATTGTTTCCATGAACCCATATGCTTATGCATTTCCTCCTCCAGCGAACTCATTAACCAAATCTTCTCCATTCGTACTCTTTCCATTAAGTGGTTACTAAACTGCTATAACTCTTGAGTCGTTATAACTAATTCGACCTCATTGTTTCACTTCTACTATTATTGTGCTTCATCTCCATTATGTCCAAATCTTCATTATTGCTTCATCATCATATTCAATATCTACAAGGTCTTATAAGCTTGTGACCTTGAAGCCAGTAAGGTTGAGTCTTTGTAACAGCAGTGCTCAAGAAAAGAAACTCCAGACAACAAAATAATTGAATACAAAAATGCAAGAAAATTCAAGGAGAAAAAGACAGTAATTGCTGGCCTTTGCCAATCCAAGCATGTTTTGAGTTGAGTTGAAAACCATGAATGTGAGTCTAAATGAACAGACAACAATAAAATGGACCAGAAATGAAATTAATCCCCAGCAGCATCACCTACACGAAAAACGAATCTTGATAAACTAGACTTTACATTATATAAATCTGTATATATTTACAAATCAATGAAGCCATGGGAAAAAGCCTCACAAAGGAGGACATCAGACACATAAAACTGCAAATAGATTTCTTAGGATAACAATAGGGGTGCAACTTAGGTGGGCTCAACCCGAGTCCAACCCAAAATTTTTTAGGTCTTCGGAAACATATTTTTGAATTCAGTGCGAGCTTGGACAGAAATTCATAAGCCCAAATTAAATTCGGACAGGGCTTGGGCAAAGAAACTGGGCAACCTAATGCCTGAATTATATATTTCAAATACATATAAATTATTAGCTATTAAATGATGTTAAAATTTTATGGACCATTACATCATATTCACTATATATCTATCATATATACAAGTTTATTGATGCTTTTTCAATAAAGTTAGCTTATTTACCACCCAAAAAAACAATCACATATTCAAGTCATATAAGACAAAACCCTATGCTTTCAATCTCTCACTCAGAAATGGCAAAGACAGCGGCACATCAGTTCTTCAATTCTCATCCATCTCTCTGTCTCTCTCTCTCATCATATAAATTATTTGTTTTGATGTTATTAATGACTTTACCCCCAAAAATTAATACGGTCTAACTTTAACAAATTAATCAGCCTAGCTGCCAAAAAAAAAACTCAAATTTGTGGGTAGTTCGTTCAGACCCATTCCAAGTTCAATTTATTATGCTCAGGTTGGACTTGGGCAAACAAGTTCGGATTCAAGTCGGGCTTGGGCAACTTTTAGCACAACTCGGACTTGACTTCGGGAACCTCTCACCTGATCAAACCAGCCCAAGTTGCACCCGTAGATAATAGCACTATACAAAATAAATTAAAGAAAATGTAATCATTTTCATAGATTACAAGAAGAAAAAATTAACCAACATTCAATTGAATGGCTACATTTATAGCAACCAACCTGCAAATAGCACAACCACCACATATTTCAGTTTCTGGTGCTTTAACAACTCGTCTCAAACGAATTATAATAGATTTTCCCATGTTTGAGGAATCTCCTGCACATTTTTTACCCGAACCACATTGATCTGTACAATAAGGACAGTGCCAATCGCCTTTAGGGGCACATTGTAGATCCAAACAAACTGCAAAAAGCCACAATGGGACCCAAAAATGAAAAAAGAAAAAGGAGAGTTACACATTAATAAGAGAAACATTTTATATCACTGAAGGCCAGAAACAAAAACTAATATCAGATAAAACATTACCCATACGTTGGACACACAACTATAACAATTTATAAACATAAATTTTAAGCATAGCATTTGCTATTTAACTCTTTCAGGTCGGGTAATACGAAAACAATAAATTGATCTAACCAGCTTGCCAATCATCAATTGACTACTAAAAATAAAGGATAAATTACAGCCAGCAGTGCTCTTCAAAGAATAGTTATCAGACCCACATCAAAGCATAACCAATCAAAAAACAACTCATTTGTTCAACTATAGGGACCATAGGGTCATGCAAACAAATGGATCTTCTAAGAAAAGCTATGACACCCACACTAACGTGTAAAACTAATCAACAGCCAGGTCACTGGCTCAACTATAGGGTCACACAACCAAACTGTTACATGCTCTATGTGCGATGTTTCAATTTGATCGTTTCAATAAAAACAAAATAAGGTTATTTTTTATTCTAGTTTTGGTGTATAATCACTACAATGGTGCAATAAAATTCTAAGAACTTCAACTTATAAACAAATTAGATATCCCTACGGTGCAATATAAAGATGAAACCAAAAAGTATGGAATGTAAAAAATAAATAAAGCATCAACCATAACAGTACAAAGTATATCTACCTCCATGAAAAGCCCGAGGGCATCCATCACAAATAATCAGATCCCCTCTATCTCCACATACAGTACACATATCATCACTGCTGCCAGTGGCCAGATTTTGTCCATTTGCCAATGACAAGGCTATATCATGAAGTGTCAATCCACTAGAAGTATAGATGTTCCGATATCTGGAAATAAACAACAGAAAAATGTTAACTCATCATATTATAATAACAAAGACCAATCCAATGACAAGTTTTTAGAGTCTACTCACGGTTGACGTCTAGCAGACCATCCAGCATGAGCTTCAAACTGTGAAGGACTAATCTGCGCACAAATAAATTAATCTCATAAATGTGACACACATGAAGGAAGGGATCCTAGAACTTAAGTAGTATGTAGGCATCAGGCCAACAATTTTACCTCAGTGTCACAACAACTACAGACAATTCCATTTCCTTGTTTGTAGCCCCCAAGTATTCTCTGCAGTGAAAAAGAAAGTATATTTAAAAATAATAATAATAAAATAAATGAAACTATAAGCATCCAACAAAATAGAAACATATCACCAAAAGAAAATATATTGAAAAGACAACCTGTCCTTTTGAATAGTAAGCCAATTCATCCCCATCTGGTAGTCCATTAGGCTTGAAAAGTAATCGATGCAGATCATTATCCCTACCATCAATGTGTGAAGATTTCAATAAGACTTCAAGGTGAGCCCCAAAAAATCAAATAATTACAAGCAGAAGCTACCAAGAAAATCTATACAGTTGATTGGGGGAAAAGGAGAACAGCGAGAGAAAATCTACCTCTTCTTAGTGCGACCTTCAGCAGTTCTTTTCTGTTGCATGCTTGGCCTGCACAAGACATTTTGAAATCACTGATAAAGAGAGGATGATGCATTTTGTTTTTCAATAATCAATTCAATGATGAACAATCTTGAGTGCTTCAGAATATGAAGTTGTTAAAACCTACGTTACCTGGAGCGTGGATCGTTCTGGTACGTGGAACGGGAACGTGGTATACCACATGCTCTAAAATGTAGTACCATAGGGGTAGACTTGTATATATCACGCTTAAGAATTTAAGTTACTTTAGAGTAATTTTCATTTAATTAATAGGCATCCAAGAAGTATAGTTTTTATTATTATTATTATTTTTTTCATATAGCAAAACATTTCTATGAGCATTATGACTCATTTTTTTATGTTTTTGTAACGTCAAAACTTAACTCACCTTATATTATAGTTCATTATGTTTTATTTTTTTCCTCCTAACGTAACATTTAAGGAAATATATTAGTTAAATTTATGGGATTGCTTTGGATCACTAAATTTACCGTTTTGAAACGGAAGTGTACCATGTTTTGAAACGTGTGTACCAATACGTTATTCGCTAGGGTATTAGTGTTTTCTGCTAACATAGGTTAAAACAGAGAAGAAATAAAGAAAAACAAATTGAAAGAGAACCAACTTTTTAGCCACCCGTTTCCTCCCCGCTGGTGTCACCATTATGCAGGTTTGCTGTTTAAAAGTGATATTCTGAACGTAGGAACATGAAGTAGGGCTAAGGCTGTCTTCTATCAATTGACCACTGCAATTAAAAGATTTAGTTTAGTGATGCTGTTAGCTTTTAAATGATAATCTACAAATTAATGGCTTCAGAGTTGAGCGATTCATCAAGCAGAAGGGTTCCGTATGATTTTAGGAAGCATAGTCTTTAATGGCCTCTAATAGTTCCCCCAAAAACCATATTCTCTAAAGCCTTGTTTGATTGCCAGAATAATTTGGAAGGGGATAATTGAATACCATGAGATTGTGGTCAGGATTGGGGAGACAAGTAATACCATGGGATAATGGATGAGATTATATATGTATATAGAATTAGTTGTAATATGTTTGGTTAGGGTGGGATAAAGAGATAAGATTATTCTAACCATTGGATGAAGGAGGGAAATAATCCAGAGGGGCTAAACCAGACAAACCTATGGGGTGGTATTAGTTATCGCCCCCATTTAATCCGCTATATTGGGGATAAGAAAATCCAAAGGAGCTCATCCTTGGACAGCAAAAGGCGAAGCAAACTGTCACGCCCCAATTTTCAAAGATTAATTAGGCAGAAACTAATTAACCTAAGCGTGAGGCTTGGTAAGAAATCTCATTCTTATTCATTAAATTACCAAAAAGTCCTTTTCCTTAACAATTTTCTTTACTTTCCTAAAGTTCACACGAAGCCTTTATTTCAAGAGATAGTATAACTGAAGAAAAAAATGATAATACCAAAGATAGAAACCACAAACCCGCTCTGTGTGTATTGCATTCAGTATAACATGTTTTTTTTACAAACAAACACCCCATGGGCTTACAATAATAATGAGGGGGCTGCTCTTTTACAAAAGAAAGATGTTCAGTCAATGAAAACAAATAAGGCCGAAGCCAAATGTGCTCACCAAATAATTTCATAACATTACTTTAAAAGACATGTAGGTACAGTGATACTATATACATAATATCATGCCATGCCAAGTTTTTCTTATTTAATCACCTAATCCCTTAAGTCTGATTTATTTAATTAACCTCAACAGTCAACTTAAATAAATAATTAAATCGAAATACCGCAAGACTGCCAACCGGGTATCTATTCCAACTTATTTAATTAACCCATCGTCGTTAGATTAAATAATTAAACAAACTACAGTGACTGTAATAAAGCATCAATTCCATTTCCATTTAAGTGACTCATGCCAGTTAACTTAAATGAATAAACAAATTGCAGTGATTATCAACAGGACATCAATTCTATTTTTATTTAATTAACTCATACTAGTTAATGTAAATAAATAAATCTTTCAACCTGGTCTAAATCTCATTTTATTTAATTACTCACACCAGTTAACTTAAATAAATAAATCAGATACGATGACTACCAACAGAGCATAAATCTCATTTTATTTAATTAACTCAGTCTAGTTAACTTAAATAAATGAATAAAACTCAAAACATAGTAACCGCCAAGCGCACAACAACACCGGCCCAACATACATTGTTTGGAACTCAAACCCACTTAAAAGCTTAAGCCTATAAGCGAAGAGCCCATCTAATATATATTAAGAACTATCTCTTTTACTCTTTATCCGATGTAAAACTCTACCTTCACACATGCTCTAACAATTTTTCCTTCATGTGTGAACCAGACATCGAGTCTCACCTTGCTCCCCCTTGAGTTTGATTTATTATCAGTAGGTTCATCATAGATCATACGCACTCCCCTTTAATCTTGATCTATAACTCTCCAACATCGAGTCCAGTTTGGGCCACCCACACGCACTCTATCGTGAGCCACCATACTCCATTGAGAGCCACCTTATCGCAGTCCAACCCTGCCACGTGCACTAGGAATTTTCTTCACTCGATCAAGAGTCGTCATGGATTTTACTTGCTTCGTTGACAGTCTCCATGCAAACCCAAGGCCAACAACATCGATGTTTAGGAGAGTCCACCAATAGATCGCTAGTCGTTGGCTTTGATACCTGTTGTAGGATCAAGCGCTTACCATCTCACTAAAACTCATAGGCAGTGGCGAATGCGCAATTTTATTTCTTTAAAGGGTACAGTGCTAAGCTCCACAAATCGATTGTGACTCGGCCTCACCTCAAACCTTTGCCACGACAGAATGCTGGCCCCAACCAAGGCTAACAATCCCCCCTCCCCTCGGCACCTGCCTACAAGCAGCATGCCCTCCAGGAGAATCGAATTTGAGACCTCGCTTTGATACCAATTGTAGGATCAAGCGCTTACCATCTCGCTCTGATTTTGTGTAGTGGTTTAAGAATTGGCTTCTAGTAATTTCACTATAAATGAATCAACATGGTTTGAATTCTCACTTAAGGCTCATGCACTGGGCTCCCACCTCTCTAGGTTTTTTAATTACTATGTGAGAGTGAGATTGATCTGGATTTGTTCTCATCACCAATATTATATCCAAACCGTAAAATCAATAATAGGTCCTACCATGATCACACTCCAGGCTCACTCCAAGCTGTGTCAGAAGAAAAAAAAAAAAAAAAAAAAAAAAACTCCATCCACAACCACAGAGGTTACTATTCCTTTCAACTGCAGTGTTTGGAGGTCTATACCGCAGATAGTTAGTACCACTATCTTCCACAACCTAGATCAACAATACCAGCTACAAGCCTATCACCCGGGCCATGTCTGTAAAATACCGGCACAAAGTCCGAAAATCACTAGTAAACACACACCTGGTTACTACATAGTTAAAGCAATTTTTCATATAGTTCCCAATACTTAGACAATTATATCCAAATCCTTTATTGACTATAATTATAAAATATATAAGTATTTTTTTAACATTTTATTAATATTAATCCCATCCAGTTAATCCAAAGAGACAAAGTCAATCGTTATTTTCAGTTTAATCCAAAACGTCCATTTACCCCAAACGAGCTAAAATCATCGTTTTTCATTTTCACATCAAAAGTCACCAAACAATTCAGATATCTCATGTATGAATTTAAGGTATGAAAATAACACATTAAAATCCGTCAAGTGGTAAAACTAGTAATCAAATATTCAACCACTTCGACTAGAACAATTCTTTTAAATCAAACTTTGTTCCACACCAAACAAACTAACCATAATGGTTTTTTCCAAATCTCATACTTGTCAAATGTTATCATTTTATTCCTACTATATTAAAAGTCATGGTACAATCCCAATAACATAATTTTAATCACATAGGATCTAAGATAACAGCAAAACTAAATGAATACACAAATTAATAAGCTCATCATGTCTAAAAATTTTAAGCTCATCAGAACAGATGAAATGTTATTAATGGTTTAAACTAGTATTTAAAGAATCTGAAAAGAACCTCAACAACATAATAAAAGGCCCAATCTTAAATTATAACCAGCACTACCAAACACAAGCATCTCTTCTCTGCCTTGAGTGTAATGGCCAACAATACTTTCATTTTTGGAAAGACTGGACACTAAAAATTGGGGAGGGGGTTTAAAAGTTCAGAGCCAAACAGCACATGAATGAGGTGATACCAAAATTAAAAGTTCCATTCCATACATAAAGAAACATTAAAATCCAGAAACAGCACTTCATACATATTAACTGTTTTAAACAAGTATTCGAAGAATCTGAAAAGAACCCAGCCAACCAAAAAGGCACAATCTTAAATGAAGACCAGCAGTTTCTCTCCCTCCATAATTCAAACACTTTCCTTTTTTGAAAAACTAAACAATAAATATTTTAAGAGGATTAAACATTAAGTGCCAAATATAAAATATTTAAATGAGGTAGCCCTAAAAAACAGAAACAAAATTATTTTCTTTACCTCACTGTAGAATAATGCATGGCAGCAGCCTTGATGTGATGTTTCTTTTCTGCTTTAACGATATCACTGCTTTGTTGGAGACTTGCTGCAGATAAAAGTGAATATCAAAATCTATACAATGGCCAAAGCGGAGCATCTGCAAAACAAACAACTTAAATGCCAATTACACTCCCTTCCAATACGTATAAAGCACTGGAAGTATGTGAAATTATTGGCATGAGCATCACCTTTCCAAACCTGAAAAGACTCCTCATTGACAGATGACCCGGCAATGTTCTTTACCACTTCATCTACTACACTGAGTGGCGTAGTTTTAAGTTCTTGAATTATACTATAAATTGGCTTCCCATTCTCCAGGTATATGTGATTATTTGGGTGTCTGGTTTTGCCACCAGCATGCAGCTCAAACTCATAGGCACTGAGAATCTGCTTATATCATTCAATTATATAGTAAGCAAAGCAAATTGCAAAAAAATCCAAACAATGAAAACAATTTGAGAAAGAAACAATAGACGTACTTCAGAGAAATTGCACAATGAACATCCACACAAATATCCAGAGCCTTTTACGATTCCAGAAAGCTCTCTCTGACAATCATATGAAACAGGGTAAGAGTTCCACATATTCAAAACATCCAGTGAAAATTCAACAAATGATCATTCGAACAAGAGCATACCTCCCGTGAGGTAGAAATATACTTCACTCGAGCTCCTTCTAAAATCCCAGTTGATAAAAGCTTTTTAACATTTGTAGGGTAGCTATCCGAAAAAACCTTCTTAGACAAATTCAAATCCATATTAGGATTATAAAAGCCATCACAAACAACATTAGTCACAGGTGGCACAGCTGAAGGAGATAACTCATCATAATCCTCCTTGCGCTTGCTAAATTTGAAGGTAATTTTCCTGATACCGGTGGAGCTAACATGTTTCGGTATCTCAAGCACGAAATCGGACGTAGAAACTGGTCCAGATGTATCATTTTTAATCTGCTCCTCTCTGCTCTCTTCGGTACTTGAATTCCCAGAACAAGCAGACGAGATTTCGCCCGAGCCCACTTGATTATTGCTCAGCAACTCCGCGGGTTGACTACTAATTGTCTGAAAGCTACAAGCATTATCTGTTGGAGACAAATTTGGGTTTGAAACTTCCGAGCGTATGTCATCATTTGAAGTTTCTTTAACCTGTTTCTCAACACAAGACTCCAATTCAGTATCATTTAAAGCTTCCTTCGCCTGCTTCTTAGCGCAAGGCACTGCCTCGGCATCGTCCCCGATCAATTCATGGTCGCGCTTCGATTCAACTCTCGGGGAAGTCTCATCTTTCATTGTTTCATCGTTCAATAATTCAACACAAATTTCACCTTCTCCCATCCAAACACACCAGTTCTCAACTCCACCAAATCATTCAAAGAAACAAAAACCCTAATCCAATAATGATTGAAATCGCCCCAATCGTAATTGGATTAGAATTTGAACCCTAAATCAACGATTATTAGACCAAAAAACAACGTATCCAAACTAATCAAGAACACTTAAACCTCGATTCAATTCGAGAAGATGGAGAGAAGATTCGGGACTTTATTTAACCTACCTTTTCCTGAATATTCAAAGACGAATCTGAACAAAACACGAACAGTTATTCGAAATCGAAAACTTATAAAGCACCAACAGCCTTCGAAGAAAGCTTCAATAAGTGCATAGATCTGGAAAATTCACAGAGAACACGAAATATATACGTATGGTCTTCGACTGAGATCCAATTGAAAGAAGAAGGAGAAAAAAATTGGGGTTTTGTTTTTCGTTTTCGTATTTGGTAGCAACGAACGAATATGGCGGCAACAAACCAACTGCAATATTGGGTTCACGGTCGAGATTTGAGAGACGATGAGATTTGGGAAGAAACTAGAACTAGAAGAATGGATAAAAATAGATGGACCTGATTTTTATATGTATCTTCTTCTGGTGGGACCCGTTTAAAGTCTGACCTGTAATGATGTAACACGTGGCGACTGCAAACGTATATTTTCGAATTTTTCTTGTTTAATATTACGTGGTTGAGTACGAATCAGTGTTGGTTTGAGATTTCTACAGTAAGTGCTATTTTGGGGACAGATAATAACGCTGTGTTTGGCTGAAAACGCAGACGTTAAAAAATTGTGTTTTTGAGCAAAAATTGATTTGGGATTGTGGTTATAATCCAATCGTGAAATTACCATACTACTCTCATTGTTGTTTAAGGTTACATATTGCTTAAAACCAACACAGACGACGCCACTTTGCTGCTCCGTTGCCCCCTTCCTGCGATTGCTTTGCCTCGCCAAACCGACGTCTCACCCGTCGGCCCTCCGCACCCATCGGCCCTCTGCAACGCCTCTGACGGCACTCCTCCACGTCGGCTTCGTCGTCGGTGTTCACACATAATTAGGTAAGCCTCCACCTCCAGCTGCGAATCTGAAATCCGTTAGAGTTTTTACCCAGATTTCTTCTTATCTTCCAGATTTTCACCCAAATATGGCTTCTGTAGTGGAGACTGAACCTGATTTGCTTGAATCTTGCATGTTTCTCTTCGATTACTCCACCATGTTTGTGTTTCATGTTTGGGGATTTCACCAACACTCACGGCTCCCTTATCGTTTTCCATATATCAATTTCAATTGGTTTCAGTTTAGAGAACTTATTTTTTTTCTTGGTTGGTATTTTATTTGTTTTTTCTCATGAAATATAGTTACAGAGGATTATGTCTTTTTCCTTTTTTATGCTAAAATCTTGTATGAGACTTGGGTAAGAACATAGGAACGAACTATTCTTGGGAGGATATGATAAATTATTGAACATGCAATGGGAGAAAATCTAAATTTGTGCTCTGTCCAATTCTCTCACTCTAATGGAAAATGCCTGTATGAGGAAGTTGTAAATGAAATTGCTTTTGTATGCATAATTTTTTTTTTTTTTTTTGTACATAAACTCTGTTTTGATATTGAGGCCTCTGTTTCATTTTTTCTTATGCTCTGCTCTTTTTTTTTTTTTTTTTTCACCGATCAACTTCTAAGAACTCGATTACAGACACATAATGCGAAATATATATAGATAGACAACAACAATTTTTGTGTGTGTGTGTGTGTGTGAAAAATCTTATAGTCATATGTATTCTCTATCTGATTCGATATTTGTAGCTGAATTCATTTCCAATCTCAGCCCATGTAACTGTCTTCAGCTTGCATGTGTCAAGTAGAAATTGGTGTTTCATTGATTGGTCTATTATAGGCTATCTTGTGCGGAAAAAAAAATTAACAAAACAGAAAAAGAAAAGTCTAATCTTTAATTCAATATACAGTTGTATTTCAGATCTTGTTTATTGATACGTTACTTATGAAAGCAAAATAAACTTACCCAAACTAGTATACTATTCTAAATATTTAAGAATATTTCGAATTGAATTCTAAAGGCCTGTTCAGTCATGGCATCTTAAATCATTTGTTCATAATAAATTTTCACCTGAGGCTCCATGTTGGAGATATCCATGGTTGTAATCATATCATCTTTTCTTTTTGCTCTCTTTTTTTTCAAATACGTGAAATTACTCTTACTTTTGGTTTTTCTAATCTGGTACGCTTTGTCTTCAGTGACCTCTTTGCTTGTAACATTTTTTCCCCTAATAACAAATGTTAAATTAAAATCATCCCCTACCTTGCTCTTTCTACGCAATTCCTTTTCAACTTTTTTTTAGTTACTAAATCTGTTATTTTTTGGAAAATCAGCATGGACAAAAAATTTAAACACAGCATGTAGATCTACATTCCTTTCATTTAAACCCTTACAGACCTCAACTATAAAATAATTTTAAACAGAACCTCAGCTCATTTGCATTTACTCAATTACAACACATTGAATTCTCACTTTAACACATATACGTACACATGGTTAGATTCTGACTATGCGTTTGACAGTACTGAAAATGTGTAACTGTGTTTTACGAAGTATGCTTAGGGTATAGTCTTGGTTATTTATGTACCCTACTTGTCAATCCATGGAAGAAAGTTCTACCATTAAACTTCTTTCACGTCAGAACAACATTTACAGTTCTTTGTTAATAACATTTACGCATCTGTTAATGCAAACAACAGAAATGGCATCGTCAATGTCAACTGCCACATCTTCGTGGCCACGAAGGATGTGTGCATGTGGCTTTGGACAGTGCCTCGTACAGATTTCGAGATCTAACAAAAAACCAGGTCGTGCATACTACGTTTGCCCGTGTCGAACGGTGCGTATCACCTCTCCTATATACATATAGTTCTCACGTACTTCGTCTTATGTGTTTGTAGCCCAACTTCTGCCGTCTAACAAATGTAATTGTGTTTCGGCAGCGCTGTGTTCTGTGGGTTGGTTGGTTGGTTGGTGTGATGAGTACCAAAGTGAAAGTGTTACTAATGACCACCCACCGATTGCAGACGATAATGGGTTACGTGCGGAAGTTGTTCGCATAGATCAGAGCCTCCGTACTCTTAGGACAGTCGTCAGTGTGTTGTGCATTGTAGTCGTTATCTTGTTGTTTCGTATGTGATGTATTTCGAAAAATATCATGGTTTGTACTTAGAAATTTCGTTTAATAGGGTATTGTAACCTAACTTTTGTGTTTTTATCAAACTTTCTTGAACTTGCAATCAGTTGATGTGGACTACTATTTTGGTTTACTACTTATGCTTCATATAATTTTTTTTAATTTCCAATGTGTATTCCTACGTACTTTATGTTTCTGCTTGCTACTTTTTATTTAAATTGTAATTGTGAAACAGTGCTTGTCCGATGGCATCCACCCGTACTTCACCCCGCACTCCGTCAAAAACGAAAGGGATCGGTGTTGCACCAACCCAACAACAACCGGTACACAAATGCACCTGGGACCACGAGAAGACAAAGCTTTTTCTACAACTGGTCATAGCTGAGATTGGGGACGGTAATCGCCAACTGTGCTCCATGTCAATGAGTGGATATAAGAAACTTGCCAAGAAGTTCCAGGACAAAACTGGCCTCCTACATTCTGCCACACAGATGAAAAATAAATATGACAACTTGAAGAAAGATTGGATTGCTTGGAAAAAGTTGCAGGATTCTAGCCAAGGCTTCACAAGAATTGGGTATGACCACACATCGGGATTGTTCACAGCCCCGGACCACTGGTGGGCAAAAATGGAAGCGGTATGTACTAATGAATTTGATATAGGAAAATATATATGTGTTACATAGTTAATTGCACATTGTTTTGATTACTTGTTATACATTTATTGCCACAGATAAACCATCGATGTGCAAAGTTCAAGACAAAGCCACTGGAGCACATGGATCTTATGGAAATGGTGTATGCGGGCGCGATTGCAACGGGAAAACATGCGTGGACGCCATCTGAAATCCGCGAAACTGATGTAATTGGTGACAATGCTGCAACTCCTGACAGCGGCATAGCCCCTCTCAGTGGTGGCACACCACCACATGGCGTGCCAGATCGTGTTGGCGAGAATGTGATGGACTGTTCGCTATTTGATGATGCTCCTTCCCATTCGACAGCTGACGGGTCAGCCAAAGGTAAACGTCGGAAGCGGGCAGCCCCTAGTACCGTGGCAAGCAGCATGGATAACCTTGTTAAAGCCATTAGTAAACAAAATAGGGAACTAAAAATAACACAATACGTTGTTACAGGAAAAGACGAAAACACTGTCGGAGATTGTCTTGCCAGGCTTATGACGGTCCCTGGGTTACAGGGTGGTGGGCCGTTATTCTCATTTGCTTGCTCGCTTATGGATTCTCCCGATAACCGCGACCTAATTATGGGCCTCCCACTGGATTACGTTGTGAATTGGCTGAAAGAAAAGCGTGCAATCACCCACCAACCCGTTGTGGTAGAGCGGAGTCGTGGCGTTCGTTTATTTGGACAGGACGGTGTCGTCGATATGGACTAAGCACTCGGACAGCAACAACTTTATTTATTTTGGGCTTTTGCATTTCCTGTGTTGTTGTACTTTATTTTAGTATGGGTTTGGTTTAACCTTTTGTTAGTTTTGAATGTTGTGGTTTATTGTACTGTTACTTAAATGGTTGTTGGCCCAAAACTATTAGGAGCGTGCTTTTTTCTCTACGTGCATGTGTGTCGACCATGTTTGGGTTGTTCAATGCTATTTGCCAAGTTTCCACATATTAATTGCTTGACAACCTCGTGGGTCATGCTGTTTTGTTTTGTTGCTATTACATTGTCATACACATGTGAACTGGTTTCAGGTTTAGGACAGAGGGCCACTGTATGTGCAGAACATTTTCAGCGCAATTTACTTCCCAGGTTGCATGTGACAATGTACAAAATTTGGATATGTGTGAATGGTGTGACTTGCACATTGGTAGGAAGTGTACACCTGTTAGTACTTTAATCACATGCACAAAGGAATTGGCCAAAAAAAAATTATATAATAACGCAGTAAGTGGTCTGTACATTGTTGGTGTGCAGGAGGCAAATTAGTATATACATGTTTCACCATTAACTTCCAGGTTGGTATGTTACCAAGTGTTAGAATTTGCCCTGCTACTTTTTTAGTTGAAGAGCAATTACCAACTCTCACGGACATCACCCCGGGGACATGTGAGTTTGTTATCATTTGTCAATTCTAGAGTTAAATTATATTTTTTTATTCACTTTTGGGCAAAGCATCCGTGAAGTTTGGCAAAAAAAAAATTTATTTTTTAATTTTTTTTTTTGTTTACGAATTTTTTTTTTTAAATTATTAATTTTTTTAATGAAATGTAAAATTTTGGGTTCACATGGTTGGTGTGCAGTAGCAATGGATTCGCAGGAGGGTAGTTCCGCAAGTGTCGTACGAAATGGAAAAATTAATGCTTGGGTTCGAGAGACAATTGGGGAGATGGAAATGACGACATCGATGATATGGGTTGAAGTTGTCCGCGTTGCGAATGAGTACGCGTATGTGGATAGGACTCTGTTTCATACATCTGTATTAACTGGTAGATTATGGATGGAGGAGATGCTTACAGGTCGACCGGAAGCATTTCAGCGCAAGTTTAGGATGCCGAGGGACGTGTTCATATCACTATGTAACACATTAGTTGCAAATTTTGGCCTCGAACTACCACAGCGCCCGCACGGGGTGGGCGTATTTGAGAGTGTCGGCATGTTCATATTCGTGTTGCGAGGGTTCCCCAGTTGGGATATTGAAGACCGTTTCCAACACTCCAGTGAAACTGTGTGGCGTCATGTTATGCGCGTGTTAAAAGCAATGAAGGAGTTTACCAAAGCACACTGTCGACCGGTTCGGTCGCAAAGCAGCAGACATCCGTACTTGGAATCGCAATGTAAATATTTTCCGTTCAGGGTGAGTGTCCAAAAAGTTTGGAATTCTGTGAAACGGCATGTAGGAAATTGTTTTCATAAATAAATATGGCAGCATTAGTGAACATAATGTTGTTGAAAATTTCTAACTTGGATGTGCACGTTGCTTATGGAATTGTTGCCCATGCATTTGTAGGATTGTATTGGCGTGCTAGATGGGACACACGTGGAGGCAAATCTGACGCCGCGAGAGGCGCCACCATATTTTGGGAGAAAAGGACGGCACACGCAGAACATTCTTGCAGTTTGTGATTTTGACTTATGTTTTACATTTATCTCGTGTGGGTGGGAGGGTAGTATGCACGATAGCCAAGTTTTTAACGAAGTAACACAGGACCCGGACAAACAATTTCCATATCCGGAGGAAGGTTAGATGTAATGGTGGTAGGCACCGTTGTAGGATTGCATGTTTATTTTTTTTAATTGTTAAGTAACGTTACTAATATAAAGCAAGGTGTATGATTCGCAGGGAAGTATTATCTCGTTGATGCTGGGTACAAAAACCAGAAAGGCTTTCTTGCCCCGTTCAAGGGTTGTCGGTACCACCAGGAACAGTTTCGTGTGGGTGGACGAGCGAAAAATGCAAACGAAATTTTTAACACGGTCCACTCATCATTACGGAGTGCCATAGAACGTACATTCGGCGTATGGAAAGCGCGATGGGATTTTCTACATAACATGCCTCGGTATGATTTCGCGAAAGTGCAAGTGCCATTGGTGGGGGCTTCAATGGCACTACATAATTTTATACGCTGCAATTCAAACGATGATGAAGCGTTCAACAAGGTGGTCAACGTAGAAAATTTCATTTTCAACGACATGCCCAATGCAGTGGGTGTGGGTGACGACGATGAAGGTGACCCGGAGGGCGATGATGACATAGAAATGAACGAATTTAGAAAATCCATTAGGAATGTGTTGGTGCGTAATCGACATGAGCTCGGGCTATAATTGCACTTGTAGTGTGACATGTAGGGAAATGAACTTATTATGTACGAATGGTGTAGTACAATAACGTCATGTGTTGGTGCGTAATCGACATGAGCTCGGGTTGTAATGTCAGTGTATAGTATGCAATGTAGGGAAATGATATTATTATTGTGTACCAATGGTGTAGTACAATAACGTTATGTCCTGGTGAATACAAATTTTATTGCCATGCATGGGAAAAAAAAAATTGGAAACAAAAAACGATTACATTTTTTTTATAAAAAATTTATAAAAATAAACATGTACAGTTTAACTCAAAAAAAAAAAAAAGAAGTTGCATTAGTGTATTCAAATTTTATTTATCGTTACATTATTTATTGAGAACATTGAAATGCCAAATTAAAAAGTAAAAAAAAAAAATTGAAATTAAAAGAAACGTTGGAATTTTAAAATTAACAATTAGCTAAAAAAAATTCTCACAATTCCAGTTTGCACAAACTGAAGGTGTTTCAACGTTGATAATGGATGGAGGAGTGCTTTCAACGTTGGAATTTTTAAACAGGAGCATGCATTGCATTATATGATATTGGGTGAGGGCATTTTGGTAATTTTGTAGGTCTACACCATGACATGACAACTTAAAAAAATATTATCTACAAAACCAAAAAAGTTGATTTTTACCAACTTTCCAAGTCACTTTGCTTTTAACCAAAAATCTTGGTTAAAAGCAAAAAGGCTGATTATTACCAACTTCCCAAAATAGGCTTAAGTGTTTTGAGAATTGATTTTTTTGATTTTTGTATTTTTTTGTTTTTAGTGAATATTTTTTAAATTTTAAATATTTTATTATTTTTTTAGATGTACCTTATTTAGATGTATTTAAAAAGTAAAAAATTTGTGAAAAAATATTTTAAAAAATTAAAAAATATATAAAAATATAAAAAATTACTGAATTCTTGTATTTTTTTGTATTTTTAGTATTTAGTGAATTTTCTTAAAAAAAATTACAATTTTTTTACTTTTTAGGTGTCTTTATGTTAGGTGTGTCTAAAAAGTAAAAAAATTACATAAAATATTAAAAAAATTCAATAAAAACAAAAAAATACGAAAAATAAGAAAGTAGAATTTTCTTAAAAGTGTTTTTTGAAAAGTGGAAATAAGCAAGGTGAATAGTTTCCATAAAACCATCCCCAACGGTGAATCAAAATTTTCATTAAATTTGAGTAAAAAAAGTTAATTTTCTTAATCTGATATTTCTTTCTCCAATTGTGCATCAAAAGGGGAGGGTCTAGAGGTGGGTGCGGATCGGTTGCGGCCACAAAACCTCTAATCCGCCAACCGTTCGCCAGATTGGCGGATTGGAGAAAATCAATCTGCATCTGTCCGCCAATCCGGTGGATGTGGATTGAGTGGATTGGCAGTTTGGTGGATGGATGCGAATCGGTTTGGCGGTTTAAAATTTTATAAATTTTCAACATAATTCAACTTGTGCACTTCCTCAAAAAAAGAAGAAGAAAGTATTACAGTTAATGACTTTAAAAAAATATTATAATCACTGCATACCTCATCCAAAACAAGAAAGTTTGAAACTTTAGAATATCATAATCAGTACATGCCTCATCCATATACTAAAATCATAACATGCCTCATCCACATAAAGTATTACAATTTGTGGTTCTTAAAATATAAAAATAATTCAAATCACCAAAACCATGAACAGAGCAGTAGTAGAGATTGTATGTCTCTGTATTGTTACATCTATATCTGTTTTTGAAAACAAAAACCAACTAGTATATATCATATTTTTTATTTATTATTTTTAGAGATAGATTTAAAAACGAAAAAATATAGATAAATAAAACGTTTATTTTTTTCAATTCAAAAAAGATATTTAAGTTGAAAACATTTTTTCAATAGAATATTTAAATTCTTTTTTAATTGAAAACACAAACAGAATATTTAAACATACTGAAAACACAAAGTCTTATAAATTATTAGGGGTGCTCGCGGTTTGACGGTTCGGTTGCGGCCAAAGGAATTTCAAATCCGCTATCCGTCCGCCAAATTAGCGGATTGGTGAAAATCAATCCGCAACTGTCCGCTTATCATCACGCATCCATCAAAAATGCGGCAAATCGGTTCGGTTCGGTCGGTTTTGGTGGATCGGTATATCCGCTGCTCACCCCTAGGAGGGTCGACCGGCCGGTCGACCAATAAGGCAAAAAAAATTTTTTTTTTTTACATTTTGAACATTTTTGACCGGTTTGAACCTACCTATTTGAAAGGGAACCGGTCGACCGGTTGGTCTCCTCCAACGGTCATGCACAGTAAAGTAGTAAAATCTGTACCCTGTTCTCACTTTGATGAATTTTTTGGTGAATTCTTATTTTGATATCAATTTGCTGAAACTATTGAAGTTCCAAAAAGTGACTTTTTCACCAAAATTTAAATCTGAAGCCAGGTTTGATTCACTGTTGGAGATGCTCTAATATAGAAGACATTTACATGCCAGTTTTAATTTATAAATTTATATTTTATTAAATTTTAATTAAGGAGTGATTTGAGATGATTTAAATAAGTGTATTTTTTAATTTTTTATAAAATATAAGTTGGATATGGGTTAAGTTGGATTTTAAGTGATGTGATAGAGAGGTGATGTGACTTAAATAAGATGATGTGACTTAAATAGAATAATGACTTTTTGATTTTTTTAAATTATGACAAATAAGACCTAAGATTTTTTTAGATTTTTAAGAATTATTAAATTTTTAATAGCCAAAATTATCTCTTAAATAATAATTATTTATCATTATAATTAATTGTACATGACATGATAGTTTGACATTTATTTTAATTTTTAAAACTTTAAAATATTAATTTTCAAATTTAAAAAATTTTTAAAAAATTATGTGCAAAAAAAAAAATTTTTTTTGAAAAAATTAAATTATTTTTTGTACAAAACTAAAAATTTTGTGTCTATAAAAAAATATGATGATGGAACATTGATGTGCGAAATTGGAAAAAAAAATTTTAAAAAAAAACTGATAATGTTCTCAGTTTTAAAACTGAAAAAAACTTATAATATTCTCTGTTTTATTGGATAACAAATAAGGAAAAGGGTAAAATGTTTAATCTCATACTCTGTTTTGTTTCATCAGTTAGTGAAACAATTATCTACACAAAATTGATAATGTTCTTAATTTTTAAAATTGAAAAGAAAAACTAATAATATTCTCAATTTTACTAAATAGAACTTATTGGTTCAAAAAAATCTTAAATAAGACCTGAGTTACCATAACATTTGTAAATAAGACTTTTAAGTAATTAATTCTAATTTAAATTGTTTATTTTAATATATATATATATATATATGTATTTAATAAAATAGGTAAATTATAAATATAATTTTGAATTTTTTTTAAAATATAAATTGTTTTTTATGATTTGAAAATTACAACACCATTTGTCAGATTTTTTATTTAACAGAATTAACAAAAAAAATTATAATTTCAATAAAATAATAAAATTATCAAAAATTTTAATATATTTATAACATTATTAAAAATTATTAATTGACTTGATAATTTTTTAATAAAATAGATAATTTATTAGGTGATTATAAACTTGAATCGGATGGACGTAATTTTTAGAATAACATGAGACAATTTGTATTTTAAACAAATCTTGTGGGACGTATTTATAATTTATTGAAAAAAAAATTAAATCAATTTGATAATTGTAACATATTCAATTTATCAAATTTGCTTAAAAAATAAACAATAAATATTTGTCTTTTAAAATAGATTATTCTCTTTTTTTGGGGATAAATTACAAATACACCTCCTGAGTTTTGATTAAAATATAAATTATCCTCTGTGATTTTAGAAATTACATCTCGCCCCTTGAAGTTTATAATTTCATAACAAATGACCCATTTTAGTAATAATTCATCAAATCAATTAATAGTTTTTAATGATTTTATAAATATATTTCAATTAATAATTCAAGTAATTTTATTATTATATAGGAGAGCAGTTAGAAATTTTATTTTCTAGTTAATTTAATTATAAAAAAAATTCTTAAAATAAGGTATTTGTAACTACATAGGCCAATTTGTATTTTAAAGCCTATTTTGGCAACCCAAAAAAAAAAAACCTCTTTATTCGAATTTTTTAAAAAATTATGTCAAAATTTTTTACTTTTTCGGTCCGTTTTATCGAAACGAATCTAAAAAGTATATTTTTTGAAAAAAAATTCCAAAACAAAATTACTAAAGACAAAAAAAAGTCAAAAAAAAATATTGCTTATTTTATTTTTGTCTTTTATGGAATTTTTTTGAATTTTTTTTTTAAAAATTTCCAATTTGACCTAAAAACCTAAAACTTTTTGAGAATTTTTTTTAAAAAAAAAAAAGTTCACTAAAGATGAAAAAAATCAACAAACAAAAAATCAAAAAATGCACTTCCCCAAACACCCTCAGAGAGTATTTAATTTACCTCCCTTTTTTTTTCTTTTAGATTGACACAATAACTAATTTTACACTAATTTCATAGAAATATTAATGTGTTTATTATTAAATCTACTAATCAAATGGGATCTCGAAGTATCCTCAAGGAGAGGCGAGAAATTTAACTTTTAACCAAAAAGGGTAAATTACACTTAACTCTTTGAAGATTTCTAATAATTATAGTGACATTTTTTGTAATTTCAATAATTACACTTATCTCTCTTATTTTTGAAATTATTATGAAGATTCTCCTACTGTTAGACTATTTAACAAAATTTGCTGGTGTCATGCTGATGTCAGACAAAAAATGACAAAATTACCCATTAATTACTTTATTTATCCAAATGAGAAATTTCACTTATCTCTCCTGAGATTTTCCATGTATATTATCAAAAATCAATACATATTTTACCATTGTTTAATAAAATTCTTAAATTTCATGCAATATTAAATAAAATCTAAATTATTAAGACATTATTAAATCATTTGATACAAAAAAAAAAAAAAAACTTAATTTTTATTGATAAAATACTTAAAAATAAATAATCTCTCTAAAATTAATGTTAGATAGCATCCCAATAATTTAATATAAGACTTATTTCACACTACATAAATAACCTAAAATTTATTATTTTAAGTAATGCATTTATTATTTGAATTTTTTTAAAGTCAAAATAGATAGATTTATTTTTTTTCCCAACAATTTGCATTACTTATTTCTCATACGTAAAAAAATTATTATGTTATCTTTTCTCAATCATATATTATTTTCAAATTTTAATTTTTATCTTTAAATCATTAAATTTATAGTCAATGCATATAGAGATGTAATCGGTTTGGTACAGGCGGTATTTAGGTAAAAAATTTCGCTTAATCAATAATGTCGATTGTATTATTTTGAGTACCGATACAGACTGTTTGTCTCATCAAACTGCACTAAACTAAACAGATTGAAACGATTCGATTCGGTTCAATTTAATCGGTTTAGGACCGTTCATCACTTCTTAATATAGTCACTAATTTTATAAAAACATTGAACACCACTTCAAACATATCTCATCCATCCATTTAATAAATACTTTTCAATTATTAAATTACCAAAAATACAAACAAAAAAAAAGTTAAAAAATACTAAAGTTTCAAGAATAATGAGTTAGAGTTAAACTTATACATCGTTTACAAACTTAGGTTATGGAGAAGATAAGGTTAATTAATTAAGATTAATAATTTATTATACTTATTAATATCATTATATTATTAAATATAATATATATTGAATCGGTCGATTCGGTTTAGTTCAATGCACAAAGTGTTTAAACCGATACCGAACCGAAAATCGAAAAAAATCAAATTAAAAAACCGTACAGTCCAATTCTTATTAAAAAACAAATCAAATATAGTCGAATTGGTTTAGTTCAATTGGTTTGGTCAGTTTTTTTCGATTTTTCTTACATCTATAGATGCATATTTAAAAAAACGCAAATTAACATTTCTTATATGATTAAAAAAATAAAAACAGAAGTAAAAAAATATTAATCGCGACACAATAAATTAAAATTAGTTAATGAAGAATGAAAGTGCAAGAAATTATTTAAGAATAATAAATAATTCAAACAATTTGTCATTTCTTACACATAAAATAAAAATCGATCTTACTTTAATGGATAAATTATTTGAGAATAATAAAAGACTCAATTAATTTGTTATGTGTAATACTTAAAATCTATTCCTCCATATTTATTTATATCATTTAAACTATTTTTATTAAATTAAATCTTAAAATTTATTTCTCACTTGTTAGTGGTTCAATTTTTATTTTATTTTTTATTTATAAAAGTTCAAAAACTTATTGCGGGAAAAAAATGAGTCAAGAAATTACATTTAAATTTTAAAAAAATTATGAAAAATAAATGCTAATTTCATATATATTTAATAGGGTAAATTAAATTACATTTATTTTTTTTTCTTTAGAAAGTGTGTTTATTTAGCTGTGTGTTTAAATTAGTATTAGAGTTTAATTTCCCAATCTTGTTAATAAAATTATATAAGTATTAGATATATGAAAGAAGTAAAATTAGATAATTTAAATAATAATACTTCGCTATAAATAATAAAAAAACAAAATAATGGTGAAAAATTAAAAAATAAAGTAAAAATTTAACCATTAATGAAGGTGAGAAATTAATTTTAAAATTTGATTTAATAAAAATAGTTTAAATGAGAAAGATAAAGATGAAAAACATATTTAAGTATCTTACAACAAATTAATTGAGTATTTTGGTATTCTAAAATAATTTCTCCATTCAAGCATAGATTAATTTTATTTTTAGGTATAAGAAATGAGAAATTATTTGAATTGTTTGTTATTCTCAAATTATTTTTTGATCTTTCATTTCTTACTAACTAATTTTAATTTATTGTGAGGTGATTAGAATTTTTTTACTTTTATATTTATTTTTTAATTTTTTTAATCATGTAAGAATAACTTGCGTTTTCTTTAAATATATATGCATGGATTAGAAATTTGCGTTTTCTTTAAATCATGTAAGGATAACTTGCGTTTTCTTTAAAGACTCAAAGATAAAAATTAAAATTTGTTAATAATATCTTAACAATTTAGGGATAAACAATTTTCTTACATATGAATAAATAAGTAGGACAAAATGCTGGAAAAAAAAATTAATCCATTTGTTTCAACTTGCAAAAAGAAAATAAAAAAAGAAATTTAAATAATAAATACATTAATTAAAATTGATAAATATTTCATTGTTTATATAATGTGAAATAAGTCTTATAAGTATTGTATTAATTATTAAAATCTTATATTAAACTATTAGAGTGTCAAGTTAAAATATGCATAGATTTTTAATAATATATATGTAAAACCTTAGAGTAAGTGAGTGAAATTTTTTATTTAAATAACTTATTAGTTCAAAAAGGTAATATAGTCATTTTAAATAGAAAATTAAGGGAGTTTGTGCTAAATTAACGGTTTGAGAGAATCTTAATATTATCAGCAGAAGCAGAGAAAGTTTTTATAATTATTGAAACTACCAGGAAGGTATTAGAAACCTCAGGAGAGGTAAATATAATTTACATATTTATCTCGCATTTAAACATAGGTTTCAAGTATTAGCAATAGTTTTGTTAGATTTTTTTTTTTTTTTTTTTAATTTGTAAGTTTAAGTATTAGCAATAGTTTTGTCAGTTATTTTTTTAATTTTTAAAATTAAAAAAAATTATGTGTTCAAAAAAATATTTTAAAAAACTTCTTATCCGTGAGTAGAATAGTTAGTTTTTTTTTTAACTAATAACAAATAAATTTTTAATTTTTTTGACTTATTTAATCAAATAATATAAAAAAATAAACTTATTTAACTGACCCCAACCCAAGTGAGGAAGAAAGTACATAACAATTACTCCACGTCGGCTAGGCTATGTTTGACATAAGTTACTTTAGCTATTTTAGTGCGTGTTTGGGAAGTGGATTTGGAGGTTTTTTTTGACTAAAATAGTCACAAAAAATAAAATAGATTTTTTAATCTAATAAGGTAAAACATCACATTTAATTCATAATCATTACATTCTTTTTCTCACAAAAAAAATAAAAAAAGCCAAAAAAACCAAAAGTCTTTTTCAAACCAAACTTTTTAGTCCCAGGTTAAAATAGTCAAAAAGTCAACCCACTTCTTAGTCACAAAAAAATAAAATAGGCTAAAAAGTCAATCAGAATGTCACATCCAAACCATATTCATTTCATTTTTTCTCTCATAAAAATCAAAAAAATCAAAAAATTCATCCCTAATTTTTAGCCTCAAGTTAAAATAGCTAAAAAATTAAAAAGCCAATCCACATCCCAAACAAAGGCTTAGACAATGTGGTATACCATACCATACTGCTAATAATGTGGATGTTTAGGAAGTTGCTATTTTAGTAGGTTATTTTAGTTTTTGACTATTGTAGTATGCTAAATTTTTGTGTTTGAAAAGATAGTTGGATTTTTCTGTAATTGGATGTGATGTTTGTAAGAGAAAAAGTGAAATGATTATAGATTTGATATGACATTTTATCCTACAAAAATGATAGAGATCCTCTTTTTTCTTGACCCTTACAATCCGCACAAACACATGTCAGTGAGTGATAGGAGGAAAAACAAAAAAAAAAAAAGCAAAAAAGCAAAAAGTTAACCAATCCCAATACATTGGGGGTGGTAGGGGTTAAGGAAAAAGGGGGTCCGAACCTTTTTCTTTTATCTTATTGATTATTTTAGCGTATTTTATCTTTTTTTAGTAAATTTTAATCCAAAAACCAAAAAATAACCTTTATAGATAAGCTTGGGCTGAGCTGATTTGTCGTGTAGCGTTAGCTGAAAAGATTTGTTTGACCACTTTTTGCTTAATAATGCAGGTTGCTTCACATGTCCTGGATAAGGTTGGAGTCGATCTGGAGACAGCTGCATTTGATAATGGAGTCCACTATGCTTCCATCCTGTTGATGAGATTGTGATATTCTTCATCAGTCTCTGATGGAAGGGAATCTGAATCCTGGCTGTATTGCTCATTCCAAAATTGTTCTACATTATTTGCAGTCATTGCTAGTTCCAATGGAAGATCCAAATTATTTCTCTTTTTGAGATTTAATAACATGTCAGGAGTCTCATTAATTTGTGTAGGAGACCTTTGATATGTTATGGGAAAAGGGGTTACAAATAGTATTCTTCCATCTGTGACCATGAATGGCAATTTTGCTGAGCCATGGATATTAGATGCTGCTTGTGAAATAGATATTAGACTGTCTATCCAATATTCTGTCAAAGAAAGTTTTTGGATATTTTCCAATCGCTCTCTCCGGTGATCTTCATTTAAATAATCATCTTCAAATTCAAAATCTTCAATTTCTTTAAGATACCAAATCTGGTATGGTTGGAAAAAATATTCTCGTTCTCGCCAACCAACAGTTCTAGAGATCGAGAAAGTAAAATATTTGCTCCATCAGAAGCCTTTTACTATCCATGAGAGCATTGCTTTGATGATCATTGGATAATCTATCCATTGGATTGGATCTAAAATTTGAAAAATAACTAGATTAGTTATTCCCCAATTTATATCTTCAAAAAATCACATGTCATGGTTTGCCATGATGGTTATTTTGAGAATTCCATCTTTCAAATTTAATTTATCATAAGATCGTTCTAAGATTTGTCAAATCTTAGCACGATGGTCTTCAACTCGATTTTTGATTAACATAAAAATTTCTTTTGGAAGTAAAGTTCTTGCTTTTCAAAAAGACAAATTCTTTTCATTTGTTCAAAAACTAGATCAGGAAACTCATCCGATATAACGTCTGATAGCTGAAGAAAATTGTTTATTTTTTCAAAATTAAAATATTCATTTCAATTCATTTGTTTAATGATATTGAAACAAAGATTTTGCAAATCTTTTAATTTAGCTGTTTGCTCAGCTAATTTGTTGGCCAGAACTCCCATGTGTTTTCGAAATTTCACTTTGTTGTCTACAATGTGAGTTTTCTAAACTCTATTGAGTTCTGTATAAATTTCTCTGGATATACCAAGGTTGAAAAAATCTTTTATCTCAGATTCATTTGATTTAGATGTTTGAATATTAGTTGGAATTGGGTTAGTTCTCATTTGACAATAATTCTTTTGATAAACCGGCATAGCTGGTGCACCGTAAAAAGCTTTTTTAGCTTTGGTCATACTATCATATGATTTATGACTGGCTCCTAGAAATCCGCAAACTTGCTGATTGACTTCATTCCAGTCTATGTAAATTCCAAGTTGTTTTCCTGAGAATACAACATAAACTTTTTCTTTTATGGGGATTCTTTTTTTAGCAATTGTCACCCAATCTCCTTGAGCGGTTTGTTTACCCTTATCTATTATTTCCTCTTGGTCTAGAGGTCTTCTGCAAAAATTAAAATTACTTGTTTAATAATTTAATTTTCTGAAACAATTTCTACTAAGAAAATCTGCAAGAAAATCGTTAGTACCTTTAAGATGTTCTACCTCAAAAGTATATTCAAAAATTTTATTATACCAGGCTAATCGTCTTCCTTACTCAATAGGTTTTTTTATTGATTAAGAAATCTCTTACTACCTTATTATCAGTGCGTATAATAAAATTTTCTAGGGCTAAATAAATATGAAAACTTTTTATTGCTAATTTTATTGCAAGTAATTCTAATTCTTTTTCAAAAATAATATATTTTATTCATTTGGTTTAAATGTTCTAGAATTATATCCACAAATTAATTATTCTTTTTGTAATTTTATGGGTATTAGATTTTTTCTTCATTTAATCTCATTTTCTAATAAAGGTATCTCTTTATCATGCCATAAATTACTTAGTATTGCTTTAAGAACACATCCCCAGCATGCTTCTGAGGCATCTGTTTCTAGAATTAATTTATCACCTAGTTTAGGAAGATAAACATCTGATAAAGTTTTAACATTTTCTTTAATTTGTTTAATTAAAGCAACATCTTCTGCTGTCTATTCAAAAATAACATTTTTCCTTAATTTGATTAACCAATGAATTTTTATTTTTGAAAGATTTTTAATAAAACTTCGCCCATAATTTAAAATGGCTAATAAATTTTGTAATTGTGTTATATTTTTAAGAGTATCAGGAAAATCTTGTACTTTTGACGAAATATGTTCTTATAATTTTAAACCTTTTTGGTCTAAAATTGTTCCTAAAAATTCAATTGATTCTTTTTCTAGTTCAATCTTTTTTGGAGACAAAATAATTCCATGTTTTTGAAATTTTTCACAAAGTGCTCCTCCTTAGTTCTGGAGAAGTTAAGTATATCATTAATATAAACTACACAACAATCTTTAAGATCTTTAAAAATTATATCCATCCACCGTTGAAATACCTGTGGTGCTATATTTAATCCAAAGGGCATAACATTCCAGTGGTAATGTTCTCTAGGTGTACTGAAAGCTGTCAATTTTTTTGACTCTTCAGTCAATTGAATTTGCCAAAATCCACTTTTACAATCAAATTTGCTAAATTTTTTTGATCATTTGGTTAAGTTAATCAAAACATCTCTGTTTTTAGTCACCGAAAGTCGAAATTTAACTTTTCTCGACAAAATTCTTTAGTCGCCACATTTGTCGCGTATACATGGTCGGCGTAGGTATTGGCAACTAAAACTTGTTTAGTCGCCAAAAGACAGGTCTTTAGCGACCAATAATTTAGTCGCCAATAGTGTTTTACACTTTTGGAAATCAGGTCTTTAGCGACTAATAATTTAGTCGCCAATAGTCACTCAATCACCGACTAAACGGTTTAGTCGCCAAAATAAAGAGTTTTGACGACTAAATTTTTAGTCGCCAAAGGTGTTTCCGGCGAAAAAAAAAAACCCTTTTTTTTTTGCTTTTCCTGAGTTTCGAACCCCAACCGTCCCACATTTTAAGCCTTTTTACAACACACTCCCTCCACTATGCCACTACAATTTCACATGAATATATATACAATATATATTATTTATATAGTATATTAACCAGTATTAATACAAAATAATATATATAAATATAATTATTTTAATTCAATATAATTTATGTAAAAAATAAATTATTTACTAAAAAAAATTTATGCCACTTTTGGCAACTAAAGTGAGTTTTAGTCGGCAAAACCCCTCATTTTAGCTACTAACTTTTTTTAGTAGCCAAAAACATCCACTTTTGGCGACTAAAGTGAGTTTTAGTCGCCAAAACCCCTCCTTTTAGCTACTAACTTTTTTTAGTAGCCAAAAACATCCACTTTTGGCGACTAAAGTGACTTTTAGTCGGCAAAACCCCTCCTTTTAGCTACTAATTTTTTTTAGTAGCCAAAGATCTCCACTTTTGGGGACTAAATTGAATTTTAGTCGCCAAAACCCCTACTTTTGGCTACGAAATTGATTTTAGTCGCCAATAGCTATGCATTTGGCAACTAAACTATTTTAGTCAACAAAAGTTATCAATTTTGGCGACTAATTCCATTTTAGTCGCCAATTCTCCTACTTTCAGCGACGAAAAATGATTTTTTGGTCGCCGAAAGTGCTGTTTGTTGTAGTGTTTCGTGGAATAAAATATCCATTAAATTCTAAATTTTCACTTAGCCATTTATAGTTGACTACCATTCGGGTTTTTCCTCTTTTAATTTCAGTATGGTTTCTTACCATAAAAGTTGGGCTAGAGTGAGGGTTTCTAGTTTCTTTAATTAACTTTTTGTCTAAAAGTTTATGGAGTTGAATATCAAATTCATCTATATCTTATCTAGTATAGATTATTGGTCTTACTCTAATGATAACATTAGGGTCTTTCAATTTTAAACTACAATAACGTGGATTACATTGCTATAGTTTTAATGGATGTTCACTAAAAACTTTAGAAATTTTTTTTCTAAAATTTTTATAAATCCAGTGTGATTCATCAATGGTTTTGATGGTTTTGATGATGAGAGTTAAATCACCACGCGGCACGGGCGCAAGCTCTTTATCACAAATATATTTATGTTGTTCTAACAAGGGAATATGAATTAAGACATTGTTTATGCTTAATAAAATAGCTTTTTCCTATATTTGCATTTGGAAGGTATTTATATATAAAATTATTGCCAAGAAGGAAATCTCCATGCATATACGGAAAATATAAAATTTTTGGTATAATAAACTTGCTATCATTTAACCAAATAGCTATATTTTTAACCTTTAATATTGTGGAAGTATGGTTGCCATCAATTCCATTAATCAAAATTGGATGTTTCATTAATGTCCACTTTTATTTTGGTATGACATTCCATTTACATGAACTGACTATAGCTCATGTATCTATGAGAACACTGAGGCTATAGGGTTTATAACCTGCAAAATTAAATGTTCTCAATACATATGTATATCTTCTTTTTCCTTGGCTAGGAGAAAAAATAATATCATCATTTTTTGTTTGAAAATGATACATATATGCAAACTTAATATGTTCAAGTTGTTTTCTTATTCCTGAAAAAATAGGAATCTGAACATTGTTTGAAGTAATAGATTCTTGATTAGAATTATTACTTGATTCTCCAATGTTTAATTTTGAAAATGATTTGTTAGGAAAATCTTTTTCAAATACAAAAATTGATATTTTAATTTTTGGAATTGTATTTTCAATATATAAATTTTTTCCTGATGACTGCATTTGTAATTATGCAGGATTTTTTGTTTTAGAAAATTCTCCTTGTCCCACTAGGTCTTGGATTAACCATTGTTGAGGGACTTCTAAATCGCTCAAATTCATTAGACGAGGTTGAATTACCGTGTCAAATGGTCTTGGTTCAAAGATTTTAACGATTTTATTATTGTTAGATCTCGTTTTTGTTTCAGGAAATTTGGTCAATTCATGAATTGTTTTCCAACGAATAGCCAAATCATGGGAATTTGATTTCATTCATAATCCTTGTGTTTTAATTCTTATTCTGATTGTGTCTTCCAGATTATGATCATTTATGGAAATAAAGAAATTTGGTCTAACATTAAACCAAACTACTCCATTAGTCAAATTAGATTGGATTCCTCCAATGATTGCTTTCATTGGATCGGAAAATCTTTTATCAAAAATTACTGCCAAAATAGGAGTATCTATTCCTTGGTGAAATAAGGCTGTTATAGTTACTTAAATTAATCCAATATGAATATATTGAATTTCAGGATATTTCTTTTTCCATCTTGTAACCTTTTTCTTATAAAAAAAAAGAATATCAATATTTCTGTCATGACCCAAACCTGCCCTTATAGGTTTAGCATTGTAACCGGCCAGTAATCCTGGGATTACTGAAGGCCTCTGAGACAAATTAACATAATATTAGGGACTAGCGGAAGCAAATAACAAATATACAACGTTCATTGAGCTGTACAGACTTATATGAGACAAAAAAAATTTAAGATTTTTTATATGCATATATACACATCATCCTTACGTCATTATATGTATACAGATTAGACAACAAGGGACTTAGCCTTATTTCCAAAATACACAAGATTTGCTTAACCAAACAAGAAAACAAAACTTAAACTTTAAATCACATAGCCATAGCCATAGCCATTTGACATATCCGGAACCTCCACAGGAGGCACATAGGTTGGCTGACAAAAACAAATTCCAGGTAGATGCCTCTAAGCCTAGTCACACGCCTAATCACCTACATATATAAATAATACAGTGAGTTAGAGCCCAGTGAATAATAACAGAGTAAAGGGTTTTAATGAATGATGTTCATCACAGAGTTAGAAATCAAAGTTTATATCAAAAACATATTCTTATCGGAAACAGAGTCTTATGCATATTCAGACTTCAAATCCGAAATAGATTCAGATACATGTTCATATTCATATTCAGATTTTGCATAAGATCATACGCGGTACACCCATTAGCTGTCATATCAACTTGGTCTTGAAACCCACATGTATAGTCGGTACCGACGACCATAAAGGTCCATATCTTGCGCACAAGTAGCCATGGTATTGTTACCCCCAGGCAATGGCCACGTGAATATTAGCCTCGGTATTGTTACCCCAGGTAAGGGCCACGTGAATATAAGTCTCAATATTGTTACCCTCGGGCAAGGGCCATGTGCATATTAGCCACGATATTGTTACCCCCGGGCAAGGGCTACGTGAACTAAGGATGTCACAAATACATTTTAAAAAAATGAACATTCATTCAGATCATATCATTTCAGTCAGAAAATACTTATAATCAAACATAGCTTTATAGAGTCATTACTCGCAGTGTTTTGGTGCTTGATTCGTCCCTGCGTTTGACTTTACATACTTCATAACACATTGGGTCATTTTACAATTCATTCCATTCTTTAACTTGTTTAACATTCTTAGGCTCCTTTCATGTTCTTTAATTCATCTACAATGTTTAATGCATGCTTAAGAGTGCTTTGAAATGAAAGAGAACGGAAAACGAAGCATAAAACATCTTTTCAAAATTTCTGAAACAGGGCTCTCCGCTCGAGCGGACCCCTTTGGTCTGCAAAAGTACTGGTTGCTTTCAAATTACGCTAGAGTGAGACTTTTGACGCTTGAGCGAGGAGTCTAGTAATACAAGGTATGTTTGAGCGAGACTCTCGACGCTCGAGTGGACATGTCGAATTCTGGGTTTTTCTAGATTATGTTTGAGCTTCAAAACTTGGTTCCAACCAATGTAATTAATATCATAAGACTCATATTTCCACCATATAACTTTTAACATGAATATAAGGGCCAAATTTACAAGATTTGAAGTTCATCATACAAGCCCAAATTATTTTTAATTCATTTCCTTAACTTCATAACTCACAAATTCTAAAACTTGAATTAAGCTTTCAAAATAATTTCGAGACTTGGGTTCATACATGACTTGTCTAAAAACATACAAACTCTTAAATGATCAAGAAAATATGATCCATTTTAAATCATTTACATCAAAACTCCTTTAATTTATAAATTAAGCTCATTGTTCAAACCCATAAATTTCCAAAGCTTAATTCTTATTTCATCAAAATATGAAATCAATTATTAGAAATCCATGATGTATGTACAATCAGAATATTAAAACTTGTAGAACTTGCCCATGCATGTAGAAATTAGACTCAATTCATGCATGATATTCCAAAATCAAATCCAAAATAATTAATTTTCATAAATTTGAACATAGCTCTAATTTCTCATTTTCTTTTTAATTACATAAAATTAACTTAAAGCTCTTACCATTTTCCTTTAAATCATGAAATTGGAGTCATGAAACTTTGCATGTATGAAATCATAATCAAAATCAAACCATCTACATAAAAATCCCTTTAATTCAAAATTAAGCTCAAAATGTTCATGAATTTATAATTTACCAAAACTTGTTCTTCTTATACCCAAACATGAAATTAATTCTTCAAATCTCTTAAAAATTCATTGATGCATGTAAGGATGAAGTCCAAATTCACGAGGAATGACACAAATTAAACTCACTTGATAAATTTTCCAAATTAATCTCTTAGTTCTTAACCTTAATTCTTTTCTTTTCATTATATGTAAATTACATACAAGTGGATTCTATTTTTTCTTGATTTTCAAAACAAGAAATAAAACATATGAGTCATAATTTTTGTTCTTGAAAACATGCAAGATATATATACGCTCTTACGTTATGCAAGATCTTCAAAACCAAGTAAAAAATGATGAAACATGAGACATGCAACTATCGATGTGAACTTAGTTTACTTGTCATCGTCTTCTTGACATTTCCTAACAAATTCCATGTAATTAATCCCAATTATTTCATGAACTCAACCTTTAGATGAGTTTCCTACAAGATTTTATCTTAAATTTCATATTTAGAGCTTTAATTTGTTGAAATCTTTGAGATTTTCCCTCTCTTTCTTTACTTCCCTTCTTGTATTCTTCTTTCCTTAGCTCTTGGATTAATTTCCAGCACAAATTCTCTTTCTCCCTCTCCCTTTTTTCTCTCTCTCTCTCTCTACGTCCAGAATGGTTCTCTTACCAAATGAATGGTTGAACAAAACAAAATGTAGGCTTAAAGGTTCTAGAATTTATTTCCATATACATTTCATTTTAATTAATTTGAGTAGGAGTAGATTAGTCACTAATTATCCATTAGTTTAATTTATCACCTCATAATTTTAGTTAATCTTGATTAATCAAAATTTAATTAATCATAACTAAACACAAGTCTTACATAATTTAATTAGTCTAATTGACTTCAAATAATGCCCAATTAATTATAATTAAATTCATCAATCTGAATCAGATTTTTAATCGAACTCCCAAAATGCTCCAAATATTAAATTAAACTTATTTTCATTCTCAATTTTGATTTCTTAAATCATTTAAGCCTTCAATTTCTGATCAGACAAAAAATTTCGTCAATAAATTACATATTCAAATTAGGCACCACATAAATGAATTTAATTCATAATCATCTTAATTTCCAATTCTCTTAACTTAATTAACTCCAATTCGGACCCAATTAATCAAATCTCAATTTATAAATTTAAATCGAATATTTAATTAAACTCTTATATGGTCCGATACTCCAAATTAAGATAATTTAATTCACTATTTCTACTCTCTTGAGCTATTTAGGTTTTCAATTTCTAATTCTAAAATAAATCTTCAATAGAATCATATATGAATCAATCTCCATAATTTTCATAAATCTCGGATTAAATCAGAGTAATGGGCAATTAAATTTAAATCTCTTTGATTAATTTAAATGCTAATTATTATACGTGGTAGGGTCGTTACAATTTCCTTCTTCTGACCATTTTGTTTGAGTGTTACCACTGTATTGTTCAAACACTTTTGCTGAAAAGAAATTGAATTTTGAATGTTTATAAATTTCTGGAACAACAACTTCTTGCATTTTTTAAAATTTTGCTAATTCTTTGTCGGTAAAAGTTTTTTCTTCTCCAATTACATCTCCAAGTCAAATTGCTTGTAATTCTTCTTGAGATATACTATCTGCTTATTTAGATATTTCTTAACTATTATTAGTCACGATGAAGATTAGTTCTTCATCACTATAAATTTTGTATAAGATTTCTTCATCAGAAATTTTTTCGTAATATATTATTTCAAAACTATGTTCTTCAAGAACTTTGATCATTTTCTTTGCACTTTTTCCCCCTTTTGGGTATTCAGGTGAATAGTGACCTTCTTCGTTACAAATGTAACATTTACAAGTTTTCTTTTTTGAAACACTTGTTGGTTTCTTTTTTCGAATATACTTTTTCTTTTTTGAAAAAATTTTGTTTTTTTTCCAAGGTTTCCATTTATATTTTCTGCGTTTTTTGAAAAATCCTTTTCATTTATGAAATGTATTATAACCAATTTTCCAATTTTCTTTTAAAATTTTGTCACAACATTTTTGACCATATTGTGAGTTGGAAATTTGATTTTTTATTTATTTTTTCGCTTTTGCTTATAGACACCGATCTGCTATCAGTCTTAGAACATAATTAATGCGAAAATCAAGATTATCATATTCTTTCTTTCCCATTTTTTTGAGAAAATCAAGATATGTTTTAATATATAACTTATCCCATGGACTAAGGAGTTTATGGAAAAATTGATCTAATTAGGGTTGATTTACTGGTGAATCAATAAGATAATAATTTTTTAAAAGTTTGAATATAGTCTTTAAAAAGACAAATATTACATAATTCTAATTTCGTCAAAATATAATTTGCATCTGCTTGCAAATTAGTATCTCCTACAAAACCACAAATTTTCTTTTATGATTTTCGCAAACTTAGCTAAAATTGTGTCAAGTGTGAGAGAATTTGTTAACAAAGCCGTTTTTTGACTTTTTCCAATTTTAGATTTTTCTCACTGTCTTAACCATTGCAACACATCTCCCTAGAGAGTTACTGCAATATAATCAAGGAATTTTTCCTTTAACCAACTATTTTTATAATTGGTAATAATGATGGACAAGGATTATGCCCAATCATCAATTGTTTGTTCCTGATCCTTAAATGGAACATGAGACAAGTCTAAATAAGTACCATTTTGAGCTATTGGATACTTATGATTATTATATTTTATAGATATTACTGGCTCAGGTGTAGGATTGGAAGTACTTCCAGTGTTAGTATCATTTTTAACTTCATTTTTCTGAATAAAATTAAAATTTTCTCCATTTCCCATGTGCCAAATAATTCGGGATTATTTGGCTCTTCTGCCTTTCTTTTCCCTTTATTTATTTCTGGTGAAATATCTTGATCTAATGTTTCTTTAGATAAGGATGATTGACTGTCATCATCATTAGTTGACATATTAATATCATAATTAAAGTGCTGTAAAAGAGCTTCATGTTCTAGATAAGTTTTTCTTATCTAATCTAGTAGCCTATTTATTTCATCAATACCTAAATCTGGATCTTTATATAATTTTCTCCAATAATCTAATATTTCAACAATATTTTCATATTCAGCCATATTATAGGTATTTGTTTGAAGTACCATAGTATCTTTTGTACCTTAAAATAGCTTAGGGATATAACTATCTGTTGGACTATTCATTCTATCATTGTTTATGAATGATATAGTTTCTAATTTTGTCACCAAATTGTTTATTTGGTTTTTTGCTTCTTTATTTAAGTCAATATTTATTATAGAACCCAAATTGTCTATTTTAGATTTTATAGACTCAACTTTGGTTTCTAGACAATTTTGATTTATTTTTTGATTTTTATCTAATTTAGAAAACCAAGAACACATAATATCAGTAATATTATTTAAATTAGAACACATATTATTTATATTTGCAGACTCTTTAGTAATATGCAACCTATGATCATATTTATTATTAACATTATTTTTTGTATTTCTAAAGCATATTATATCTTCAGGGTTAATTGCCATTATAGATTGTTGTTGGTACCTAAGACCCTCCTAGTATATTACCTGGTGCCTAAAACCTCTCTTTATGATCTTAAAGACTTAATTATGGCCAATAGTCAAAAGATCTTAATGAGTATATGTGATTTGACATACACTAAGCATATAGGTTTTACAACAATTATAAATGAACAAATAATTATGAAGATACAAGATACAAAGGATACAAAACTAAAAACTTAGACAATTTTATTTTATTTTATTTTTTATAACATAAAGCACACCATACACATTTATATATATATCAAAATTTATACATAGATAGAAATACTTACATAGCTTGATCTTACTTTCAAAAACTCTTCACCAAGCTTTGATACCAATTACAACAACAAAAAAGGAAAGGAGTTTTTTTACTATTTTTATTATGGAGTTATGGAGTATGGAATTATGATGAAGAAATTAGAGACAAAGTTGGAAGCACAAAGATGGAGAGAATTTACGTTGTATATTCCGTTGGTTTCAAAGCCAATTTATAGACTACGACTTACATATACAAACAAAAAAGTCATCAAGCCTAATCGTAGGCTTTTTTGTTTTTCCAAAAGCTAGAAGAGAAAAAAATCTAACATAATAAATACATTGGAGATAAAAAGTCTAAGCAACAATAATGACAAAGACTTTGTAATTCATATCTTCTGACATTTACTACAGTGATTTAGAATTATATACACTTCTATAATTATATGCACTGTCTATCCTCTTTTGTTGTCTTTTCTCTTCTATTTTCACTAACGACCTATAATTTTCTCTCGTGAGATTTTTTTTCCCTCACAACCTCTCTTGTTTCAGCTTTCTCGCGGATCTAACTCCCTAACACCATCACATTGGATGGCCATTCCCACCACCATGACCCACAATATTTTTTTCTTGAGATAAGGGAAGAGACAATGCAGGAAAAAAATATGAAGTCATCGAAAGAAAATTTTGAATTGTATTTCTATACCTGTCTTATTATTAATGGAATGAGACTCCAATTGAGGTGGCATACCTATTACACTATAAAATAATACCCTTACCTAGATTTAAATATTTATAAGTTCCCTACATCTTTTTGTGCACTAAAATGTTTATCTTGCACCAACACTTTTTGAAAATATTAATAGGTGACAAAAAGAATATGACTTATAAGTAAATAAGTTTGATCAATAAGACCGATCTATAAATCCCTAATATTCTTTCTCCAAGTTGAGACTTAGATGATGATTTTGAGTAGATGAAGAGTATTGCTTAATGTCTCTACCTTTTTACTTTTGACCCCTTTTACTTTTTAATTTTTTTTATTATAATTTTGTCTTGACATCAAATTTGAATTTTGTCCCTATCATTATTTTCTCAAATTCTAACCCTAACCATAATCCCACCCCCAACCCAGCCCAGCCCAGCCAACCCCCACAACTACCTTCACTCCGATCAACAGCTTCCAATGGCACCTTTATGCTTGCGACCCTACTCATTTGTTTTCTCCGTTTGACGACCTCCCTCGTTTTCTTCCTCTAGTAACCTTTATTTCCACAGTAATACCCTTCATTTTTAGCAACCTCATCACCATTACAATTCTTGCCTCATTCTTTCCTGCTGACAATTCTTACTGCTGTGATGTCTACTATCGCAACCCTGACCATCGCAAATTGCATTACCCATCCTCTACGACCTTAGACTGTAAGATAAAAGGATTGATAACAAAATGGATACATATAAAGAACAATTGAAATTGTTGTACCTAGTTCAGAAAACTAGTGCCGAACAAACGATGTTAGTTTGGATAAATATCGCTGAACAAATGGTAGTGGTTCAATCATAGACTGCCAAACCAAATTTGGGCATGTAGACCACCAAACAAATGGTAAGAGTTCAAATATATTCCACCAAACAAGTGGTAGTGGTTTGGTCATAGATTGCTGAACCAAATCCGGATAGATTGCGAAGATGGTTGGTGGTCGCGAATGGAGAATTCGAGGAGAGTCACTAGAGATGCGACGTAGGTAGTGAGGAGGTGTGAAGGAGGTGGTGGAGAGGGATTTGAATGGCGGACAAGGTTGGGGGTGCAAAGAAAAAGAAAAAAGTTGGAAATATAGTAAGAGTCCAAAGAAATATAAGTGAGAAACAATTTTAGAAGGTAGGGGCCAAAGAAATAAAAGGTCCAAAATAAAAAAGAAGAAAATTGTTTCGTAGCTCGAAATTTTGGAGGCTTGAGTGGCCCGAATTCCCAAATGACGTCGTTTTGGCTTTTTACCCCCCTTTCTTCCTATCTTTTCTCTCTGAAACAGAGAGGCGAAAGAAAAAAGATGAAGGAAGAGAGAAAAAGAAGGGGAAATAAAGACAAAGAGAGAGCTGGAATCACTGTCGTAAACTATTGGTGCCGCCATCATTGTCAGTCGCAAACCCCTGCACCCACCGTCACCACCTATGTGTATACAAAGATCTGTGTATACACACATAGTTCTATTTTTCTTCCTCATCTTCTTTTCTCCTTTTTTCTTCTTCCTCCTCTGTTCTTCTCTCTTCTTCTTTTTGTTTCTTTCTTCCTTCTCTGTTTTTTTTTTTTCTGGTTTGATTTTTTTTGATTTTTTCTCTCCTCTTTGCTCTATGTCTTTCCTCTCTTCTATTTCTTTTTTTGATTCTAAGTTATGGAAGAAAAAAATAGAAGAAAAAAACAGAGAAAAAAAAGATCTATGTGTGTATATAGGACACTTCCAAGTGTTCTGCTTTTGGGATATAGGAAGAATGAGAGATCTTGTAACGCCCCGAAAATTGGGCAAAGTATATCTATTTATGCAAAAAACCCACCTGATAGACAAACACATATATATAACTAACTATTCCATACATCCATTTCCATTAAATCCCAAATGCCAAATACATGCGGTTTACATCTCAATGTCCCAGTTCCAATCCCAAGCATGCATTTTACAACAAGTATGAAATGGAAGCCAAACAGATAATAAGTGCCCTACAGGCTTACAAATTTATCCAAGAATATTCTTGGTTACATAAAATGGAGTTACACAAAATGGAGTTTCAACTCAACGCAAATATAATTCTGGGCTTACATTAAACAAATAACAATAAAACCAAAAATGAAGCCTCAGTTCTGAGTCCTCCCAAGTCAATGCCTTGGCGGAGGCATAGCACCTGTACCTGAAATGGTTTCCCTTATAGGGTGAGCCATATCTATTACATGAATATAGGCTTTGTGAATCTCTAGGTGAGTGTCTGCAAGTAAGCCCTAATGCACTACCACTGTCATTTTTACCAGTAAACTGGAAGGCTCGATACCTAACCGTGCGATTCCACACTCCCTACCCAGATTCACCAAGTATTCATCTTTTCGCAAATAGATACATTTCCAAACATTTCTAAAAAACAGATACATTTCCAATGAAATGAATATAATGCAATGTCCAATGCAACAAATGAGAAATGTGGTTCAATTTACCTAAGTCTCATGCATTTCTACAACAATCATGGCTATCCTTCACCGATAACTCAAATAGATATTTCTAAACAGATATTTAAACAATTAAATTCTAAAAAATTCTGATAAATACAATCTATTCCACAACTCATCAAATATAAACGACTGCACTAGTTTTCATATCACAATCACGTCCGGTAACCTCTCAAGGTCCATTTCTAACCGTGTCGGTTTTATTCCAACAGATATATTAAGCAAAATAATACCGTAAATGTCCAATAAAACATCATTTTCTTTCCAAACTTGTTCTCCAAGCATTATTCAACTATGACATCCTATTTTGATCAAAAGCCCCAAAAGTTAAACATAATTCCTTTATTTTCTTTAAAAATGCTCTTTTGGTCGGAAACCGGTAAAAATTTCAAAACCAATCGAATCGAAGTCTGTTTTTGTTCAAATTTAAAATATAACTCTTTCATAACCTTACAAACATATTCCAAGTTTACACTTTCGTAATTTGGGCATCAACTCTTTATTTTTCTCAAAATTTCTCTTTTAAGCAAATAAATCACAAAATTTTCAAAAATTTTAATTAAATTATATACAACTTTAAACTTCATATAATCAAGTAAAAGTGCATAAAGAAGTGTAGGAAAAATCCCTAACTCAAGCCAAGAAACTTTTAAATTTTTCGGCAACAGAAATTAAATTTTCTTGGAGCCAAACGACGCTTTTTCTGCCCTCTACGTTTTGATCCAAAGCACAAGAGGTCAAAAATGACTTACACTAGATCAAATCCATGAAAAACCAACTTAGAATTCTTTTTCT